>CM038676.1:430862866-431191954 GCA_021605205.1 Aegilops longissima
TCATCAAAACCCAATAACTTTTATTAGAAGTAACATGTTGAGATTCACATGATATTCAATTACCAGATACTCAAAACGCCCATAACCGGGACACGGCTAATCATGATTAGTTTATACACTCGCAGAGGTTTATGACTTTTCTCCACAAGACTCGATCGCCTCCGCTTGGTTCTCGTGACTACATGGTGTTTGAGAAACGGATGACCGAGACATAGTCTTCGTAAGCGCTTAGCACCTTACATGTGGGTAGACCGCACCAACCTACATCCCCTACATCAGCTAGCCTACCCGTAAGAGTTCGCACAACTTAGTCAACTACGCCAGAGCCCATAATTGGCTTGTGGCTGCACACGGAAGTTTCAGCTTGAATAATCTTATGATCCCTTAGAGCATGGGTGGCGGTCCAAGAAATACAGAAAGTCCTCGATGGAAACCAGTGCCTCAATCCACCCAGATGTGTGTTTAGGTTGCCACCTTAGATAAACCATTAATTAACAATCTCACATCTGTCATGGATATTCACTCACCCAATCCACGTCTACTAGCATAGCATGGCATAACAGCAAACGTAGAAGTAACTCCCAAGGTTTCATAAGTAAAACAGGTAATAGGTTCTACCTCAATCTACTTCCCATCCCGCAATTTAATTAGATCCTAAACATGCAAGTGTTTGAGGGTTGATCTAATGCATAAAAACTAGGTAGTAGAAAAGGTATGATCAAGTGTTACTTGCCTTGCCGATGATTCATGAGACCTAGAGATTCAAGTAACAAGCAAGACCGGTGATCTAACGCAGACAAACAACAAGCATACAATAAGTACTCATCTAATGCACGAGGAAATCTCGAATAAAAGATTTAACCAGAGAGTTCAACTTAAGAACCCTGGTTGCAAAAGAATCGAATCAAATAAAGCATCGAAAGTCGAAACTCGAGAGAGAACGACTCGGTTTAGCAATCTGAAACTAGGTCAAAATTTTACAGTAGCAAAACTTTGTTTAAGTAGGTTAGTCGGAACGGCGGTTTCGTAACGAAACTCCAGGCGCTTGAATCACCTGATTCCGATAATCGAGCGAGAAATTAAATATATTTGAAAATCGAATCGGAAATCGAATTCAGAAAAATAACGGATTAAATCCGATTAAAAGAAAACGACGAACAGATTAAACAACGGACGTTCGTTAACAGAACTAATCCAACGAACACGCTCATTGAAACGAACGGTTCGGTGAACGTTCACTAAATAAGAAAACCGAAAAAATAAAAAAAACCATCTAGGGTTTTAAAAGAAAATCGAACATCTCGAGAAAAACCGGATCGGGTTTTTCAAAAAACCGACCGGGGGTAGTGGCGGCGGCTACCGCGGCTTGCGGCGGGTCTGCCCCCGGTGGTGGTGGCGGGTCGGGCGAGGGGCGGCGAGGGGGTGGTGGCGGCGAGGGCTCCGGCGACGGCGACAGCGGCGGCGGCGGCCCGGCGACGGCGGGGTTTGGTCGGGTGGCGGGCGGCGCTGGTGAGGAGGAGAAGGGGGGGGCGGTATAAATAGGAGGAGGGGGTCGGCGCTTTGGGGGGGGCAAGTGGGGCGGCGGCGCTGGTCCGAGCCGGACTCGGGGGCGGGCGGCGGCGGCGGCGGGACTCCTCCCTGGCGAGGGGAGGGGAGATGGGCAGGCGGGCGGCTGGGCCGGGCTGAGCCTTAGCCAAAGCGGCGGCGGGGGTTTTTTTTTAACAAAACGAAAATAAAATCAAACCAAATGGACTCCGACTTTAATAAAATTAATTTTCCCCGACTCCTAAAAATGAGTCGAACAAAATGAACTTTAAAAACGGGCAAATATGCATATTTTTTTAAAATGCTCATTGTTGCCTAAAGCAAATAAATCCTCAAAACCCAAATTTGATTTATTTATAATATCTTCATTTTTCCTAAATGTTGGGAAAGTCATATTATTCCTCTCTAAATTTTTATATCGGAAAACTTTTGAAGATAAATAAATAAACTAAATGATCCTATTTTCAAAATTTGAGAAATCCCAAATATGAAAATAATGAAATTCCAACTCTCTCCGAGGGTCCTTGAGTTGCGTGAAATTTTCTAGGATCGAGAAATGCGAGAAAATATGATATGCATGATGACCAAACCTACCCCCTTAAGATGAATCTCGCCCTCGAGATTCGGGTTGGCTAGAAAATAGGTGAGGTGGTCCTACAAAACTTCCTCCCTTTCCTGTGTGGCTTCATCCTCCGTGTGGTGGCTCCATCGAACTTTGCAAAACTTGATAACCTTGCTGCGGGTAACTCGCTAGCATAATCGAGAATCTTAACCGGTTTTTCCTCATATGTTAAGTCATCCTTCAACTGAATTGCTTCCAGGGCACCGTGTCTCTTAACGGTACCTCCGCTATCTCGGGTGACATTTCTTCAATCGAGAAACATGGAATACATCATGAACTCCTGACAGTCCTTCTCGCAATTCCAACTTATAAGCAACTTCTCCCATGCGTTGCAAAATCTTATAGGGTCCAACGAAACGTGGTGCTAACTTTCCTTTAACTCCAAAACGCTTAACTCCTCGAAGTGGGGATACTCTAAGATATACTCTGTCTCCAACTTCATACTCAATCGCTGGCGCTTTGAATCGCATAGCTCTTTTTGTCCGGACTGGGCTACCTTGAGCCTGTCTCAATCAACTTAACCTTCTGTTCACTCCTTAATCAAATCTGGTCCAAACAATCGACGATCTCCGCCATTCCCATGACAACGGTGTCCTGCACCTTCTTCCATACAGAGCCTCAAAAGGTGCCATCTTCAAGCTGGTTTGGTAACTGTTGTTGTAGGAAAATTCTGCATACGGCAAATTATCATCCCAACTAGATCCATAATCTAGTGCACAAGCTCTCAGATATCCTCCAAAATCTGATTGACTCTCTCACCGTCCATCGGTCTATGGGTGAAAAGCTGTATCAATTCCAATCTAGTTCCCAATGTTTCGTGTAACTGGTTCCAAAATTTTGAGGTAAACCGGGTTCCTCTATCCGATACGATGCTCCTCGAACTCCGTGTAAACACACAATTCTGGTCATGTATATCTTTGCCAACTTAGCAATCGCTATAGGTAGTCTTGATCGAATGAAATGAGCTACCTTTGTTAAACGGTCGACTACAACCCAAATCGAGTCATATCCTGAACGGGTCTTTGGCAAACCTGTAATGAAATCCATGCCTAGTTTATCCCACTTCCATTCGGGTATCGGCAATGGTTGTAACAATCCTGCTGGCTTCGATGCTCGCCTTTACTTTCTCGACATACATCGCAAACTGCTACATACTCCGCAATATCTTTCTTCATTCCGTCCACCGTAAAGTATTCTTCAAATCCAAATACATCTTGGTATTTCGGTGAATCGAATAGGGTGAATCATGGGCTTCTTGTAAAATCAACTTCCGATCTCTCGGGTTATTGGGCACATAAACACGGTCTTCAAACCATAGGGTATCGTGCTCATCCTCACGAAATCCTTTAGCTTTTCCTTTGCTCATTTTCTCCTTTATAGAGGCAACTTCCTTATCCGCCTTTTGGGCTTCTCGATTTTGTCCATCGCTGTCGATCGAATCTCCAATGCTGCTGCATAGCCTCTCGAACTATTTCCAAACATAGCTCTCAAGGTCCTCGCTAACTCATTGGGTATCCCTCCCATCATTAGGGTATTGACGTGGCTCTTACGGCTCAATGCGTCTGCTACGACATTAGCCTTTCCGGTGATAATGCAATCTCATATCATAATCCTTGATAAGCTCTAACCATCTCCTTTGTCCGAGATTCAATTCTTCGTGTGAAGATGTACTTCAAACTCTTGTGATCCGTATATACTTCACAATGATTTCCAATGAGAAAATGTCTCCATGTCTTCAAGGCATGCACAACGGCTGCTAACTCCAAATCATGTGTGGCATAATTCAACTCATGGGGCTTAAGTTGTCTTGAAGCGCATTTAAACAACTCTTCCTTCCTGCATAAGCACTGCTCCAAGTCTTCGACGTGAAGCGCCGCAATACACCTCATAATCCTTAGTCCGATCCGCAATATCAAACTGGTGAGGTAACCAATCTTTTCTTCAACTCCTGAAAACTTGCCTCACAATCCTCGGTCCATATGAATTTGTTATCCTTTTCAACAATTCAGTCATAGGCTTAGCAATCCTTGAGAAATTTTCAATGAATCTTCGGTAGTATCCCGCGAGTCCAAGGAAACTCAATCTCTCCAACTGTCGCTGGTGCTTCCCATTTAGTTACGGTCTCAACCTTTGTAGGGTCAATCGCTATTCCTTCTCCGGATATAACATGTCCGAGAAATCCAACTTCCTTTAGCCAAAACTCACATTTGCTGAACTTGGCATACAACCGGTGTTCCCTCGGCTCCAAAACCAATCGCAAATGTTCCTTGTGTTCCTCTTCATTCTTCGAGAAAATCAAAATGTCATCAATGAACACCACGATTTAACTTATCCAAAAACTCCATAAACACTTTGTTCATCGGTTCATGAAATAGGCTGGTGCGTTAGTTAGTCCAAATGACATAACGGTATACTGCATACCCATATCTCGTGGTAAATGCTGTCTTGGGTATGTCTTGCTCCCGAATCTTCAATCGATGGTACCCGATCAGAATCGATCTTGAAAACACCTTAGCTCCTTGCAAACGATCAAACAGATCATTTATCATAGGTAGTGGGTACTTGTTCTTGATTGTTACTTCATTCAATCCACGATAATCAACAACCATTCTTAAAGATCCATCCTTCTTCTCCACTAACAAGACGGGTGATCCCCAAGGTGAAGAACTTGGGCGATAAAACCTTTATCCAATAGTTCCTTAATCTGTTTCTTGATTTCCGCAAACTCGTGCGGGCATCCTCAGACGGTCGCTTCGATATCGGGCCTGTTCTCGCAACAGCTCGATCAAAACTCAATGTCTCTATCCGTGGCATTCCCGCAACTCTTCCGAAATACATCAGAAAATCCTTCACCATCGGTACTTCTTCCCGCACAACTCCCGATAGGCAATTTGCTTGCACTCTCCTCGCTCGTGCCGTGATACATACTTGATCCTTCTTCCTTCGTGTGGTGAGCAAAATTGACTTCGTGGTGCAATCTATGTTTCCTCCATACCTTGATAACCAATCCATTCCTAATATCACATCCAATCCTTGGGATTCCGTAACTATTAGATCCGAGGGGAAAACATAGTGTCCAATCCTTAATGGCGTCATCACACCATTTACTAGCCATGTACTCGCTCCGGTGAGGTTACTAGCATGGGTGACCTAAGGGCTTGGGTTGGTAATTTGTACTTATCCACAAATCCCTTGATATGTATGAACGCGATGCACCAAGATCGAAAAGAACAACCGCAGAAATGACTTAACCAAAACTTACCGACATCGTGATCGGGCTGATCTTCAACCTCCTCCACATCAATGTGGTTCACCCGCCCCTGCTGAAAGGGTTGGGCTTCTTTCCGAGCTTCCATTGCCATTTCCATTCGCCTTCTCGATACCATTGGCATAATGCCCGCCTTATGGCACTTAAAGCAAGTAATATGACTCAGGTCTACTTTGGATGGTGTTGACGGGTTGGTGCGGTTCGTCCATTGCTTCCTCTATTCCCGCTCCCATTCTTGGTGCCATTATGGTTGTGCGAATTACCTCCTCCATGGGTATGCTGAAACTGAATTCTGATTTAGGGTATAACGAGGCTTCATTGGGCTCCGAGTTATACTTCCCCGTCCATACTTCCTCTTGCGGTTCTCAATTTTGCCGCTTTCCTTCAATCATGAGGGCTCGGTCTACCAACTCCGGTAGTTGTTGAAACTTGCTACCATCAACGGCATGCTGAACTCATCATTCAGTCCTTCTAGAAACTTCTCCTGTTTAGCTGCATCGGTAGCAACGTCATCTGGGGCATAACGTGCTAATTTACTGAAATCATCCACATACTCGCCAACAGTCCTTCCTCCTTGGCGAAGTTGCGAAACTCACGCTTCTTCATGGCCATATCTCCTGCTGAAACATGGGCAGGCGAAAAGCTTGTGAAACCGATCCCATGTGATGGTGTTCACGGGTAAGTGGCTGTAAAATTCTCCCACCATTTGCTGCGGGTCCTTCAAGCTGATGTGCTGCAAACTTCACTCTTTCTCCATCTGTGCATCCCGCAGTGGTCAACTCCTTCCTATCTTGCGGAGCCAATCATCTGCCACAATCGGCTCGGTGCTACTGGAATACACCGGCGGATTTAGTCTAAGAAAACGAGTCAAGTGATCCGCAGGTGGTGGTGGTGGTGGTGGGTTGTTGTTGTTGTTGTTGTTGTTGTTGTTGCCCTGGTTCTGCACCAATGTTTGAATCAGGGTATTCTCGCTGCTGGATCAGTTGGGTGATCTCTCGCGGAAAACGAATCCGGGTCGCGCCTCGGAGGCATCTGATGGGTTTAGAAGAGACGAGAATTTAGAACAGATTGAGGTCTAAGGGGAATCACTACCCAAATGCACATGAGCAAATGCACACAAAATCACTTCATTCAATCAAACAAGGGCTTACAACGATCTAACTATCGCAAAAGTGCGTGTACTATAATGTTTACATGGAGGAATACTACTAATATGTGGGGACTTCTACTAATTTGAACCGTGGAAGACTCCATGATGTCTCGCCCAGCTTCGTCTTCAAAGTCGGGTTCACTAGGATCCGAATCGGTGTCGCCGATGTTGATGTAGTCGCTGAGCAACCGGACATACCTGGTCTTCATTCCCGAGCGCCAACTTCTTCTTGAGTTCTTCGATCTCGCATTTAAGATCGTTATTGTGTCTTGCTAGAGCTACGATCTCGCCCATGTAGTCCTTATGTGTAGTCTTTAGTTCTTCTTCAAGTTCGATGATCCTTCCTTTGCATTCTCGCAACTCCAACATATCATTGCACATTTGGTTCTCCGGCGCCGAATGTGCTGATTTAACTCCTGGATGAAAGTTACAATGGACCTATCCTTCTTGGTGCTGACTATGTCCCATTTGTCATCTCGGCGTCCGCAAATCTGGTAGATAGTGTCCTTGAGGTCTTCTTGATAAACTTCTCCAATGCGCCCCATGGTGATGTGAGCTGCCATGCTCTTTCCTGCACTCCAAGTTGGTGCACTGAAAACACTATCTATAGGCTTGGTGATTGGGGCGAATGTCTTTCCTGGAACGTGAGCTTGAATCTTCCAGCGCTCCTCTTCAGGCAGAGTGGCGTTGAAAGTCCCGATGAAACTTGGTAGTCCAATGTTCGTGTACTTGGTAACTTCCTTCAAGTGAAATCCAAAAGGTGTGCCTTCATCCGTTGGGTGTACTTGATCTTCGCGTCCGTCATCCTAAGAGAGTAGAAAAGATGAGGAGTTAGAAAATGAGAAGAGAGTAGTGTCTATGGCTTTAACTTAGTGGTCGTGTCTCACAGTCAACGTGTGCTCGATACCATTCTCTCAGAGCGACCAGACCCGAATGGATCAAGTCTCGTGCTCGATGTCATCCCCGGATCAAGAATGCCGACACCACACAAGATTTCAAGGATTTATAGCAGAGTAGCAATCACACACTTATTACATCGTTGTCCACAAGGGAACTTATTACAATAATATGGCTTAAGGCCATCTAATAATAACAATGAAGGCTTGGAAGATAAGTGAGTCCATCAACTCCATCGGCATCACCGAGTATAGAACCACGACCTAACACCTTACTGTCGTTCGAAAAGTCTCGAACGTGAAAGTTGCAGCCCAAAACGGTCAAGACATGGAATATGCCGCAATGTAACACATAGAGAGTAATGAAACAACAAGCCTATACTACATGCATATATGGCTGGTGGTAAGGCTCTACGGTTACATTTTGCATAAAGCTAGTTTTTCCCTACAACAAAGGAATAATTTTATTTAACTATCATGGTGGTTGTTAAACATTGAGAATGGTTGACAGATCCTCAATCCCAATTAAAAGTACTCATCAAAACCCAATAACTTTTATTAGAAGTAACATGTTGAGATTCACATGATATTCAATTACCAGATACTCAAAACGTCCATAACCGGGGACATAGCTAATCATGATTAGTTTATACACTCTGCAGAGGTTTATGACTTTTCCCCATTAAGACTCGATCGCCTCCGCTTGGTTCTCGTGACTACATGGTGTTTGAGAAACGGATGACCGAGACATAGTCTTCGTAAGCGCTTAGCACCTTACATGTGGGTAGACCGTACCAACCTACATCCCCACATCAGCTAGCCTACCCGTAAGAGTTCGCACAACTTAGTCAACTACGCCAGAGCCCATAATTGGCTTGTGGCTGCACACGGAAGTTTCCAGCTTGAATAATCTTATGATCCCTTAGAGCCCGGGTGGCGGTCCAAGAAATACAGCAAGTCCTCGATGGAAACCAGTGCCTCAATCCACCCAGATGTGTGTTTAGGTTGCCACCTTAGATAAACCATTAATTAACAATCTCACATCTGTCATGGATATTCACTCACCCAATCCACGTCTACTAGCATAGCATGGCATAACAGCAAACGTAGAAGTAACTCCCAAGGTTTCATAAGTAAAACAGGTAATAGGTTCTACCTCAATCTACTTCCCATCCCGCAATTTAATTAGATCCTAAACATGCAAGTGTTTGAGGGTTGATCTAATGCATAAAAACTGGGTAGTAGAAAAGGTATGATCAAGTGTTACTTGCCTTGCTGATGATCCGCGAGACCTAGAGATTCGAAGTAACAAGCGGCGCACTCCGGGTGATCTAACGCAGACAAACAACAAGCATACAATAAGTACTCATCTAATGCACGAGGAAATCTCGAATAAAAGATCTAACCAGAGAGTTCAACTTAAGAACCCTGGTTGCAAAAGAATCGAATCAAATAAAGCATCGAAAGTCGAAACTCGAGAGAGAACGACTCGGTTTAGCAATCTGAAACTAGGTCAAAATTTTACAGTAGCAAAACTTTGTTTAAGTAGGTTAGTCGAAACGGCGGTTTCGTAACGAAACTCCAGGCGCTTGAATCACCTGATTCCGATAATCAAGCGAGAAATTAATCAGATTTGAAAATCGAATCAGAAATCGAATTCAGAAAAATAACGGATTAAATCCGATTAAAAGAAAACGACGAACAGATTAAACAACGGACGTTCGTTAACAGAACTAATCCAACGAACACGCTCATTGAAACGAACGGTTCGGTGAACGTTCACTAAATAAGAAAACCGAAAAAAAAAACCATCTAGGGTTTTAAAAGAAAACCGAACATCTCAAGAAAAACCGGATCGGGTTTTTCAAAAAAAAAACCGGACCGGGGGGATAGTGGCGGCGGCTACCTCCGGCGGCTTGCCGGCGGGGCTCCGGCCTCCGGCGGGTGGTGGCGGGGTCGGGCGAGGGGCGGCGAGGGGCGTGGTGGCGGCGAGGGGCGGCGAGGGCTCGGCGACGGCGACAGGCGGCGGCGGCCTCCGGCGACGGGCGGGGCTCGGGTCGGGGTGGCGGGCGGGTGAGGAGGAGAGGGGGGGCGGTATAAATAGGAGGGGGTCGGCGCCTTGGGAGGGGGCAAGTGGGGCGGCGGCGCTGGTCCGAGCCGGACTCGGCGGGACTCTCCTCCAGAGGAGGGAGGGGAGATGGGTCGCGGCATGGCTGGGCTGGCTGGGCCTTGGCCCAGCAAAGGCGCGTGGTTTTTTTTAAACAAAACGAAAATAAAATCAAACCAAACGGACTCGGACTTTAATAAAATTAATTTTCCCGACTCCTAAAAATGAGTCAACAAAATGAACTTTAAAACGGGCAAATATGCATATTTTTAAAATGCTCATTGTTGCCTAAAGCAAATAAATCCTCAAAATTAAAATTTGATTTATTTATAATATCTTCATTTTCCTAAATGTTGGGAAAGTCGTATTATTCCTCTCTAAATTTTTATATCGGAAAAACTTTTGAAGATAAATAAATAAATCCAAATGATCCTATTTTCAAAATTTGAGAAATCCCAAATATGAAAATAATGAAATCTCCAACTCTCTCCGAGGGTCCTTGAGTTGCGTGAAATTTTCTAGGATCGGAGAAATGCGAGAAAATATGATATGCATGATGACCTAATGTATAACATTCCAAATTGAAAATTTGGGATGTTACAGAAGACCAGCGCGGCCAGTGCGACAGAAATTTCCTTGTTGATGATAGGCGATTCAGCATCAAGCTGGATGAGACCTTCGAATCCAATACAGTAAGTCACAACGACAAGTGTCTGTTTTCGTAATTAAGCATGGCTTATATATGTGCTTCATTTGCCTGACTTATAATTTTTAATTTTCACTATTCTACTAGCGCATCCCCTGCCATGCAAGAATTTTTGTCTTGGATAAGATAGGTTTGAATGATATGGAAACTATGGAGGTAAAGAGAGTTTACCTGAAAACTAAGCATGGTTATACTTTCAACGCCAAAGTATACAATGCACACACGACACCTATTTTGAATGCAAAACTTGGCAAGCACTATGCAAGACTTATGCATTTGAGCCTGGTATGGTTATCACCTTTGATATTCGTCCGAAGATGATCTCAAGGTAATAGAGACATATGGGTCGATGTGCGACGCCCAATTCTACCATTATGTGAGTTCTTCTCAACTATATTTTTGTCTTTGATATTGCTTATTCAAAAATAATTGATAACTAATTTATATTGACAGCTTATCTCCATTCAACCAAACATGTCCGGCGCTTGGTAGACAGGACATACTACTGTCCTGGAGCTGAACTAAACTGCGAGGAGATAAGTCATTATGTTTCATGGCTTGAGGATCTTCATACTGTCAAGACAAATTTTCTTCCTGCACTTAGAAATGTTAGTACTCAAAATGTGCAACCAATAGTGATGGTATTGAACTACGGTCACATCTATTTAGGAATGATGGTAAGATTTTTACTATTTGTCCTCAGTGCATCTTTTGCATACATAATTGTTTTGCTAAACTTTCATTGCTAAGTATATTAATTAAGTACTATACGATGTTCTTCAACAGGGACTCCCGATGACAGTTGTGCCTCAGGGGATCGAGACTAAAGGTAGCGTGTCAATTGTTAGCTTACGGCCAAGATATCCTGCATTGCACATTAATGCATTCAGGATTTCTAGAAGCGATGAATGCTTAATAGTGAAAGATTGGAGGAAAATTGTTAACGATCGCAGAGAAGTACTAGGGGGCAGCAATGAGAAGCGCAGCCCACGATTAGGAGACAGGTTCATCTGCATGCTCCAAAGATGATGAATCGGAGAGCTATACATGTTCTATGCTATTTTACCAGAGAGAGAGAGTAGCTAGCAGGAGTGATTTAGCATGCTGCTCTTAGTACTTGTCCTTTCATGTCCATGTTCTTCGTTCTGAACTTAATCTCAAAGAGTGATTTGCTTTTGTGGTGTTATATATGAACGCTTATAATATCATGACAATCATGTTGAACTCGATGATATTTTTGCTTCTGGTACAAGTGAATGTTTCTTCTTTAAGCTGGATGGATCCTACCTAAGTGATCAACTATATATATGCCATATCCATATATATTATACTTGATCACCTAATTAGGTGATCAAGTATATAATATCGATATGGCGTATATATATATATATATATATATATATATAATCACTTAGCTATAGCTAGCTATATATATATAGCTAGCTAGATCCTCCAGTGAAACTAATCATGTACTTTCACCTAGTGATTTAAAAACTCATTATAATGTAAAACAATCACTAAATTAAATTGAAAACACAAAACTAAAGCAAAAATAAAAAAAATACCCAAACATTTAGTACCGGTTGGTGTTACCAACCGGTACTAAAGCCCTACGCGCACCCGGCTTGGCTCGTGCCACGCTGTCAAGATTTTTAGCGCCGGTTCGTGATTTAACCGGTAGTAAAGGGGGACCTTTAGTCCCTCATTTTAGTGCCGTTGGTGAACCGGCACTAAAAAACGTTGCATTTAACCGGCACTAAAGGCCGGTTCTGCACTAGTGTAGTCTCACATCAACTAGGCGTATCAACGGGCTATGGAGATGCCCATCAATAGATATCAATGTGAGTGAGTAGGGATTGCCATGCAACGGATGCACTAGAGCTATAAGTATATGAAAGCTCAACAAAAGAAACTAAGTGGGTGTGCATCCAACTCGCTTGCTCACGAAGACCTAGGGCAATTTGAGGAGGCCCATCATTGGAATATACAAGCCAAGTTCTATAATGAAAAATTCCCACTAGTATATGAAGGTGACAAAATGAGAGACTCTCTATTATGAAGATCATGGTGTTACTTTGAAGCACAAGTGTGGTAAAAGGATAGTAACATTGTCCCTTCTCTCTTTTTCTCTCATTTTTTTATTTGGGCCTTTTCTCTTTTTTTATGGCCTCTTTTATTTTTTTTATTTTTCATCCGGAGTCTCATCCCGACTTATGGGGGAATCATAGTCTCCATCATCCTTTCCTCACTTGGGACAATGCTCTAAAAATGATGATCATCACACTTTTATTTACTTACAACTCAACAATTACAACTCGATACTTAGAACAAAATATGACTCTATGTGTATGCCTCCGGCGGTGTACCGGGATATGCAATGATTCATGAGTGACATGTATGAAAGAATTATGAACGGTGGCTTTGCCACAAATACGATGTCAACTACATGATCATGCTAAGCAATATGACAATGATGGAGCGTGTCATAATAAACGGAACGGTGGAAAGTTGCATGGCAATATATCTCGGAATGACTATGGAAATGCCATAATAGGTAGGTATGGTGGCTGTTTTGAGGAAGGTATATGGTAGGCGTATGATACCGGCGAAAAGTTCGCGGTATTAGAAAGGCTAGCAATGGTGGAAGGATGAGAAAAGCGTGTATAATCCATGGAATCAACATTAGTCATAAAGAACTCATATACTTATTGCAAATATCTACAAGTTATCAGAGCAAAAGTATTACGCACATGCTCCTAGGGGGATAAATTGGTAGGAAAAGACCATCGCTCGTCCCCGACCGCCACTCATAAGGAAGACAATCAATAAATAAATCATGCTCTGACTTCATCACATAACGGTTCACCATACGTGCATGCTACAGGAATCACAAACTTTAACACAACTATTTCTCAAGTTCACAACTACTCAACTAGCATGACTCTAATATTACTACCTCCATATCTCAAAACAATTGTCAAGCATCAAACTTTTCTTAGTATTCAACGCACTCAAAAGAAAGTTTTACAAATCTTGGATACCAAGCATGTTATTATTATTAAGCAAATTACCATGCTATTGAAGACTCTAAAAATAATCTAAGTGAAGCATGAGAGATCAATAGTTTCTATAAAACAAATCCACCACCGTGCTCTAAAAGATATAAGTGAAGCACTAGAGCAAAACTATATAGCTCAAAAGATATAAGTGAAGCACATAGAGTATTCTAACAAATTCCAAATCATGTATGGCTCTCTCAAAAGGTGTGTACAGCAAGGATGATTGTGGTAAACTAAAAATCAAAGACTCAAATCATACAAGACGCTCCAAGCAAAACACATATTATGTGTTGAATAAAAATATAGCTCCAAGTAAAGTTACCGATGGAAGTAGACGAAAGAGGGGATGCCTTCCGGGGGCATCCCCAAGCTTTGACTTTTTGGTGTCCTTAGATTATATTGGGGGTGCCATGGGCATCCCCAAGCTTAGGCTCTTGCCACTCCTTGTTCCATAATCCATCAAAAAAAATCACCCAAAACTTGAAACTTCACAACACAAAACTCAACAGAAATCTCGTGAGCTCCGTTAGCGAAAGAAAACAAAAGACCACTTCAAGGTACTGTAATAAACTCATTCTTTATTTATATTGGTGTTAAACCTACTGTATTCCAACTTCTCTATGGATTATAAACTATTTTACTAGCCATAGATTCATCAAAATAAGGAAACAACACACGAAAAACAGAATCTGTCAAAAACAGAACAATCTGTAGTAATCTGTAAATAACGCAAACTTCTGGAACTCCAAAAATTCAGACAAACTAGGAAGACCTAGGCAATTTGTTTATTGATCAGCAGCAATTGGAATCACTATTTTATCACGTTCTGGTGATTTTTAACAATTGTTTTCGTAAACCGAAAGTTTCTGGAAATTACAGCAAGATCAAATAACTATCATCCAAGAAGATCCTATAGGTTTAACTTGGCACAAACACTATTAAAACATAAAACCACATCTAAAAAGAAGGTATATGGATTATTTATTGAATAACATCAAGGAAAAATATTGGATTGTCTCCCAACAAGCGCTTTTCTTGAAAGCCTTTTAGCTAGGCATTGATAATTTTAATGATGCTCACATGAAAGACAAGAATTGAAGCACAAAGAGAGCATCATAAAACACGTGACAAACACATCTAAGTCTAACATACTTCCTATGCATAGGCATTTTATAAGCAAACAAATTATCATAGCAAGCAAAAATTAGTATATGCAAGGAAGAACAAAGAGACGATAGCAATCTCAACATGACGAGAGGTAATTTAGTAAGATAAAAAATTCTACAACCATATTTTCCTCTATCATAATAATTACATGTAGGATCATAGGCAAATTCAACAATATAGCTATCACATAACATATTCTCAACGCGATCCACATGCATGCGAAGTTGACACTCTTCCAAAATAGTGGGATTATAATTAACTAAAGTCATGATTTCTCCAAGCCCACTTTCAATATTATTGCAAACACTATTATCAATCTTATATTCATCATGGGGCTTAAATAAATTTTCAAGATCATAAGAAGAATCTCCCCAATCATGACTATTGGACATAGCAAAACTAGCATCCCCAAGCTTAGGGTTTTGCATATTATTAGCATAATTTACATAAATAGAATTTATAATAAAATCATTGCAATCATGATTTTTATTCAAAGATCTATCTTGAATCACTTCATAAAGCACTTTATCACAATTTTCAGATTTACGGATTTCAGGCAAAACCTTATAAAGATAATCTAGTGCATCCAAATCACTAGGAATTGGTTCATCATAATTGGATCTCTTAAAAATATTGGCAAGCGGCTGAGGATCCATAGATATTAGCTTCTCTGTTTAGGAATAAATACTCAATGATTTCAACCAAGCGAGAAAACGAGCCAAGAAAGACATAAATACAAACGGAAAAGAGAGGGCGAATAAAACGGCAAGGGTGAAGTGGGGGAGAGGAAAATGATAGGCAAATGGCAAATAATGTAATGCGAGAGATAAGGTATTGTGATGGGTACTTGGTATGTTGACTTTTGCGTAGACTCCCCGGCAACGGCGCCAGAAATGGCTCGTTGTCGGGAGACCAAATCTTGACTTGACTTTTGCATAAGCCTCCCCGGCAACAACGCCAGAAATCCTTCTTGCTACCTCTTGAGCTTGCGTTGGATTTCCCCGAAGAGGAGAGGATAATGCAGCAGAGTAGCGTAAGTATTTCCTTCAGTTTTTGAGAACCAAGGTATCAATCCAGTAGGAGGCCACGCGCAAGTCCCTCGTACCTACACAAAAAAATAGCTCAATGCAACCAACGCGATTAGGGGTTGTCAATCCCTTCACGGTCACTTACGAGAGTGAGATCTGATAGAGATGATAGATAATATTTTTGGTATTTTTGGTATAAAGATGCAAAATAAAATAAAAAGCAAAATAAAAAGCAAAGCAATAATAAAGTAAGGGAAGATTAATATGATAGAGAATAGACCCAGGGGCCATAGATTTCACTAGTGGCTTCTCTCAAGAGCATAAGTATTTTACGGTGGGTGAATGAATTACTGTTGAGCAATTGACAGAATTGAGCATAGTTATGAGAGTATCTAGGTATGATCATGTATATAGGACGAATTTCTTATCAACTCTTTGCCCTAGAACAGTGATGTCTACTAAGCAACCTTCTTCTTGTAGACGTTGTTGGGTCTGCAAGTGCACAGCTTTGTAGGACAGTAGCAAATTTCCCTCAAGTGGATGACCTAAGGTTTATCAATCCGTAGGAGGCGTAGGATGAAGATGGTCTCTCTCAAGCAACCCTGCAACCAAATAACAAAGAGTCTCTTGTGTCCCCAACACACCCGATACAATGGTAAATTGTATAGGTGCACTAGTTTGGCGAAGAGATAGTGATACAAGTGCAATATGGATAGTAGATAAAGGTATTTGTAATCTGAAATAATAAAAACAGCAAGGTAAAAAGTGATAAACGTGAGCGTAAACGGTATTGCAATGATAGGAAACAAGGCCTAGGGTTCATACTTTCACTAGTGCAAGTTCTCTCAACAATAATAACATAGATAGATCATATAACAATCCCTCAACATGCAACAAAGAGTCACTCCAAAGCCACTAATAGCGGAGAACAAACGTAGAGATTATGGCAGGGTACAAGACCACCTCAAAGTTATTCTTTCGGTCGATCTATTAAAGAGTTCGTACTAGAATAACACCTTAAGACACAAATCAACCAAAACCCTAATGTCACCTAGATACTCCATTGTCACCTCAAGTATCCGTGGGCATGATTATACGATATGCATCACACAATCTCAGATTCATCCAACCAACACAAAGTACTTCAAAGAGTGCCCCAAAGTTTCTACCGGAGAGTCAAGAAAACGTGTGCCAACCCCTATGCATAGGTTCATGGGCGGAACCCGCAAGTTGGTCACCAAAACATACATCAAGTGACACGTGATATCCCATTGTCACCAAAGATAAACACGGCAAGACATACATCAAGTGTTCTCATCATAAATACTCAATCCAATAAGATAACTTCAGTGGGGAAACTCAATTCATCACAAGAGAGTAGAGGGGGAGAAACATCATAAGATCCAACTATAATAGCAAAGCTCGCGATACTTCAAGATCGTGCCATAGAGGGAACACGAGAGAGAACACGAGAGGGAGAGAGAGAGATCAAACACATAGCTACTGGTACATACCCTCAGCCCCGAGGGTGAACTACTCCCTCCTCGTCATGGAGAGCGCCGGGATAATGAAGCTGGCCACCGGTGAGGGTTCCCCCCGCAGGTGCCGAACAGGTCCCATTGGTTTTGGTGGCTCTGGAGGTTTTGCGCGCGAACTCCCGATCTAATCTCTGTTCGGAAGTTTTACGACACGAGGAAAATATGGGTGCAGGGGTACGTCGGGGAGCTACGGGGGCCCCACGAGGCAGGGGGCGCGCCCTAGGGGGGTGGGCGCGCCCCCACCCTCGTGAGCACCTCTCGTATCTCCTGACATAGAGTCCAAGTCTATCCGGTGGCTTTCCTTCCAAAAATAACTTCTCCAGTTGATTTCGTTCCGTTTCGACTCCGTTTGATATTCCTTTTCTTCAAACACCAAATAGGCATAAAACAAAGAAATGGGCTGGGCCTCCGTTTAATAGGTTAGTCCCAAAAGTAATATAAAAGTGAAAAATAAATCCCAATATTGCCCAAAACAGTAGAGAATATAGCATGGAGCAATCAAAAATTATAGATACGTTGGAGACGTATCAAGAATCCCCAAGCTTAATTGCTGCTCGTCCTCGAGTAGGTAAATGATAAAAAAGATAATTTTTGATGCGGAGTGCTACTTGGCATAATTTCAATGTAAATCTTCTTTATTCAGATCCATAAGATTCAAGAAAAAAGTTCATATTGACATAAAAATAATAATACTTCAAGCATACTAACAAAGCAATTATGTCTTCTCAAAATAACATGGCCAAAGGTTATCCCTACAAAATCATATAGTCTGGCTATGCTCCATCTTCCCCACACAAAATATTTAAATCATGCACAACCCCGATGACAAGCCAAGAAATTGTTTCATACTTTTGACATTCTCAAAACTTTTTCAATTTTCACGCAATACATGAGCGTGAGCCATGGACATAGCACTATAGGTGGAATAGAATGGTGGTTGTGGAGAAGAAAAAAAGGAGAAGATAGTCTCACATCAACTAGGCGTATCAATGGGCTATGGAGATGCCCATCATTAGATATCAATGTGAGTGAGTAGGGATTGCCATGCAATGGATGCACTAGAGCTATAAGTATGTGAAAGCTCAACAAAAGAAACTAAGTGGGTGTGCATCCAATTCGCTTGCTCAAGAAGACCTAGGGCATTTTGAGGAAGCCCATCATTGGAATATACAAGCCAAGTTCTATAATGAAAAATTCCCACTAGTATATGAAAGTGACAACATAGGAGACTCTCTATCATGAAGATCATGGTGCTACTTTGAAGCACAAGTGTGGTAAAAGGATAGTAACATTGTCCCTTCTCTCTTTTTCTCTCATTTTTTATTTATTTTTTATTTGGGCCTTTTCTTTTTTATGGCCTATTTTTTTTCTTTTTTTCTCTCTTTTTTTTAATTTTTCGTCGGGAGTCTCATCCCGACTTGTGGGGGAACCATAGTCTCCATCATCCTTTCCTCACTGGGACAATGCTCTAATAATGATGATCATCACACTTTTATTTTCTTACAACTCAACAATTATAACTCAATACTTAGAAAAAAATATGACTCTATATGAATGCCTCCGGCGGTGTACTGGGATATGCAATGAATCAAGAGTGACATGTATGAAAGAATTATGAACGGTGGCTTTGCCACAAATACGATGTCAACTACATGATCATGCTAAGCAATATGACAATGATGGGGCGTGTCATAATAAATGGAATGGCGGAAAGTTGCACGGCAATATATCTTGGAATGGCTATGGAAATGCCATGATAGGTAGGTATGGTGGTTGTTTTGAGGAAGGATATGGTGGGTGTATGATACCGGCGAAAGGTGCGCGGTATTAGAGAGGCTAGCAATGGTGGAAGGATGGGGAAAGTGCGTATAATCCATGGACTCAACATTAGTCATGAAGAACTCATATACTTATTGCAAAAAATCTACAAGTTATCAAAGCAAAGTATTACGCGCATGCTCCTAGGGGGATAGATTGGTAGGAAAAGACCATCGCTCGTCCCCGACCGCCACTCATAAGGAAGACAATCAATAAATAAATCATGCTCCGACTTCATCACATAACGGTTCACCATAAGTGCATGCTACGGGAATCACAAACTTTAACACAAGTATCTCTCAAATTCACAACTACTCAACTAGCATGACTCTAATATTACCATCTTCATATCTCAAAACAATCATCAAGCATCAAACTTCTCTTTAGTATTCAACACACTCATAAGAGTTCTTACAAATCTTGTATGCTTAGCATATTAGGATTATTTAAGAAAATTACCATGCTATTTAAGACTCTCAAAATAATATAAGTGAAGTATGAGAGTTCATCTATTTCTTCAAAATAAAACTACCACCATGCTCTAAAAGATATAAGTGAAGCACTAGAGCAAATGACAAACTACTCCGAAAGATATAAGTGAAGATCAATGAGTAGTCGGATAATTACGCAACTATGTGAAGACTCTCTAACATTTACGAATTTCAGATCTTGATATTTTATTCAAACTGCAAGCAAAAGAAAAGAAAATAAAATGACATTTCAAGGATAGCACACATCATGTGAAGAAGCAAAAACTTAGGTTCAACCGATACTAACCGATAGTTGTTGAAGAAGAAAGGTGGGATGCCTACCGGGGCATCCCCAAGCTTAGATTCTTGAGACTTCTTAAAACATTATCTTGGGGTGCCTTGGGCATCCCCAAGCTTGAACTTTTGTGTCTCCTTAATTCCTCTCATATCATGGTTTCTCTTTTTATCAAAAGCTTCATCCACACCAAACTCAACAAGAACTCGTGAGATAGGTTAGTATAAACCAATGCAAAACCTTATCATTTTCTATTGTAACAAATCACAAAAATTATTATTCAACATTGCATACTAAATGCCTCTGCATATTTAATACTCCTATCCTCAAATAGAATCATTAAACAGGCAAACATATGCAAACAATGCAACCATAACAACAATCTGCCAAAACAGTATAGTCTGTAAAGAATGCAAGATTCATCATACTTACCTAACTCCAAAAATTATGAACTAAAATTCCCAATATAATAAATTTATCAGAGCTCAATATTCAAAAATATTCAACATTATACCACTCTCTGAATTTTCTAGGGAATTTTTGCAATAGCGGTAAACTTTCTGTTTTCAAACCGCAACATGTATAGTAGCAAAATAAGCATGGCAAAGGCTATCCTTGACTTTTTTATTGAAACTAAAGATGAAAAACATTATTATAAATAACAGCAAGCAAATACTAACAAGAGAAAATGACGCTCCAAGCAAAACACATATCATGTGGTGAATGAAAATATAGCTCCAAGTAAAGTTACCAATGAACGAAGATGAAAGAGGGGATGCCATCCGGGGCATCCCCAAGCTTAGGCTCTTGGTTGTCCTTGAATATTAACTTGGGGTGCCTTGGGAATCCCCAAGCTTAGGCTCTTTCCACTCCTTATTCCATAGTCCATCGAATCTTTACCGAAAACTTGAAAACTTCACAACACAAAACTTAACAAAAAACTCATGAGCTCCGTTAGCGAAAGAAAACAAAACACCACTTCAAGGTACTGTAATGAACTCATTATTTATTTATATTGGTGTTAAACCTACTGTATTCCAACTTCTCTATGGTTTATAAACTATTTTACTAGCCATAGATTCATCAAAATAAGCAAACAACACAATGAAAACAGAATCTGTCAAAAACAGAACAGTCTGTAGTAATCTATAACTAAGGAAAACTTATGGAACTCCAAAAATTATAAAATAAATTGGTGGACCTGAGTAATTTGTCTAGTAATCATCTGCAAAAAGAATCAACTAAATAGCACTCTCCAGTAAAAAGTTGAAGCTAATCTCGTGAGCGCTAAAGTTTCTGTTTTTTACAGCATGATCATAAAGACTTCACCCAAGTCTTCCCAAAGGTTCTACTTGGCACAAACACTAATTAAAACATAAAACCAAATCTAAACAGAATATAGATGGATTATTTATTCCTAAACAGAACCAAAAAGCAAGAAACTAAAATAAAATTGGGTTGCCTCCCAACAAACGCTATCGTTTAACGCCCCTAGCTAGGCATGATGATTTCAATGATGCTCACATAAAAGATAGGAATTGAAACATAAAGAGAGCATCATGAAGAATATGACTAGCACATTTAAGTCTAACACACTTACTATGCATAGGGATTTTGTGAGCAAACAACTTATGGGAACAATAATCAACAAGCATAGGAAGACAAAACAAGCATAACATCAAAAATTTAAGCACATAGAGAGGAAACTTGACATTATTGCAATTCCTACAAGCATATATTCCTCCTTGATAATAATTTTCAGTAGCATCATGAATGAATTCAACAATATAACCAGCACTTAAAGCATTCTTTTCATGATCTACTAGCATAGATAATTTACTACTCTCCACATAAGTAAAATTCTTCTCATTCGGAATATTGGGAGTATCATAAGAGACTTGAACACTAAAAATTGTTTCCACATTAAAAGAGTAATGTTCAGAAAAAGGGTAGTCATAATCATGACATGATTTGCAAATATAATAATCACTACTTTTTATAGCATAAGTTTCATCACAATAATCATCATAAGTAGCAACTTCGTTCTCATCATAATCGATTGAAACCTCTCCCGAGATAGTGGAATCACTAAATAAAGTTGACACTCTTCCAAATCCACTTTCATATTCATCACAATAAAATTCAACATCCTCCAAAATAGTGGGATCACTACTTCCTAAAGTTGACACTCTTCCGAACCCACTTTCATCAATATAATCACCATAGGTAGGAGGCATGCTATCATCATAACAACTTCGCATATCAAAACTTGGGGTGCTAAAAATATCATCATCATTAAACATAGCATCCCCAAGCTTGGGACAAATATTAATTTAAGCAAATATATTCTCAAATATTTCATCCTCATCAAACATAGCTTCCCCAAGCTTGGGCTCTTTCATATCATAAGCATAATCACTTTCATCATTAAAAATATGGATAGCACCAATAGTAAAGCAATTATCATCATCACAATGAGTAGTAGGAGCAACATTATTTGGGAGGAATACCTTTTTACCTTTGTTGCTCCTTCTTTTCTTTTTCTTCTTCACATTATGTGTGGGTTCAACCTTCCTCTTTGAGCTCCTTATTGACGAGATTGATTGAATAGAAAGCTCCTCCTCATTACCTGATTCATCATAAGAAATAATAGGAGGATATTGGGAAGTCTCTTCCCTTTCATTAGTATTCTCATCATCTTCTATTTGCTTTCTTTTCTCTATGTAATTGGCAATATAAGGATTTTCAATGCAATTCTCCACACAAAACATATAAATATCCTCTAGATCAAAATCAAGAAATCTATCAAGATTAAATTTTGGAATACCCTCAGTTATACGTTTCATTTCTTCATACCCCAAAAGAAGACTAAGCTCTTTATGATGCCCAAGGGTAATCAAGCTGTCACAATTTTTGGACACGATTCGATCATAAAACAATTTGCATTGGAGATTTAAATGACCACGTTCATTGCAAAGTTCACAAGGGGCGCGAAGAATATTGAATCTTCTAGCACACTCATCAAGACTTTCTTGCAAACCTTTAGTTTTTAAATACTTATGGCTCTTGCAATATCTATTTTCTCTATTTGGTGTGTCCAAGCAAATCCAATCTACTCCACAAAAATCAACATGCTTATAGGAGACATTTTCATCATAACTAGTGCAATCATCATTAGTACTATGGATATTCAAAGAGTTCATACTAACAACATTGCAATCATGCTCATCATTCAAAGATTTAGTACCGAGCATTTTAATGCATTCTTCTTCTAGCACTTGAGCACAATTTTCCTTTCCATCAAACTCACGAAAGATATTAAAAATACGAAGCATATGAGACAAATTCAATTCCATTTTTTTGTAGTTTTCTTTTATAAACTAAACTAGTGATAAAACAAGAAACAAAAGATTCGATTGCAAGATCTAAAGATATACCTTCAAGCACTCACCTCCCCGGCAACGGCCCAGAAAAGAGCTTGATGTCTACTACGCAACCTTCTTCTTGTAGACGTTGTTGGGCCTGCAAGTGCACAGGTTTGTAGGACAGTAGCAAATTTCCCTCAAGTGGATGACCTAAGGTTTATCAATCCGTAGGAGGCGTAGGATGAAGATGGTCTCTCTCAAGCAACCCTGCAACCAAATAACAAAGAGTCTCTTGTGTCCCCAACACACCCAATACAATGGTAAATTGTATAGGTGCACTAGTTCGGCGAAGAGATGGTGATACAAGTGCAATATGGATAGTAGATAAAGGTATTTGTAATCTGAAATAATAAAAACAGCAAGGTAACAAGTGATAAACGTGAGCGTAAACAGTATTGCAATGATAGGAAACAAGGCCTAGGGTTCATACTTTCACTAGTGCAAGTTCTCTCAGCAATAATAACATAGATAGATCATATAACAATCCCTCAACATGCAACAAAGAGTCACTCCAAAGCCACTAATAGCGGAGAACAAACGTAGAGATTATGGTAGGGTACGAAACCACCTCAAAGTTATTCTTTCGGATCGATCTATTAAAGAGTTCGTACTAGAATAACACCTTAAGACACAAATCAACCAAAACCCTAATGTCACCTAGATACTCCATTGTCACCTCAAGTATCCATGGGCATGATTATACGATATGCATCACACAATCTCAGATTCATCCAACCAACACAAAGTACTTCAAAGAGTGCCCAAAAGTTTCTACCGGAGAGTCAAGAAAACTGTGCCAACCCCTATGCATAGGTTCATGGGCGGAACCCGCAAGTTGGTCACCAAAACATACATCAAGTGGCACGTGATATCCCATTGTCACCACAGATAAACACGGCAAGACATACATCAAGTGTTCTCATCATAAAGACTCAATCCAATAAGATAACTTCAGAGGGGAAACTCAATTCATCACAAGAGAGTAGAGGGGGAGAAACATCATAAGATCCAACTATAATAGCAAAGCTCGCGATACATCAAGATCGTGCCATAGAGGGAACACGAGAGAGAACACGAGAGAGAGAGAGAGAGAGAGAGAGAGAGAGAGAGAGAGAGAGAGAGAGAGATCAAACACATAGCTACTGGTACATACCCTCAGCCCCGAGGGTGAACTACTCCCTCCTCGTCATGGAGAGCGCCGGGATGATAAAGCTGGCCACCGGTGAGGGTTCCCCCCTCCGGCAGGGTGCCGGAACAGGGTCCTGATTGGTTTTTGGTGGCTCTGGTGGTTTTACGGCGGCGGAACTCCCGATCTAATCTCTGTTCTGGAAGTTTTATGATACGTAGGTATATATGGGTGCAGGGGGTACGTCGGTGGAGCTATGGGGGCCCCACGAGGCAGGGGGCGCGCCCTAGGGGGGTGGGCGCACCCCCCACCCTCGTGAGCACCTCCCGTATCTCTTGACGTATAGTTCAAGTCTATCCGGTGGCTTTCCTTCCAAAAATAACTTCTCCAGTTGATTTCGTTCCGTTTCGACTCCGTTTGATATTCCTTTTCTTCGAAACACTGAAATAGGCATAAAACAACAAATCTGGGCTGGGCCTCCGGTTAATAGGTTAGTCCCAAAAGTAATATATAAGTGGAAAATAAATCCCAATATTGCCCAAAACAGTAGATAATATAGCATGGAGCAATCAAAAATTATAGATACGTTGGAGACGTATCACCCTCCACCAAATAAGCGCCGCCCTAAGCCATGGTGCGCGCAGTATAGCCAGGATCTCAAGGAGCATTTGGCAGCGGGGAAGCAAATCACGGCCGCACGCGTGGATGAGGTCGCGATGGCTGCCATTCGTATCGACCCCCAGATCTCCTAGGAGCACCTCGTCATCGAGGCCACCATCAACGCCTCGCGCGCCGAAGACGCGACGCAGTTGGCTGTTTGGTTCAATTCTGCAATGCGATGTTCAATTGTTGTGGGTGCATTCTGTTATTTTATACCATCTGAGAAATTAATCAAATTTGGCTGTACTAAATACATGAGAAACAAATACAATTGCTATATTTCCAAGTTGTTAAGCATGCTTGGTTTGGTTAACTATCTGATCTTCTATTAGGAGTATGTTATATTGTGCAATGTGGTGCTCAGTTAACGTTTAGTTCATTTGTTGTGGTGTTTAGTTAACTGTTTGGTTCAATTCTGCAATGCGATGTTCAATTGGTGTGGGTGCATTCTGTTATTATATACCATGTGAGGAATAAATTGAATTTGGTTGTAATAATACATGAGAAACAAATACAATTGCTATATTTCCAAGTTGTTAAGCATGCTTGGTTTGGTTAACTGTCAGATCTTCTATTAGGAGTATGTTATATTGTGCAATTTGGTGCTCAGTTAATGTTTGGTTCATTTGTTGTGGTGTTTAGATAACTGCTTGGTTCAATTCTGCAATGCGATATCCAATTGTCGTGGGTAGAATTTTGTATTGTTGTGCATGTGAGGAATAAATTGAATTTGGTTGCACTTAATACATGAGAAACATATAAAAGTGCTATATTTCCTAGTTCTTAATCATGCTTGGTTTGGATAAATGTGTTTTCCATGTGGCTTGAATTAATCTGATGAATCTGCAATGTGCTTATTTTTAATCAACATATTTTACAAATTGTATGCGCACCCTTACTTAACCTGATGACTAACTACCTTATATGTGTTGCAAGGAAATAATGGGAAGCACTGAGGTTTACAATCGAGGTTAGCACGTGCATGGTCCATTGTCTAATAGCAGATTATTGTGCAATTGCAGAAACCATTCTAATATTTAGGTTTTTAACAATTTGGTCTTGCACATGTAGGTCCTGCTGTTAGAGGTTTTGACCCACTGTTCGACCCTTTTTGCATATGGGAAAATGAGTTGTCCATGAATATCAGTCAAGTCAAGAAACTTAAAAAGATTGTTAGGATAAAAAAATTAGCGACAAAAAACAACAAGATCTTTGTCTGCACAATGAAGAAGACATCAGTTCACTACAGGATGGTACTAACTATTATACCTTGCCTTTTTTATACCTTTGCCCCATTTCCAATATAGAGAAGATATTTATGCACATTCTTGTTTTCAGGCCTTTCCAAAGTAGTTCATTAATGATTACCTCTCAAAACACCTGTATGGTCAGGAGGCGAGGAAGGTATTCATACAACATCCACGGTTCAATATTGAAGTGTTCCTGAAGAGGACGAAGGATGGGCGGTCAATCATCCACAGGCACCGGCCTAAAGTTACAAAGACCTTCAACATCAATAAAGGCTCAATATTGGCCTTCTGCTTCAGCAGTTTTCCAGATGAGATACATCTGTCTATGCACCGTCTATGATGCTAATTTCGAAAGGTTATGATGTTGCATGTGAAACTTGGTGCTAGTGTAGTTGTGTAATGGGGTAGCTGAGTGCTGAAGCTATATGATGTTGTACTCTGATGTATTTAAATTATGAAAATGAAATATATCGTGTGCTTAATATGAAATGTCAATTAGATTAATAAATGGATTATTAATAATAGGATAAATAGCCTGCTAATTGGGGTTTTCTATTGCAAACGGTTATTGAGAAAACACCGTGTGTGATGCATTCAATAACGCACACAGTTTCTAGGAATGAACTGTGTTAGATTAATGAACAATCACACACGACATCCTCTTGAAAACTGTTTGCGTTAGGCCACCTAGCGCAAACGTTTACCACATAAAAACTGTGTGTGATGGACAGCCTTTGCCACACAGTTTCTTCTATGCACCGTGTGTGATGCATTCAATAACGCAAACGATAAAATTGTTAATACCGTGTGCAATGGAAATGCTATCACAAACGATTTAACGGGGAAAATTGTGTGTGATGTACTTGCGAACATGTACGTTTTCCTTGGAGCGACTGTGTGGGATGTATATACGAACGGAAACGTTTAGCGGGGACTGACTGTGTGGGATGTACTTACGACTGCAAATGATTTCGCATGTATAATTATATTTTTTAGCACTATTGTATGTATAACCGTATTTGGTCACTCGCCGGTCGCACACGACCTCATTTTGCCGAGCATGTGTGCCAGGAGGGCATATCCCCGATGATTTCTGGGTCGTGTGGGAAGGATCCCCTATCTCCCACACTCACTAGGCGACGGTTCCAAATGCCATCGCGGAAAGGGGTTAAAAACCATTTGTATAGCACCTCATTGTACTAGTGAAGTAACATACCGATGACAAAGGGAATAACGTATGTTGTCATTATGGTACAACTGATAAAGATCTTCATAGAATATGTGGGAACCAATATGAGCATCCAGGTTCCGTTATTGGTTATTAACCGGAGAGGCGTCTCGGTCATGTCTACATAGTTCTCAAACCCGTAGGGTCCGCACGCTTAACGTTTGATGACGATTTGTATTATATGAGTTATGTGATTTGGTGACAGAATGTTGTTCGGAGTCCCGGATGAGATCAGGGAAATGACGAGGAGTCTCAAAATGGTCGAGAGGTAAAGATTGATATATTGGATGATAGTATTCGGACACTGGAAGTGTTCCGGAATGTATCAGGTACATATCGGAGTACCGGGGGGTTATCGGAACCCCGAGGGAAGATATGGGCCATATGGGGGAGCACACCAGCCCACATAGGGGTGGCGCCGCCCCCAAGGAAGGAGGCCGAATAGGATTAGGAGGAGGGGGCGGCGCCCCCCTCTTTCCTTCTCCCCCCTCTCTTCCCTTCTTCCCCTTCCGGTAAAAGGAAAGGGGGGAGGCCGACTTGGACTAGGAGCCCAAATAGGATTCCTCCTACTTGGGCGCGCCTAGGGCTGCCTCTCTCCCCCTCCCTCCATTATATACATGGGGAAGGGGCGCCTAGAACACACCAACAATTGTTAGCCGTGTGCGGCGCCCCCCTCCACAGTTTACGCCTCCGGTCATATCTTCGTAGTGCTTATGCGAAGCCCTGCCCGGATCACTTCACCATCACCGTCACCATGTCGTCGTGCTGACGGAACTCTCCCTCGACACTTTGCTGGATCAAGAGTTCGAGGGACGTCATCGAGCTGAACGTGTGCAGAACTCGGAGGTGTCGTACGTTCGGTGCTTGATCGGTCGGAACGAGAAGAAGTTCGACTACATCAACCGCGTTGTCAAACGCTTCCGCTTTCGGTCTACGAGGGTACATGGACACACTCTCTCCCTCTCGTTGCTATGCATCTCCTAGATAGATCTTGCGTGAGCGTAGGATTTTTTTTGAAATTGCATGCTACGTTTCCCAACAGGATCACATGGGTGAGCTTTCAAGGCTATTCCCAGAGTACCAGAGCCTCACAAGAGTGTTCGTGCGAGAAGGAAAAACGACGTTGTTTTTGCATTACTCATGGCTGACTTTCCCATCGACATTGCTTCCCAACGCTCTTCACACAAGCCACTGTCCTAGAATTCACAGTATGGCATGCCCGGGCACGGGCTCAACATGGTGCTTAAGAGCCGCCTCACCTCCATTGGCGAGTTACAGCACGCGATTGTCCTTTGTGTGCTTGTTGTTGTGCAAGCCTCCACTACCCTAATGATCGGCACCTCACCATGTTCCCTATATTGGGGGTGGGGGGTCTCTTCCTCCCGCCTATACAAGGTTTTTATCTCTGGTGGGGTGCATGTGTATTTTTGTAGCCACGATCTGGGGATCCCAGCGCCATCGCATGTCACATTTTTCGTCTTGCTGCTCTCCCTCGCCTACATCGATACAAGGATGTGCTGCTTTGGAAGACCATCACCGTCGCCGTCGAGGTTGGTTGCCCCTTCTATTCTTCTTCGCTAGAAATAGCGGACCACCTCATCTTCCAATGCCCCTTCGCCACCTCATTCTCGCACCACCGTTGGGTCGACACCCATGGAGCTTCCATCCAGACTCTCCACCTGATGAATGTCATAGGCGCGGTTCCTCGGGCATATCCTGCCATTTTTGTCCTACTCTCTATTGTTGGTACCCATGGAAACAAAGGAATGGCGTTGCGTTCCGCGAGCAACCCCCTCTCTCCATCTGCTCCGTAAATGTTGTCAAGATGACATCGTCCTATGGAGTGAGAGAATGAAGCCTTATAGGCATGGCGATGCCTATGTTTGGCTTGCAGCCTTGTAGTGTGGTTTGATGTAACATCCTGCCTCTAGGGAGCTTACCCCTGGTTTTTTATATGAAATCTAGGTGGGGAACCTCCCTCCTACCCTATTGAAATTGAAAAAAAAACTTCTCGGCAAGATTAGAAGTTGGGCATCTAAGAAGAAGAAAAAAAAACTTCTTTAGGCCCAGGGAGAGGGCTCCCCCTGCCCCTCTCCTACATTTTTAAATTGTACCCCCTCGGTTTTGAATTATACATCATTCTAATTTTTTTTCTGAATTGGGTGTATATATACATGTTTTATTGTGTTTGTTCACTCATTTTAGTCTGTATGTACTCCATATTAAAATATCCAAAAGATGGTATAAATTGAAACAAAGGTGATATAAGATTAGCAATATAAGTAACCGAGTTTAAAAAGAATCTTTCTAAATAACTAAATTTGTGCACCTATTGATGTTGGCCCTTCCTAGTTGGTGGTGCAAGATCCATTACTACTCCTTGTTCATGAATAACTCAAAATTAACTATATCTGTGGTGCAATTGTCGTCAACTTCATTCGGTTTGCTGGAAACTAATCCCCAGGGTATTCGGTCCACCTAGGGATCGGGTGACCCTCCCTCAGCCCCACCTTTACCCAATCTTCACAAATTCGTGCCTATAATCCATACATGTGTTTCTTTCAACAACAATAACAACAATTTTTTTCTTGAGGGAAATAATAACAACAAAGTATCACATCCCATCACAACCACTTCTAAGCCATTTGTTTCTTCTCTCCCATGAACTAACTGTTGGTTAGTAAGTGCACTAGATCATTGTAGTACTTCTGCGGGAAGTATTGTGCGTCATATTTACTGAACCACATGAGTAAAGGAAAGTGTTGGCAACCACATACTTTGCTTGTCACCTAAGAGCAAATACAATAGAGTGATGTAGGTGGGTGGGCTATAAACATCAGATTTATGCCTAGTTGAAGGAAAGATGAGAAGAGAGAGGAGAGAGAAGAGAAGCAGGCTACAAGCTTACAACCGACTGTAGCACGAGCCCCCTTTGTGGAGAAAAAGGTAGGCCATACTAGTATGACTAACTATTATATGAACGGGCTATAAGGTTGGTTATAAGTGACATGCCAACTCCATATAACTGGCTCTTGTCTATACTATTAACCATGCTCTAATATAACTTTGCTTGCACTAAAACTCTTGCAACATAAAAGAGCGTCCTCGGGTAGCCAACCATCAATACATGCTCCGCGGTTCTATTTCCTAGAAGTTGCGTCTCACAAACACAGTTAGCTTTTTTTCATAAAAAGGAGGACCAACCCTCACCCTGGGACCCTACATCGATCGATGCACACAATCATCTATTATTGATTATTCAAAAGGATAGATGAGATCACTAACATAAATCCATACAACCACTCAATAAGTGATCAATTGCTAGCATAAGAGGCCTAAGGCCTAATTGTTTTTTCCTAGACTCAGAGTGCCATTTGTCTGAATATGGATCATATGAATAACCATAAGTCGACACGTTATACCCGAGTATGATAATAGATCCGAAAGGTGGTGAAATAGACAATGAAACTTGCGTTGAAAATAGCATCATCCAGCGGAAAACATTGCGAGATCTGCGTATCTTTGATCCTATTACTTGCCACAAGGATTGAACTAACCAGAAAAAGTTCATGTTTGCTCCTTAGAGGACACCTTACCCGTCTACATTATAGGGCGTGCCTGAATTGGCCTACACGTGACCAACTACCAAACTGACCAAACTCTAGTGACCAAAAAGCTGTAACCACTAGATCCTTCACCAAATAGAGACTAGAGTAGTGCCTAGCTAAGCAAACTTTGTCTGCGTAAGCCATCTCAAACATGTTTTGGTACATGTCCCAGCCAACCCAATTATCAGCCAACAGCCCAACAGGCATCGCCCCATTGGTTTGTGCCACCTAGATGCCCACTGCCAACCTGCCATCCTCGGATCCATTTAACACTCCAGGATGTTAATCTGAGGCCACACTAGGACTCAATTTGAATCAAGTGGAAGCTAGGTAAATAAATACAAAAAGGCTAAAAATGATGCAATGAAGGAGAACTTTCTTGCCACCTCGCAAAAAAAGGAGAACTTTCTTGCCTGGAGCACCGCTGACAGCCTCTTCTTCTTTCTAGCAGCGGTTGGTCTTTTTACAGAAAATGAAAAGGCGGTTTGCTGGTGACTTTTGTTGATTTAGATTATTTATAATCTGCCAAAGATAGCATGCCCATTGTGCATTTTTGGATTTATGGTTAAAGAAGAAAAAGAAGAAAACAGGGGTTCTGTTGAATTTCAAGTATTCAGTTTCACCAATAAGATACGGAGACTTGCTTCACATTTGGAATTACACAAAAAAGATTTTTCATCGGAAAGAGGTCTACGAAGACTTTTGGGAAAACGTCGACGTTTGCTGGCTTATTTGGCAAAGAAAAATAGAGTACGTTATAAGAAATTAATCGGTCAGTTGAATATTCGGGAGCAGTAATTTAATCGTTCAAATTTTTTTCTTGTTTTATTATTTTTTTAGTAGTCTATATATATATATATATATATATATATATATATATATATATATATATATATATATATATATATATATATATATATATATATATAGAGTCAAGAGATGGTTAAGTTCTTTCTGGTGAAACCAACCCAACATGGTTCAAGTCCTAAACTTGACATTTGTGGTCGCATTTTTCAGAATTTATTTCAGGCGTTTCGGCGATGTGCATTCGGTTGCTAGAAAGAAGAAGAGGCCGTCCTAGGTTCGTCATAGTCGACAGGTATGTCCTAGACTACAAAAGCACCTGATGTGACTTCTCAATCTTAAAATGATGTGTTGACTCAGCCCGTCGTAAAGTTCGGCAAAAGTGAGGGTTTTTTTTTTTAAGAAAGTGGTGTGACCGTACGTAGTCGTTCCAAAAGTATCTATCAAATGGGCCCTTACAGTTATGGGTTATGCCCGGCAGTCGACACGCCAGCACCAACGTGCCAAAGTCAGAATTTGTTTCAAACGCTGCACGTGAACTGTGGGCCCATCGGAGTCCACTTACCTGCAATTCTAAGGCCGGGCCGGGCGACAAATCACTCCCAGGCTTCCATCTTGCTCGCCTTTTCGCCATCTCTCGCTTTCTGCCATGTTGGAGCCAAAATGTCCCCGACACGAACAATACTATTGTACAAACTACATACAGTTTTTTTATATGTTGGAACCAAAATGTCCCCTACACGAGTAATAATTTTTTACCAACTATACATACAGTTTGGACGGGCAGAAAAGAACTTTTTGTTGCGGGGGCAGAAATAGCATTTCACTATCGACGAAGAATCTTGGATGATTTTTTGGCTCCAGCTTTCAAACGCAGGGCACTCTGCCACTCCGGAGCACGCCTAGTTTTGAAGCCAGAAATGGAGAAGCTAGATACGCCTCCGTCCCAGAACATAAGGTGTATTGATTTTCATGAAAATCAAACTTGTTTATGTTTGACAAAGATTATGAAATAAAATATCAACATCTACAATACAAAATAAATAAAACATGAAAATACTTTTTTGTGATGGATCTAATGATGCCAATTTGGTACTGTAGATATTGATATATTTTTGTAAAAACATGGTCAAAGATGCACATATTTGACTTTTGAAAAAACAAATACACCTTATATTTTAGAATAGAGGAGTAACATCTGGTTCCAACTTTTTTCTTAATTTTATATTAGCATAAGTTTTATTTCCAAAAATAATATTAGCATAAAATTTGGATACCAAAACCTTTTCTAAAACTAAAACTATGATCATATGAAATATCAGCTCTACTATTTTTTCAGAAAACTCAAGAGTAAAAATAGGAAAATAACTCAGACCAGCTTTTTTTTGCGAGAAAACTTCCAATCTAGTGACTGCATACGAAGCAAAATGAGTGAATCTAGACTGTAAAATATGTCTATATACATCCGTATATGGTAGTCCATTTGAAATCTCTAAAAAGACAAATATTTAGAAATGGAGGGAGTATTCATCTTCAATCATGGCAGTACAATGAACACCAGAAATAAAAATTACATCCAGATCCGTAGACCACCTAGCGACGACTACAAGCACTGAAGCGAGCCGAAGGCACGCCGTTGTCATCGCCCCTCCATCGCCGGAGTCAGGCACAACTTGTTGTAGTAGACAGTCGAAAGTCTCGTGCTAAGGCCCCATAGGACCAGCACCCCAGAACAGCAACCGCCGCCGATGAAAAATAACGTAGATAAGAAGGATCCAAACCGAAGACACACGAACATAGACGAACAACGAGATCCGAGCAAATCCATCAAAGATAGATTTGCCGGAGACACACCTCCACACGCCCACCAACGATGCTAGATGCACTGCCGGAATGGGGGCTAGGCGGGAAGGCCTTTATTCCATCTTCAGGGAGCCGCCGCCGTCTCGCCTTCCTGACCAGCGCACAAACCCTAGCAAGATTGAAAAAAACGACTAAAAGGAGCCCTCCCCACGGCCCTTGCCAGGATCCACCGCTCCTCAATGGTCCTAGGGCCACTGGAGACGAGGCAGACCTGCACCGGTGCTGGCGAGAGGCACGAACCCTAACTTTCTTTTTTGGAGGAGGAGGAGGCGGCTAGAAGATGTGAGTTCTTGATTGTCCTTCGAGAGAGACACAACTCAGACCAGCTTTTGGCTAAACTTAATTCATTTTACTCCCTCTGTCTCATAATATAAGAGCGTTTTTGACACTAGTGTAGTGTAAAAAACGCTCTTATATTATTATGAGATGGAGGGAGTACTAAATAATGTCCAAACAAAACTGTTCACAGCCCATATCACGAGAACCTAAGAACTCTCCTGGAGTTGAACTGGCTAGGGAAGCGAGGTTGCACATAGCCAGTTTCAGTCCTCACCCACTCTTTCAAGTAAAAGGTGGGTGGTTTCTCCCCTCTTCAGCCTTGTTCCTTTTCTTATATTTGAGAATTTACCTTTTTCATGGCAAACAGTTACCTAAGGACGCATTTAGGTAAAATTAGCTACCTGAAGTCATGACTCAAACGAGCAGTAAAAGTTCACAAACAACAGATGATATAATGAATTATAGATCTTCGCTCTTGTTTCTACCACAGCCCTGCAACCGATCGGTAGAAGTTGAAACAAAGGGCCCTGTTTGGCTAGGCTCCGGGTTCACCGTTTGTGCTATAGATATGTTGGTTCTACACAATAAGCTTTGCTTCACGAGACTTTTCCGATTCAGGGCTTCTGAAAGTGGTGAAATTGTCCCTGGCCGACTCCTGTTTTCCTTGTGAGTTCTTGGAGCAGTAGGAGTTCGGCCAGTTTGCACTATCAACGTTCAGTAGCCTACCTTACCTTACACACTATTCCATCTTTAAAATGATCCCAAGTAAAAGGAAGCTGCGTAGATGTTTCTGGTGACAGCAGCATGAACGGCTGACAGAGAACTGGGTCAGGGAGATCCAAGATTGCATTCCATACCAAAAGCAGAGCCAACAACCTGCCCAATTACCATCCACTGATTTCGGCAGTGGGTGGCCCCATCCACTGATCTGGCGATGTGTGGGGGACTCCTACTGTGATCAGGCGCCGAGCCTACTGGTAATCGACAACGTGGATGGAAACAGCAAAGGAACAACTGAAAGCATTCATCACAAAAGAGGCATGCAGATGCAGATCAATGTCACCTTTGTGAATTGCATGTCATGGATCAGGGAATCTAATCTCCATTCTGGACTCAGCCTACCATGTGGGGGTAGTGGTAGCTTTCTAATGGAGATGGGCACGTTTCTATTTACTCCCTCTGTCCCATAATGTAAGACGTTTTTTCACTCTAGTGTAGTGTCAAAAAACGTCTTACATATGGGACGGAGGGAGTAGCATCTATATTAGTTCAAACAAAAGAACAAATCTCTCTACAAAGCTTAGGAGAAACAAATTGTTTGGGAAAATGCAAATGGTTTCTGTGTGACCTATGACCATCTTACAGGCATCTAGTTCACACCTCAAGACCCTATATATACCCAAAAAGGCTTTTACCCCGCTTTATAAATAAAGCCAACTCAAGACCCTATATATCGTAAAGCAACTCTAATACTTCTTTGCAGATGTACAGAGAGCTCCGGTGTTGATATATTTAATAAAAGAAACCATTTAGAAGGACACTTTCGTTTATAGATATTCGTCTACCATTAGAATTTTACCTTTCGCTTTCTTGGAAAAGATGTACACTCCCTGGAGGGATAGTTGACACCTCAAGACCCCATATACCGTAAAGCAAACTAATACTTCTTTTCAGATGAACAGGGCTCAGGTGTTGATAAGTCATTCTTGGATAGTGATATTAGTATTATCGATGGTGGCACCAGCCACATCCCTGCAGCCAAAGATAAGATTAGGATACCACTTCTGCCACGAATCATGTAGAGTATATATATTCAGGAAGAATATATAGCGTTCTCCCTAGTACCTACCACGTGACAATTGATCATTGTTCTTTCAGCTTATTGCATAACTCCATATTTCAAGACCATATGATCCCCCAAATCTCGAGTGGTAAGAACTTTTTCACATTCCAAAATTTTAGAACACGCAATGAGTGACAGTGAAAGTGGAATCTGGCCGGTTGAATAGGTCGAGTATATGATTGGTATGGCTTTCAGAATTCAACACCTTAGTCTATTGGATTGGATGTAACCTTCCATATATGTATTGATATACCAATAATACACTGATGGTACCACGATAGAAAATGCACATGGACACAGAGAAGAAAAAATGTGTTGCTTCTGGCATTCAAGGAGACCTTACTGGACCCAGCTCTCTTTATACTGCCATATGTTTCTCAGGGAAGAGGGCTTAGTACCAGAATACGTTACTTGGTGACTACCTTTTCTCTGTATTGAAGAAATAGCTACCTTTTTTTCTTTTGAGAAACACCGAACAATGTAGACGCACACACTTACACCATAAAACACAGAACACCTACTGAAGGCCGGGTAGATATGTTAATATAAATGATATATTTATGGTTGGTTCTATTTGAAGGTATGTTAATATGAATGATATATCTATGGTTCGGTCTATTTAGATTCTCTAATCACTGTTGATGTCTTCTAGAACATATGACCAGTGAGACGTGAATCAAATCATCCAGCTGACAATATCTTTCGTGTCCAGTAAAAGTAAATGCTTATTTGCCCGGTCCACTCACCTCCACTTTGATTTACAAGGTGTAGTTAGCTATTGATTCCCCTTTTCATGGAGTTCCCAGTTATCCACAGGATTGTCGCGTATGATACAAAAGATGTTCTCTAATCACCATACATGTAAAGTACAGAAAAGACAGAACATTCAGTTTGTTACATACATTATTTCACATTGCCTTCAGACAGATATCATAAGATACGGGAAACAACAAGGGCTTAAGGAATTCTGACATTTTAGAGAAGCTACCGTAAGAACAGAGATTTTTATTCTGAAAAACCTTCAGATAATCCGATGGGAGACATGCAAGACTATTGCATCACTAGCTCAGGTGGCGAGCAATGACATATGGGCAAAGGGATTCTACAATACCAAGCTAAAGCTCCTGACCACTAAAAAATGGAAAAATGCCTAGGGTGATCCATGTCCATACGATTTTGCAACCACAAAATATCAAATTCTAGAACTCAAAATGCTGAAAAGGATATTTCTATCAGCATGTCTAGAAATGGCCAGACAGAAGGATTCTTACCGATATACATGTCTGCAAAAATAGATGTGCATGAAGTCAGAAAACAGTCCCACCAGCATCTGAAAAAACATCTGGGAATAAGCCTTATCAGATATGCTCAACAAGATGCTTGTCACTCACAAATCCAAAAGCACAGAGATAACATATTGGCTTATCCTGCCGAACATCAATTGAATTTGAGGGATCAAGTGGGCCTGCTCGATAGCAATCAGGTTTGCCACTTGAATCAATTTGTTAGTACCATCTGATGACTTGATCAGAAGTTTAATCCTGCTGAGATCCACATCAGGTACACAAGTTAAATATCTGTGTCTGTTAACTGCTCTGTTTCATCTTTGCCATGTCATTGTTTTCTTTCTCCCTGGCAAGGTGCAGTCAGTGATATGTTTAGTGATAGACAGAGCATACTGAGTGAATGCATCATTTTGCCCTTCCTCCATAAACTTCCTGACAGATGTCGCAGGATGCTTAAAACATAAGCTGGAAAGAACGCATACCAGACTCTAGAATGGAACCATTCCACCACTGCAACATAATCTTTGATCCAAATTTTCCTAGCAGCCTGCCCTCACACAGTCACACAGGTTCTAGTACCAAACAGTGCCCTGGACTTGTTTGACCACACCACTACCTGCACCAGCCCACATACGTACCCTTCAAGTTCTCCTTTAAATCCCCTGCCCTCCCTCCATCTCCACTCCCATCCCTCTGCTCTTGCAGCGAACCACTACCCCGCTATACATCTTTCATCTTTCTCCTGAAAACATCACCACTGAACTTGTTTATTCTTGACCTACAGAAGAGCCATGAAGCAATTAGTCCTGCAGTACCTGAAGCTGTTCCTGTTGCTAGGGCTTAGCGGAGTCACAACCGAGCACGTGCCTAAATATGATGTGCTTGCATCCCTGGGGACGCTCCCCCTTGACGGCCATTTCAGCTTCCGCGACTTGCCTGCAGCTGCAAGGGACTTCGGCAACCTCTCCAGCTTCCCGCCAGTCGCTGTGCTTCACCCAGGTTCAGTGGCTGACATTGCCAGAACCGTGAGGCATGTATTCTTGATGGGTGAGCACTCCACGCTCACAGTGGCAGCTCGTGGGCATGGGCACTCGCTATATGGGCAGTCCCAGGCTGCTGGAGGGATTGTCATCAGAATGGAATCCCTTCAGAGTGTCAAAATGCAGGTGCATCCTGGTGCATCACCGTATGTGGATGCCTCAGGTGGAGAACTCTGGATAAATGTCCTGAAAAAGACGTTGAAGTATGGTTTGGCGCCGAAGTCATGGACAGACTACCTCCACCTTACGGTCGGGGGCACTTTGTCAAATGCGGGTGTCAGCGGGCAGACATTCCGGCATGGTCCACAGATCAGCAATGTGAACGAACTGGAAATTGTAACTGGTATGAACTGACCTATATATTAGGTTGATTTGAACAACTAGGAGAGTAAATAATGTGGCTAACTTTCTACCATGATTTTCAAATGCAGGAAGAGGTGATATTATCACTTGCTCACCAGAACAGAACAATGATCTCTTCCATGCTGCTCTTGGTGGTCTAGGTCAATTTGGCATAATTACTCGGGCCAGGATCGCTCTTGAGCCTGCTCCACAAATGGTAAATCGAAAGAACTCATCTGTGACAACTCCATGCTAGTACATTTTAGTAAGCATATGCTCATGAGTTCATTGGATGTACAACAGGTAAGGTGGATAAGAGTTCTCTACTTAGATTTCGTGAGCTTCACCGAGGATCAGGAGATGCTTATTTCAGCAGAGAAGACCTTCGACTACATTGAAGGTTTCGTAAGCATAAACAGAACAGGCATCCTAAACAACTGGAGGTCATCATTCAATCCACAGGACCCAGAACGGGCTAGCCAGTTTGAAACAGACAGAAAAGTGCTCTTCTGCCTTGAGATGACAAAGAACTTCAACCCTGAAGAAGCTGACATCATGGAACAGGTGAGCCAATGATTTGTCCTTGTGTTACTAAAGATGTTTGTGTATAAAGTGTTATCAGGTGGCCTGAGTGGTTGAATTCCATATGTATATGTGTTTACAGGAGGTCCATGCACTACTATCTCAACTCAGATACACACCAGCGTCCTTATTCCACACGGACGTCACTTACATGGAGTTCTTGGATAGGGTGCACTCCTCTGAGATAAAGCTGAGAGCTAAGGGCTTGTGGGAAGTCCCACACCCATGGCTTAATCTCATCATCCCAAGAAGCACTGTCCATACATTTGCAAAGCAGGTCTTTGGGAAAATCCTCGAAGATAACAACAATGGTCCCATATTGCTCTACCCAGTGAACAAGTCCAGGTAAATTGCTTTATGTACTGAAATAAAAAACCCCATTCAGAAACTCTTATACATCATGTCATAGTATTTTCAAGTGAATGATTCATCTTGTTTCATGCAGATGGGACAACCGAACATCAGTGGTCATACCAAATGAGGAAGTTTTCTACCTGGTGGGATTCCTACCCTCGGCGATAGGCCCCCACAGCATCAAACGTACACTGAACCTGAACAACCAGATAATAGAGTTCTCTAACAAAGCAAGTATTGGGGTGAAGCAATATCTTCCAAACTACACCACAGAACCCGAGTGGAAAGCCCACTATGGGGCTAGGTGGGACGCATTTCAACAGAGGAAAAACACCTATGACCCCCTGGCAATCCTAGCTCCAGGACAGAGAATATTTCAAAAGACACCAGCGTCACTACCCTTGTCCTCATGAGAGTTTCTACTGTAAAAAATGTGTAGCAATATGTCTATGTTTTTTTTTGGAATAGTTTGAATTGCTTACCACATATGTCACGTGGTTAGCAATATGTCTATGTTAGTATGGAACTATAGTCACTTTGCAAAAGATAACGAACTGTAGCGTGAAGAACACAGTGTACAGAGTGGTGACTATTAAGTAGTGGTGATGCTCAAAATACTTTTAGCAGTGAGATCAATTAAGATCAGCAATGACATACCTTTGAGTTGTGTCTGATCCTCTTTTGAAGCAATCATTTGAGGATTATATCGGTCCATGAAACAGCTGTTGTTACAGCACAAAGATAAAGCCATGCAATGATGAACTGAACCACTAACCAGTGGAACTCATGCTGAATACTGTGTTAATTGATGACGGGTAGAAAAGGCTGGTCTCAGGTAGACCGGTGATTAACAAATAAAGGTGTCTGACAGACTGACATGTGAAAGAGACCTGTATAGATGCAGAAAATGAACTGAGTTCCGCCCAGGAAAAAATATTATGTATTGGTGCAGGAAGCCACAAAGAATATGTCTATATAATCTGAATCTTGCTGAAACTCCTCAGCAACCAGAAACTAAAGAATCAAAAGTACAAAAGGTGAATGGCCTGTAATATATACTGACATGAGCGAAATAATGCCAATATAAGTAAGATGCATATGAAGTAAAGGCTGCATCTAACTAGAGTAGATTGAGGTATTATTAAATCATTATCATTGTAATCACTTTCCACCATGAATATGATACTGTTTAGCTTATGATTGTCTGTTAAAAGCTTGAGGGATCGAGTCACGATCAAGTAGTGTAAGAGTTCACTATATAATTGTGTCAAGTTATACACATCAGTCTTAACAAAGGGGCTGGAGCTAATAATTCTAAACATCCAATTAAGTGGAAAAGGGATGGATAGGCTAAGCCAAATGTAAATCGTTCACATCAGCATATACGTCAATAACAGCCACATAACATAAAAGTGTATCAGTATAAGCATATGCAAACCCTAATGGATACAGGGAGCAATCCCCTGTTTAGAGACACATCTGATCAAGGACGAGAAACGGCAGAAGACAGAAGTAATTACACCTGTACAAGTACAGGTTGGTCAAGAAGATTCAAATTCTAAGCATTGTTTAATCTTTGGAGGGAAAAGGGTACTTTTTACTGTGAAAAGTAAGTGATGGGAGACAGCACAATAAGTACATGAGCAAAGTAGAAAGAATATCTCTACCTCTATTATTGGATGTCATTGCATAGCAAGTGCAACACATGAAGTGTTTAAGATATAAATGATTAAACGTAACCTGGAAAACAAAAAATGATAACGATATTTGGGAATCAAAGGGCATCGCTGGTCTTAGCAAATTTGCTACCAATCCAGTTTTTGTAATCTACTACTTGTCTGGATTAATTACATGTGTTAGTATAATAAAACAAATCTCATGCATGGTTCAGACTTACTCTAGGTGGCATGGCTCAGTGATCATCCAAATCATATAAAATGTTCCACCTAAAGACACTTCGAGTGCATTAGCATATCACAGTTGCCATCTATAGCACACCTATGGAACTGAGCATGATCAAGAGGGAAACTAGTATGTCAAATCACCTTACCTCCCCGCAAGAAACATCTTACCAAAGACACTTCAAATTTTATGCTTGGTTTTACCATGAACAGTATCGAAGCACAAAGCAGTATGTATGTCAACACCCGTGCAAAAGCGAAACCATGGAATTTCATTTGATAAGGTTTTCCAGTCAAAGATAAATAAATAGATTAGCACATTGCTCTTTATGCAATTATTATATTCTCTGTATGGCGTCTTACCTTCAGCAAGCTATATGTGCTAACCAGCAGAGGTGCATCAAGTATGTAATCTTAGGTATGCCTTAAATCTCAACTGAGTGCTAAGTTCACAAAGATTCCACACCTTGCAGACAGAAACTAAACACAGGAAGAGAAGTAACATTTCATATATGTCTGGTATACTCTAAGTAAATTGTTAAGAAAAAATACTAGTAATTTCCAGAACGTGACATCAGTTGGGCAAAAAAGCAGTTTGCACAAGAAACCAGAAGTTGATTGAATACCAAAAAAGTAGCCCGGGGCCAGAACTACTATTGGTGATTGACCTTGTTTCAACTAGTCAATGGAATGTCTAATCCAGCCTATCCATTCAATCAGAGTACTATCGTCAGGCATGCTGACGGGACACATCATAAAAAGTTCTGAAATGTGCTTGATTTTTGGGTTATCTATAGATGCAGCCACAAAAAAGTAGTTTGTCATGTCAGTGCTTTGCATTATTTGGTCTCAGAACTCCAGACAACTGATAATTGTATCCACTTAGGATGTTGAAAAATCGACCTTGAACTCATGCACCAGCATTACTCGGTCCTTGCCACAGCATGGTTGTGTCCTTCTGGGACTGCCAGTTTTTAATAGTTGCCCAAAGAAGAACATGACAAACTGCAAAATTTACAGCTGAGTGCTGATGATCAAATCCTAAGTTATACCAGTCAAGTAAGATCAAGTTAGGTAAACGTCGCCACTTGGGAATTATGAGAAACCTAGATTTTCTTACTCCCTCCTTTATGCTTGCACCATATGAGTAAACATAAAAACAATTACTGTAACATGAGTACAGATTTTTTTTTTCGAGAAAACGCAAGAAGAGCTTGCATTTCATTGCTTTGGAAAGAAAGAGAGTTTCGGTTACAATCCTCCTAGGAGGGAATTACAAAGGCTGGGGGCATGTTAGTGCACGTCCCAGGTTTGAGGCAAGATGGCACGAAGCCCGAGGGCGCCGGCTCTGGCCTAGAGGATGGCCTCGTCTTTGATCTTCGTGAGCAGGTCGGTCGTCGAGGGCTGGCCTCTGTTGAAGACGCCGTCGTTGCGGTGCTTCCATATCATCCATGGGACGAGGAGGGTCGCAGAGGCATGGGGGTGGCATGTCGCGCATGGGCATTGGGGTGGCATGTCGCGCCGTGCGCCACCAGTCGTTGAGGAGAGCTCTCTGTCGGGCGGGGCGCAGGGGAGCCTGAGCCAGTGCAGAACCTCATGCCAAATCTGCCTGGTGAAGGGGCAGGCGAGGGTTAGGTGGTGCATGGTCTCGGGGGCCTGATCACAAAGGAGGCAACGTGCGGGGTGCTGCAGGCCGCGGCGGGCGAGGCGGTCGGCGGTCCAACATCGGTCCAGGCGGGCGAGCCAGTGGAAGAAGCGGACGCGCGGTGGTGCCCAATTCTTCCAGGTGAGCTTCCATGCATCGCAGCCCAAGGAGCCATTGAAGGTGGCGAGGTAGGCTGATTTGGCGGAGTAGACGCCGCTTGTGCTCCACTTCCAGGCGAGGCGATCTGGCTCGGCGGAGAGGGTCATGGCGCTGATAGTTTGCCAGAGCTGTAGGTACTGCCCAATCTCATGTATGCCGATCGCGCGTGAATGTCCGTGCCCACTTGTTGGCTCGAGACCATCGGCGCATCGCCCCTGAAGCTTGCGGCGGCGCTTGGGGATGCAAGCGTAGAGGAGTGGCGCGATCTCGCAGACAGAGCGACCGTCGATCCAACGATCTTCCCAGAAGAGGGCCTCCGTGCCGTTCCCGATTTGCATGGTGGTAGAGGCGAAGAAGAATGAGCGCTCCTCGGCGGTGAACTGCAGGTCGAGGCCTGCCCATGCTCTGGTGTTGTCCGTGCGGCTGAACCACAGCCAGCGGGTGCGGAGCGCAAGGCTGGTCCGCCGAGGTCGCGCACGCCGAGGCCACCGAGCGAGAGCGGCCTAGCGACACGCTGCCAATTGACATGGCAGTGGCCTCCGTTTGCCTCCGCGCGTCCAGCCCACAGGAAGCCGCGCTGAATTTTCTCGAGTGCGCGGATGGTTTTCTTGGGTGGTGCGAGGGCGAGGAGCTGGTGGATCGGGATTGCGCTGAGGATGGCCTTGACGTACGCAAGGCGGCCGGCTTTGTTCATGAGATGCGCCTTCCAGGTGGGGAGCATGCCGGCCGTTTTGTCGACGACGGGTTCTGCGTGTCTGGCCGTCGGGCGATCTGAGTCGAGGATGCCAGTGCACGTGATCGGGAGCTCGGCGAGGGGGCAGCCCAACAGGTTGACAACAGCCGTGACATCATCAGCGGTGCATCGGATCAAGGTGGCCAAGCTCTTGTTGTAGTTGACGAGGAGGCCTGAGGCTCGGCCGAAGAGCAGCAGGATGCTCTTGACGGCAGTGATGTCGCCGATGGTAGGGTGGCAGAAAAGGATCACGTCGTCGGCGTAGAGGGAGACCGAGGGGACCGGGTGCCGGGGGTGCCATCGCTGCAGGACACCCAGCTGCGTGTACGCGCGTAGAAGGCGACCGAGCGTGTCGACGGCGAGACGAACAGCCGCTGGGGACACTGGTCGCTCTGGCGAAGACCACACGGTGCCAAATGGTGGGGCCGGGTCTCGTTGATGAGCACCTTCGTGCTGGCCGAGGAGAGCAAGATGGCGAGCCATTCCAGAAGCGGTGGCGAAGCCGTCGCGGAGGACCTCGAACAGAACGGCCGGTGATGGTGTCGAAGGCACGAGCCAGTCCAGTTTGTAAGGGCGCGAGGGCCCCGAGTCAGCGCAGAGGCGCGCGGATTGGCGCACGAGGATGAAGTTGTCGTGCAAGCTGCGTCTAGGGATGAAGGCATTCTGGCAAGTGCTGACGAGGCTGCAGAGCTTCGGCGCGAGCCGGAGCGAGAGGACCTTGGCGAAGATTTTGGCGACGAGGTGAATTAGGCTTATAGGCCTAAAGTCGCCAAGACCGCGTGCGTCCGCGCGCTTCGGTAGCAGGGTGAGCAGGGCCTGGTTGAGGGAGCAGAAGCCTCGACCGCGCAGCTCGTACAGTTGCTGGAAAACGTCGACGAAGTCTTGCCGAACAATGGGCCAGCACGCACGCAGGAACTCGCCGGTGAAGCCGTCCGGGCCCGGAGCCTTGCGAGTGGGGAGTCGCTTCACTGCGTTCCAAATTTCCTCGGCTTCAAAGGGGGCGTCGAGGTCGTCGAGGTTGGTGGGCGTGATCAGCTCGGAGAGGTCGAGGCTGCGATCATGGGCGTCTCGTGGTGAAAGCAGGCATCAAAGTGCGCAGAGGCGCGGCCGCCATGTCGCGAGGCGGAGATTGGGCGCCGCCCACGGTGAGGCAATGAATCTGATTCTTCGCCGGCGATACGTGCATTGCGGTGGAAGAATGATGTGTCAAGCGCCACCGCCCTTTAGATTTTGCGATCTTGGGCTATTGTCGGGCGATGGTGCGCTTCGAGAGAGGCAAGGCCAAGGTAGGAGGCCTTGATCCGCCGTCGAGCCGATCTTCGTGGCGGTGGCGGGGCCGGCTCTCTGCCGTGTTCGGCTCGAGAAGGAGCTCGGAGATGGCGAGCTTGAGGCTAACGTTGCCCACGATTCGCATGCTCCGGCTAGTGAGCTTGGCGCGCGATGATTTGCATGCGCTGCATGAGTCACCGGAAGGGTCGCTGCAATGGGTGGAGTGCCAGCGTCCGCCACGGTGTCATGGAATCCATCCAAACGTGTCCGAATTCCTCAAAGTGGAAACGGCGATGACCTGGCGGCACCGGTTTGCAATCAAGCAGCAATGGGCTGTGATCGGAAACAACGGAGGCGAGGCATCGGAGGTGGCACTCCCCATGCAGTTCCTCCCGGTCGAGGTACAGAGGACGCGGTCGAGGTGCACCAGTGGGAGGTGGATCGTTGGACCACGTGTAGCGCCGCCATTGAGGTAGACCTCTTTGAGAGCAAGGTCGTTGATCGCACGCCGAAGCGACCCATCATGCGGCGTTGAGATTGCCATTGCTCTTGTCTTCGTCGCGGTAAATGAGATTGAAGTCGCCACAAAGCATCCAGGGCCGTTGCAAGCCGCCGGACGTCGCGAAGCTCTGTGAAGAAGGCGATCTTGTCGGCGTCTAGCTGCGCCCATAAACCACGGTAATCCACCACGGCGTGCGTCGCGCCGAGGGGCGGACACCTTGGCCGTCAGCGTGTGTGACGTGAACTCAGGGTCCGAGATGGCTACCTCCCTGCTTTTCCAGGCAAGCAAGATGCCGCCACGGGTGCCATCCGCGGGGAGGTAAACATAGTCGTCGAATTCCGAGCCAAGTGCTTCGAGGACAGTCGACGAGCAAACCAAAGCCATCTTTGTTTCTTGGAGGCAAACGATAGACGCGTTAGCGGTTACAACGAGAGAGCGAACGGCCGTGCGGCGAGCGCGCGCGTTGAGGCCGCGCACATTCCAGATCAGAATCTTGGGCTCATGATCCATGGAGAAGAGGTCGACGGAGGGGCGCGGGGGCGCGGTCATGCCTCAATCGGGCTGCCGGCGACCACCTTGGTGATCGGCGCGGTCGTGGGATCCGCTGGTAGCTCGCAATCAACCAGCGCGGCAATGGCCGAGAGGATGGGCAGAGGGATGGGCGTGGCGAAGAGGCCTTCATACGCCTTCATCTCAACCGAGGTGATCCTCTGGTCGACCCCAACGATGCCCAGGGTGCGCAGGATGTGGATCTGCGAGCGCCGTTCGGCCGTTGGGGGGGCTGCAGATTTGCAAGACGTGGAGGCGGCCGAGCGTCCGCGTCGTGGGGTGAAGTTGGGAGGCACGCGTCGTGGCCGTCTGCCGGGGGGTGGGAGGGCCGCATCGATCTGCTTAGTGGCGGCGGCGAGGAAATCTCCCAGAGTCCAGGAGGCAGGCGCCGTCGCGCGTGGGCGGGATCGGCGAAGGTGATTGGTGGGGAAGCAAAGCGCGCGGAGGGCACGGCGACGTGACGTTGGGCGCAGCCGAATGAGTCATGTGCATGTCTCCATGTTGGGCCGCCGCTGCTGCGCCCCAAGGTGGCCTCCGTCGGCTCGGCGCCATGATGGGCCTCATCTTTGGGCCTCGGACGGGTGCGCTTGCCGTCTCGGCAGCCGGGCCAAGTCGTGGTGGCGCGTCCATGCGTGGTGGGGCCTCCATGGGATCCTCCGGCTGCTCAAAGACCGGTCCATTGTCGGCGTGTGGGTCGCCGGCGGGATTCGGTCCGTGGACCGGTCGACATGGAAGAACGCCGAGGGACACGGCAGAGCGCCGCTTTGCCCGACAATGGATCAGCGGCAGCGTCGAAGGTCGGAGTCGGCACCATGTGGCTAGCGATTGGCCATCCATGTGGCTATCTGATCCCTATGCATGTCATGGCAAGCCTCATCCGCGCCGTCATCGTGTGGCCCGCCTTTAGCGGCAGAGGCGACGCGGCGGCGGGCTGGGCTGGGTTGGGAGGCCGAGCCAATAGCCGCCGCCAAATTGCCGGTCAGTGGGCGACGGGTGCGAAGTTTCGGGTGGGAGGACGATGGTGGCGTGGGGGTCCATCCTCGCCGCAGCCTTGACTTTTCCTTTTCCGACTCTTTCCCCTTTTGGAAAGCGACGAGGCGAGGGCCCCGGCAGCAGCCGGGGTCCATCGGCGTAGCGCCGCAACGGCCCGACGCTCGCGAGGTTGGCACCACCGGCGCCGACGGCGACCCATCGGCGCTGCCACGGTGGCTGGACACGCGACAAGTCGCGGAGTCGACAACCATGCCGTCCGCACGACCGTCGTGGGCGTTGGAGGAGCGCCGGCGCGCGCATGGGGCGGCGGCGCGATGGCGTCTGCAGCGTGCTCACGACCGACGTTTCCATCGTTGCCGTCCGGTGCGTCGTCGCCGCTGGGCCGGGCCAGCGCGCGCGGGGGCTGCGCCGGGCGTGTGTGGCCGAGTGGGCATGATGGAGACCGGTAGATGAGGTGCGCATGGTTGGCGAGAGGCGCGGTCGCGGCGCGGTTTATGGAGGGACAGCTCGACAATCTCGGGGACGGCCGCTGGCGGATGCTCGCAGGGTCGCGCGTCGCGCGCGTGAAGCGGAAGGTGGCGAGGTCGGCACGAGAGCACGTGCTTTCGGGTGAGGCGCTCAATCAAGCGGTGGTGCCGAGGAGATGCTCGGCGGTGGACGGAGTGCCATGCGTGCGCCGGAATGCCGCGAGCTCGAGCTCAACATCAGAGTCCAGTGGAACCAAGCTGCGCATGAGCAAGCTTGTTCCATGGGCGAGCGCAAAGGTGAACCCGGGGCCGTTGATGAAGTGGTCGCGGCGAGGCGGTCCATGAGCTCCCCGGTGGCGAAGATGAGGAGGAAATCCTCGAGGCGTCTGCGCGTGGATGGTGAAGTCGCCGAGGAGGTCGAAGGATGCGTACATGACGCTCGACGTCATTGGCGGCGATCAGCGGGTCTATCTCCGGTGATGGAGACGACCATCCCACGGCGCAAGACCGTTCGCCTCCTCCATCTCCACAGAGCGCGGTATGATGACGCGCACCGTCAACGGCCGAAGCGGCGAAGGTGAAGGCTGCCAGCCGCCGCGGGCGAAGCGAGGCGGGCGTGTTCGCGGGCGATCGTGGTCGGCGCAGCGGCGGCGGCGCGAGCGAAGAAGGGCGCTGGCGACGCCACGCTGGTATTTCCAGCGATCCCGCGAACCGTGCGGAGTAGAGGCAGCAGCGCATGACGTCGTTAGTGCACTCGCGACGGGTGGCTGGGTCCAGTAGTGAAGCAGAGGGCAGCGGTCTCTCCGGCGAGGAGCTGCGCGGGCGCCATTGGCCGGAAGGGAGGCCTCGCGGCCTGTGTCCCGCCGGTTCTCGGGCGGGCGCTGAAGCCATCGCGTCGACAACCGGGCCTCGGTGGCTGGTGAACTCTCACGGGCCCAAGGCGGGCGGGCGGCAGGAGCTTGGGGCGGTGGCGGTGCCGGCAGCAATGGGAGAGGAGGCGGCGAGGGCGGGCGGGGGGCAAGCGAGGGCGCCGGCAACCTCGCAGATGGGACTCGCGGAGGAGCCGCCGTCGAGTCCATCCAAGAAGACGAGCCGTCGGAGCCGAGGTCGAGGTCGCTGAATCGCCATCGGGAGGCCATGGGCGTCGGTGGAGGGCTAGGCGGTGGGGTGGCTACCGACGGGGTCGCGGCGAGGTGGAGGTGGGAGGGCTAGGCCAGCATGAGTACAGATTAACTTGTTTAACTGAAGAATACTGATTAACTAAAGAATACTGATCTGAACCTTATTAATGGCAGTTAATCCCCATATCTCCTTTACCCAAAAAGGCTTTCGCCCCGCTTTATTATATATAAAGCAACGAGCAACAGCACCCGGTACAAACGCACGCCCCCACAACACACGCACACACACAGCCAAGGCAGGATACATAGGCGCTGAGCGCAGCAAAACACCATCCCTGGAACTACAAGAGCAGCCGGGGGCTACAGCCGTGAACACGCCACCGCGAAGAAGTGAAGCCACATATGACGAACGGTGGGCTCCAAGGCGGCGCCTTCACGAAGGGGATGACACCGGAGCGCCGCCACCGCCCAATCCGAGGAACAGAGTTTCCCCTGGAGCAACACGACGGACAATGAGAGCCGCGGCGACGCCTTCAAGAAGGGAACGAGCTTCGCCGCCGCCAGTCCGTCCGAAGATAGAGCAGGTTTTCACCCCGGCCACCACTCACCGCCACCGAACGCCACACCCCGGCTACCACGCCGCCCACACGACCGTGGCAACAGGGCAGCACCAAGCCACGGGCTCTGCCCATGAGCACTGCGGACCCACCAACAGGGCGGCGGCCCTGGCATCCAAGACCTTAACACCACCTCACCCGAGACCCGCCGCTACCCCAACCAAAGACTAGGCTGACCCCAGTGCTGAGACCCAATAGGCCGGCCAAAACCACCGAGCGCAAGACGAGCTCGGTCCTGCCGCCGGGCGCGAGACGAGCATGGTCCTGCTGCCGGGCTCGAGACGAGCTCGGTCCTGCTGCCGGGTGCGAGACGAGTGATGGACCGCAGCTGGGGGAGAGCCAACCATTGACGAAGATAGCGGCCGGACGCCAAGGAGATGGATCGAAGGTTAAACCGGGCCGCTTTCAAACGAGCCGACGCCGGAAATCCAGCCGCCGCCGCAGCCGATCTGCCGAGCTGCCGTGATGCCGACGCGGCGACTGGAAGCCGCCACTCCCAGAGGGCCGAGCTGCCTCGCTGCCACCACCCACAGCCGGTGCCCCAACCCGCGCCGCCTGTCAGAAAATGCCAGATCCGTCCGGCACGCACCGCCGCTGCCACCAACCCGCGCCACCCAAGGTTGCCGGCCTACCTCCACCACCACCATCGCCATCGAGCTACTGACCGCCGCCCGCCACCGGTGCCCTCCGCTCTTGCACCTGCTGCCGCCACCGTAACCGCCGCCGCCACGAACCTCCGCGACCACCGCTCGCGATCCCCACCCCACGACAAGCCGGATCCACGCAGCCACCACAGCAGCCGCATGCCATCCGCACCGCCGCCGCCATACTGCCTGGCGAAGCGCCAGCGTCTCGGGTGGCCACCGCATCCCGCGCTGCAGAGAACCCTGCCGCCGCCTACGATGACCGGGCTTTGCCTAGCGACCGGACATGTACCCCGCTGCCCTTAGCCTTGCCCTCGCTCCAGCAGCCTCAAGTCAAGCCCACTCTCATCAGCCTTACATAACAAACTAGAGGATGCCCCGCGCTTTGCTGCGAGAATTGGCTGATGAAAATTTGGGTTGATAACATGAGAACCAAAATTAAAAATACATATGAGTAATTATATTTGATTATGTATACTTGTAAAATATTTATTGAATATAAGAAGAATGATTAAATGAAAAAATTCCCATGCATGTTTGTATGTTGTGGTGGTCTTTTTCCATGCATGATTACATGTTGAGGTGGACCTTAACCCATTCATAATTGTATGGTGAGGTGGCATGCTTGCATGTTGAGATAAATAAGTTAGTGGGGATGACTCTCAGGTATGTAGGGTGCTAGTAGGATGGACAATATTGTTTCTGGGGCAAATTCCCAATTTCAGTGTAGGCAAGGCCGACACTTGAGTACTGCCTATACATTGTAGATGTCATTTTTCTTGAACTGTAGATGTCTGATGATGTGTATCACCTATACTTTGGGATTTATGGATTTGTATAAGATCACATCACACTAGTGATAGTCTTTCCAACATGATCACATATTCCATGTAATAGGTATTGCAAGAAACATGCATTGTGTGGAAGGTTACTAGTACGTAATATATGTGATTATATTGGGCAATTGATATTTGATATCGATAAGGTATTGTGTCAAAGTAAAGGGATAAGAACAGAACAAGACAGGGTAATTTTGGTTACTGACATACTGTTAGAAAGTATATATTGGACAATTATATGTCACCCTTTACGAATACAAGACTTGAAATATGGTAACAGTTTTGACTCTTTCTAAATGAATAAAATCAAAGGCACACTAAAATAAGCAGTACTGCTCTTGACTCTTGAGTACAGACACACAGGAATTCAGAATGATGAACTGGTAGCTGGCACGAAATCTGTGGCATATGGTAACGGGTTGAACTCTTGCTCACTGAAACGAAAACAGGGACAGACTAAATACACAGTAGAGTGCCCTTTGAGTAAAATCAGACATGGTTTATGAATAATTAACTGATAAATGCATGAAATCCCAGTTATACTTGAATTTGTGGAGTAAAACAGCTTGATTGATAATACTAACTAAATGATGAGTACATAACCATTGATGACTATAGAGAATGGAACCTTCTCATGTCCAAAAAAGCACAAAAAGGTATACGGCATCCATCAATGTAGATTATCTACCACTAAGTAGGCAGGACAAGAAGCCTGTTAATCTGTCAATTTGATATTATGGATTCTCAAACTTTCCATATTGGCAAATACTCAGAGATACCTTTTCCACGTTTAACAGATAATTTCTGAAGTTAAGCACTAATGCTTGTGAATTTGTCGGATAATTCAATCACCTTAAGAAGAGGTGCTTGCACTAGAGGGTTTATTCCTAAATAGAAGGTCAGTGCTATTGTGTACTCTCTGACTTATACGCAGCTGTTTAAGCATCTTTGGCATTGGATATAGTATTAGAAGTCAACTCCATACATTAGGTTAGCTTTCTGATCAAGGTTGCCGAATCTGTTTTTTAGAGCGAGATTCTTATGCATATAGCTTGGTAGTTTCCATGTTGCAGTGGTATGGCCTTAATAGCAAATGCAGGTGGGTTTGCAAAGCGTTGGTAATACCCCTGCATTTTTACTACAAGTTAGTTCAGAGTTAAAGATCAGTGTCATATGCACGACATTCTGGTTTAAAGTGATTGAAAAAATCCATAATAAAATTAGGAACATTACCATGGGATATCAAACAGAAACTATCCATAAACAGTCAAACAAAATTGGACCAAATCACACTAAGGAAACTTGCATTAATGAGCAAACACATGTACTCACCTAGAACAAAGGCCCAACTGCACAAAAATGTTCTTAACAACAAGAAACCGAAGATAAACGCACTATGCTGCAGAGGCATTCATTTGAATTGCAGTTCATCAAACTGTTGAACAACAGAACATGGCAGTATCCATTACAAAATTATGAATTCAACTGAAGAATTGTACGGGTTAGGTTCCTCAAAAAAAAAAAATGCACAGTTTGCCAACTCCAACCCCCTCTTTATAGTTATAAAAGTGACCTCTTGTATTTGTAGTGCCCAATATCTGGTTGTACACATACAATGACATGCGCTTAGGTTGGTAATGTAGTAAACTGAAGTACATTAGGCTTTTGCTCATGTCATCAGGCTATAAGATGGAATAACAATAAGCGAGCTAGTTCTTGTATGACATATGGTTCTGAGGTGTGCTTACAAGCTACTCAAACCAAGACTTTTCACAAAATGCAGCCAAAATATAGATCTGATAACATTAGAAATCACCATGCAATGAAACAAATACGTATTCATGCGACAAAAAGGAGGTTCTCTTATGATTCCGTGGTGAAAACTGACACGGTCCAGAAGCACACAAGGAGTTCAATAGCAGATTCACATCAGATCATTATCAACCATACCAGCAGAATCAAGAAATGTGCGGTGGCATTGAACAACGGTACTGTAGAATCTAGCACCTTCAGTTAAGGCTTCTCACGGCAGATATAAAGGGGTGGGGTTCAACAACTTTGGTGGCAATGTTATCAAACAAAGCTCGCGCAAAATAGACACGAGCTCCCTTATTTGAGCTGACAAGACTCAGTAAGTAGCAAGAAGAGAGGCTAAAGCTACAGCCTGGGATGGCTCTCGCGTGCGCTGGCTCTGGCGACGCCCTAGTCGCCTCGGCGGCGCCGCCGCCGCCCGCCTCGCCCGCCGCGCCGCCCGCCCGGGGCGCCTCGCCGATTCCCGCCGTCTCCTCCGGCTGTCCCTCCGCGCGAGTCCTGGGCGGACCTCGCCGAAGCTGCCGATGTGGCTGCGGGCCGCCCCATCGCCTGCCGCGACCGCATCCCGCCCCGCGCTCCGGTTCAGCCGCCTCCATCCGTCCCTGCCGGCGGCCCGACTCCCAGGGGTGGGAGTTCGGCCTCCCATGGGACCGATCGGCGCCACCGGCGGCCGCCTCTGGTCGAAGGGGACGCTTGGGGTCTCGGGCCCTCCCGGCGGAGTCGTCTTGTGGCGGGCGGCGTCGCCTGCCGCGCCGATGATGGTGCTGCGCTCGACTCTGGCGGTCCTCAGCTGGCGGCATCCGCCTCTGCTCCGGCCGGCCGATCGCCGGCGGTGGCGCTTCAGCGCTCGGGCATCCTTGTCCGGAGAGCCCTTCGCCCGTTCATTTCCTCGCCGGGCTGCTCCTCCCTGTCTCGCCGGCCGGCGTGCGTGCCTCGCCGCGCCGCCGCCCCGCCCGTGGCGACCTCTCATGATGGCGCTGGGAAACCTCGTGCCCGGTTGGTTGCCCGGCCGGTCGTTCGGGCTGCTGCTGCTGGGCCTCCCGGGCCCAACTAGTTGGGCCTTCCCCGGTTGTCGGCTGCTGGACCCCAGGTGGGATGCGGGCCGCCCGAGCGTGGCGTGGGGGCCGTCCAGCCCGGCTGCTGGCGTGGTGTGGCCAGAGCGCCTCGAGCGGTCGGCCCGCCCCGGCGCCAATTTGGCCTACTCAGGGTTTCCCGTGCTCCCGTGCCGCCCCCGCTTCCCCATCCCGCGCCACAGCCGCCTCCTCGCCCTCCGCCGCCGCCTCGCCCTCGCCTCACGGCCATGCCGGGATCAGGCGTCTGAGCCCCGCCGAAGCGGCGTGGATGACCGCCGGGATCCTCCGCGCTCCTCACGACGGCCTCCGGTGGGAGGCTGACCTCGAGCAGCTCGCCTCCCGCCCGGCTCGCCGTTCCCTCTTTCGCGACTCCGCGACCCCGCCGCTCCACCTCGCTAATCACGCCGCTCCTCGCGCGGATGACCGCCGTTCACACTCGCCACCGCGGGATCCGCCCGGGAGGACTCTCGGACCGGGCACCCTCGCTGCCGAGGCGGTCACCGACCAAGGCCCCGGCCGTGACGACCGTGGCTACCACCGGCCTTCCTCTCCGCGTCAGGCTCCTCCCGCCTCCGAGTCCACCGCCCCTGAGAACCGGCGTTACCAGCCCCCGGGCGCTAAGAAGAAGAAGAAGAAGGGGCCGCCTCACCCTCCACCTGCCGCCTCCTCCGCCGCTGTGGTGACCCGGCCTCGGGTCGCGTCGCCGCCCGAGGGTCCGCCGTGCTTCAACTGCGGCCTGCCCGGCCACTTCTGTGGCTTGCCCCAACCCACCGACTGCTACCTGCAAGGAAGCCGGGCACCCTGCGGTTCTCTGTCCGAGCGCCTGGTCACGGAGAGATCATGATGTACGGCCACGGCATCGAGGACATGGGCTTCTTCCACATTGAGGTGCCGGAGCTCCGCCTCCCTCCTCTCCTCCGGCCCTTGTGGGTCGTGGGGAGGCGTCACTCACTCGAGGTGATCGAGGCCGAGCTCAACCACCTCTGCCGTTGCAAGTGGGATTGGCGGGTGACCTCCACCGCGCCTAACGCCTTCTCGGTGATCTTCCCGACGCCCGAGCATGGGCTTGCACACTGTAGCGACAACATCACCTTGGCCCTCAACGGATTGTGGTGAACATCTCCGAGCCGAGGTAGGATCCCAAGGCCGTGGCGGTCCTCGACATCGCTTGGCTCCTCATCGCCGGCCTCCCGGGCGTGGCCGGTGCGGCGGGTCATTCGCAGATGTCCAAGATCTCGGCGAGGTGGTGGTGGTCGACGAGCTCTCTCTGCGCAAGAGGAGGAGGAGGTCCGGTCAAGGTGAAATGCCTGGACGCCTCAAGCTCCACACCACGCCGGGTCTTCTTCAACGACGACGGATACGACTCACCATCCGCCCCGAGCCGCCGAACCACATCGGCCGCCCCGCCTCTTCGCCGACAGCCTCAGGGGCGGGTTCGCGGATGCCGATGGCTCCCACCACCGGCGCCCGCCACTCTCCGCTTCGACGACAACGAGGAGGACGACGACATCTCGAAGGCCCCCGCTCCCGTCTCGTGAGCCCGCCAACCCACGGTCGGGGGCGGCTCCGGCGAGGCAGCACCAGTGTCTCGCCTGACCTCGCGGTGGCTCTTCACCGCCGCACTTCAGTGGCGCCTCTCCCCGCCTCGAGTCGGCCGGTGATATCTCGAGTGTTGGTCTGCGCTTGTCGTGCCCTCGTCGCCTGTTCTCCGTCCGCCGACCGCTCTCCGCTCCTCTCCGTCGGTCAGAACCACCGTCCCCGCCCGACCCTCCGGTCCTCACGGGTGGTGGCGGTGGGACCCTCCTCGGAGAGCCTCTTCGTGCTCCCTTTGTGGGGATCGTCTGGCGACACCACTCGAGCTCATCGCCCGCTTCCCGGCTGGTGGCCCCGACGCCCACCCCACGCCCTCGCCCCCGGCCGGCGGTGGCCGTGGTCGTCACCACTCCGGTTCGTGATCCTCCCGCACGATGGCGTACACCAGCGGCCCGCTCCTCCTCGGCGCCGGTGATGCGTCTCGCCAGAAAGACCCGCCTCGTCAGGCCCGCCCGGCCGATGCCTCGCAAATCCATTAAGCGTCTTTGAGATCCGGTGGTGCCGGAACCTCGAGTCAGTGTGGATTCCGCTCTCCTAGTTCTTCCTGTTGTTCCTTTTCCGCTTGAGGCCGCCCTCTTGGACACCTTGCCAAGGTGGCCACCGACTCAACCATCGTTTTGGGAAGTGGGTCCCCTTAGAGCGAGATCGCGCCATTAGGGCTCATGAGATCTGGATGGCAAGCCGGCTGAGACTCGGGCTCGCTCACAGAGGACCCCCGAGGACCAGATCGCCAGACATTGTTCAGCCCTCCGGTGGTCGACGGGCTATTCGTGGGCGACTCGGTCCCAAGATCGCTGCTCTCCGCGCCCAAAGCGCATCTCGTGTCTGAGGTCAAGCAGCCCGATGGGGGCTTAGATGCGGCCCTTTTTGAACATCCGCGGCCCGGTCATGATGGCGGCGCCGCCAACTAATCGAATACATGCGTGGCGAACACATTGACATCATTGCGATCCAGAAACCTTGCGTGATCGAGTTCTCCTCCATGAGCTTGGCGCCTCGGCCTCGCCTCTTCGCTGGCATTGGCTCCTACACTTGGGACCACGGGCCACTCCGGTGGCATCCTTTTAGGGTTAAGGATGCCACCTTCGAGGCGGGCGGCATGGACCGGGCGAATTCTTCGTTAGCATGGAGATTCTTGAGCGAGCTCTGAACTTCAAATGGGAGGTCGTGATTGTCTATGGTCCGGCGGATCACCGCCGTTCTCGACCTTCCTTGCGGAGCTCCACCAAAGATCTCCGCCCTCCTCCCGAAGAGTTGTGGGCGGAGATTTTAACCTCATCCGTTCTCCGGACAAGAAGAATAATGATAGGATTAACCTCCCCCAGATGCAGTTGTTCAACGACTGGATCGCGGAGCTCGGCCTCCGGGAGATCGAGCGGATGGGGGCGCGATTCACCTGGACTAACCGCCAGGCCGACCCGACGCGATCCGTCTTGGATCGTGTCCTAGTTTCCCCGGAGTGGGAATTGAGGTGCCCCCTGACCTCGCTTCGGGCGATTACCCAGATTGGGTCTGACCACGTCCCTCTCCTCCTATCCTCTGCGGAGGAGCGCCCCCCCTACCCGCCGCGGTTTAGGTTTGAGTCCTTTTGGCTCAACCAGGCCGACTTTTGGGATGCGGTCTCTGCTCGTTGGACTCTTGCTCGCGCTTCTCCCCATCGCTCCATGTCCGCCGTTGACTCGTGGCACTTTACGCCAAAGCTTCGCCAATTCATGAAGGGTGGGTGCTAATCTTGGCGTGACCTCCATGGCGTAAAAGATCTCTCTGTTGGCTATTCAAGCTCGACGCCGGCCGACTCCTCCGGGCTCTCCCGGATGAGTGGATCTTTGAGATATGATCTTGAGGATCAACTCTCCTCCATCTACAGATGAGGAGGCATCTTGGAGGTTGCGTGGTACCCAAAGATGGGTGCTCATGGCGATCTGAACATTGCATATTTCGGCGGTTGCGAATGGCCGGCAGGAGAAATTCCATCCATCGCTTGTGGGAGGATGGCGCCCCTTGTCCGCCTCGCGCCATTCGAACCCATGTAGGCGGCTTCTACAAAGCCTCTTTACCCCCACCCCGGGGTGGGGCTAATCTCGCCCGACACTTGGGCGGGGTGGAGTTAATTTCGAGCGAGGCCAACGCGCCCTTGTTGCCCCTTCACCAAAGAAGAGGTCCTCGCGCCATTAAAGGAATGAACCACTCCTCGGCCCCGGTCCGGATGGCTTGCCGTTACGTTCTTTAAAACGCTCGCGCAGACAATAAACTCGAGGTCATGGCCCTATTCGAAGAGTTCTATTGGGCTCTATGGACCTTGGACACCTCAATTATGGGATCATTACCCTCATCCCAAAGGTTCCGGGCGCTCGATATTCGCCGAGCCCGTCCCATCACCGTGATTAACGTGATATTCGGATCTGGCCAAAGGGTACGCCAACAGGTGACCTCGCTTCTAACTCGATCACCGCCCGAACCAATCGGCCTTCATCCAAGGCGGTTTATTTTAGATGGCGTGTTGGTCTTCCATGAAGTCCTTCACGAAGTTCGGTGAAACAACATCGCTTGTCTTCTGGTCGGATTTTCATAAAGCTTATGATCTTGTAATCGGCCTTTCCTTGGGAAGTCTTTAACTGCGTAAGGGCTTTGGCGATCATTTGGGTGACTCGCGTGATGCAATTAGTCTCCGTGGCGGACCGCGGTGAACATCAGCGGCGAGATTGGGCCATACTTCCCACTCTACGTAGGGTGCGTCGAGAGGACCCGTCCTCGCCGTTCTGTTCAACATGGTGGTCGATGCTCGCCGCCATCCCGACAAAGCCAAGGGTGCCGCCATATTCACGGCATTGTCCCCACCTAGTCGGGGGAGGGTCTCCTCCTTCAATACGTGGATGACACCATAATAATGGTTGAAGGTTCTACTCGGGGCGTGGCTAACCCGAAGTTCCTCCTCCTGTGCTTCCAGCAGATGTCGGGCCTAACGATCAACTTCGATAAGAGCGAAGTGATGGTTCTTGGTTACCTCGGTGGAAGCTTAGGCTATCACGACCGACTTAAGCGCCGGTGGGTTCTTTCCCCACGACCTACCTAGGGATCCCCATTAGTGATTCGCGCCTCACCGTGGCGGACCTCCCCCACGGTGACCGTATGCAACATCGCGTCGAGCCTTGGAAAGGGCGCGGCTATCGAAGGCTGCGTGTGATTCTCATCAACTCCTCACTCGCCCGACCTTCTTTGGTACCTCATGAGCTTTTATAGCCTCCATGAAACGCCGCACACGGAAATTGCCAAGTACCAATCCGTGTTCTCTTTGGGTGGCGAGGATGATGATGAAGTACCATATGGTCGATTGGTGGGACATATGTAAACCCAAGGACTAGGGGTGCAGGGATTTTGTCCTCCCGACGCATGAACATCGCCCTCCTGACCCGGTGGCTATGGCGTATTGCTAATGGTGACGGAGGGCTTTGGCTCACCATCATCCGGAACAAGTACCTCCGTGGACAGCCTCGGCTTTCGTCGGCGTTCAGCGGATCCCGATTTTGGCGAGCCGTCATTCACCGCCCCTCGTGCTTCGCATTGGCACGCCCATCTCGGTTGGAGTGCAGGTCCGCGACCTGCTCGTTTGATCGGTGGCTCGGCGACACCCTCGGCGCCCGCTTTCGAGCTCTTCGCCATTCTTTGTTGACCCTCGGGTCTCTGAGACGGCCCTTATCGACTTAGGGCGCCTCGCGTTCGCCGTCCTTTTGCCCGCCTGGTGGCCGCTGGGATGCCCTCCTCGAGGACATCGCCCTTCTCCCGGCGAGCGCCACCGACACCCGGACGCCATCTCTTGGCGCTTAGAATCTTCCGGACGCTTTCTACTAAGTCCCTATACCGCCATCGCGCTTCGCCGCCCGAGCCCTTGGTTTGATTCGATATCCGCCGCCATCAAGATTAGGATCTTCCTTTGGCAATGGATCCGTGGACGCCTCCCCTCCGAGTCGAAGTCCTCAGCGTAACGGACACGGAGATGGGCTTTGCCTGTGCGGACGGTGGAGGACGCTAACCACATCTTCTTCGCGTACTCCACGCCCGATTTCTTTGGTCCGATTTCGCGAGGCGGTTGGTGGACGATGGTGCAAAATTTCCCGACCTTCTCGCGAGACCCAAGCCTCTACCTATCGACATATCCGTTGGCTCGTGTAGGGTCCTCGCTCGACGCGTGGACTGTCCGCAATAAGCTTGTCATCCAAAAGGTCACTCTCAGACGTGCTACTGACGCCATTTTTAAAATGTGTGGGTAGCTGCAGCTTTGGCGACCGCTTAGCCGCCCTCAGGATCGGGACGTCATCAACACCCTCCTCGCCGACCTTGATCGCTCGCCTTCCGCTTTGGCGCCGCCCTTCCTCCCCGGAGCCCGACTAGATGCAGTCGTTTATTTCTGTTCTAGGGCTTGTTGAGCTGTGCCCTCAGCATTAACCCTTGTGGATCCTGTGTTTTGTGTGAACTTGGTGTGTGTGTGTGTGTTTTTGAACCTCTGTGGATTGTTGGCTTGGGCATGTGCTTTATAATATAAAGTGGGGCGAAAGCCTTTTTCGGTAGTAAGTAGCAAGAATAGATTGGCTAAACCGGATGCTATCCATGTACGGGTACGGTATGCAAGAGAACACTGAACAATCGACATGGCCGCGACCGTGAAAGCGCGCCTGGAACGATGAAACGGTCAATGTCGGGCCGTTGCGGCGACTGCGCTGAAGGAATTGACAGGAGGGGAGGGGAGCCGAGCCGAACCGCAAAGCGTATTCAGGCGTACAATCGTCGGCTGTAGATGGGGAGCGGAGGGGAGGGGAGGAGAGCTCACGATTTGTTCGACGGAATGCTGCCCCGGGTCGGAGGGAGGGGAGGCGACAGGCTTGGAGTAGAGGAATACTCGGGGCAGCGCCGGCGACCGACGCAGTTCCACCGGAAAGACGGCGGACGCTCCCGCAATTTCAAATGGATACAAGGGGCACACGCACGACCACGCGGATACGGTGCCCGTCTCGGCGAGGCGAGGAGACATGGCGGGGCTCTGTCGCCGTGGACACTTCTCGACTGTGTCCAAAATCACTGTTTCGATCTTGTCAACAATCTTTACCACAAAATAATCACTTCCGAAAATTTTAACACGATTATACCCTTTTCTGCTACCCCACTGCTTACGGCGTTTCTTCTCTAAACATAAAATTTTTGGACCCGCAAAAAAAACATAAAACATAAAAACCGAACCGTCTGGCGTTTCTGGCCTGTCCCAGCAACTTGTCAAGCTGACGTGGTCTGTCTATGTGCTAACTGGAAACGCCAAGCAGCCGGGCGTTTTCCAACCTCTCCCCCCCCCCCCACCCCCCCAACCACACACACATACATATTCTTACTCTTCATTCCCGACCCCGAGCTCAAGCCCTCTTCCCTTATCTCTCCTTCACTCAATCCTTTCAAATCGGTGGCATTTGTCATTGATCCAGTGTCTTTTCCTTTCTTGAGGTAACCTTCCTCATCTCCTAAGTTTTTTGTTGGTTGGATTGCTCATTGTGACTCCTAACCCTAATTGTGAAGATTTTTCCCTAAAATAATTCTTGAACTGTTGATATTCTGATTAATATGGTGCTTGTGATGTTTAGTAATGTGCATGGTTGGTCAAATAGCCGTGATCCGTGATGTGGGTGGACAAGGCTTAGGGTTTGGGTTTGGGTTAATGTTAGAATTTAGTGTTAGGGTTTAGTATTAGAAATAGTTAGGATTTAGTGTTAGGGTTGATGTTAGGATTTTTTATGTGGATGAACCAGGCTTAGGGTTTGGGTTAGGGTTAATGTTAGGACTTGTGTATATCTAACTTGCTTTGTGATGTGGATGAACAAATACTCATGGTGACATTGTTTTTTAGATAGAGAGGATCGTGAATGTTCATTACGTTGACAAGGCGTCATTTATGATTGTCGAGATTGTTGACAATGATGAGGAAGTGCTCATATTTCTTACAAGTCCCAGTTATGAGGAGGTTGTGGAAGACATAAGGATTAGATTAAATTGGATGGATGGATCCAAGTGACAAAGTTAAAGGAAGATATGATATTGGGACGGGACACAAGTGTCGAATGAAGACGATGCCTGTCAAGTTGAATTTGCAATGAGGTGCATATAAAGAGGTTGCTGCATCCTCGGAAGGCAAATCACTCAAAGTGTTTGCCCCTAAGGTCACTCTCATTCATGTTGACTTGAACCAAACCTTATTAGATGATATGACCCTGATTAGAAGTGTCGCCAATTATTGAGCAAAGAGTTGAAGTGTAAACCACCCATGCAATGAGCCAACCTCATATAAGCCAACCAAATGAATTCGAGGTGAAAGATATATTCAACGTGTCAACTAACAAGTTGAGTACGTCAATGTGGACCCCCCATGTGAGTTTGAGGGTGGTGCACCATTGAACGATGATGGTCATGACTCTGAGCAAGAGTATGCATGAGAGGCACAACAACGGACTTGGTGACATAGAGACTCAGGTCAAGCATAAGGACATGGACCCTAACATCATCTATCAGCATGCTTGTGCGGATGACTCGAAAGATTCCATCTCAGGCAGCCTAGGATGCATACAAGGAAGATTCCATATGCCTTGACATTTAAGACAAGGACTCCTTATCCATGGAGGACTCATCTCCAATGTCGTAGCCGACTAGGACTCTGTTATCCTCGGCCTCCGATATCTTATATAAACTGAAGTTGGGCTAGTCGATAGATATTTCATGACAGCTTAGATCATCAGTTCTAGACACAACGATCGCGTGGTATATTAACTTGTACTTTGTAGTTCATCTAAATCAATACAGCACAAGCATGACGCAGGATTTTAGCCCTGTTTGTTTGGGCTTTTCCTTCTGCTTTTGTAGCCTTTTCACTTTGACAAAAAGCCAAAAAAGCTCCTAAAGCTCCTAAAAAGGTGCTTTTTTGCTTCGTCTTTTGGCTTATACCATCGTATAACAATATTGATTCGAAAGCCAAAAGGCAAAGCAAAAAGGCCCTATTTAGGAGCTTTTGTGGCTTTTTGCCAAAGTGAAGAAGCTGCAAAAGTGAAAGCAAAAGCCCAAACAAACCGGGCCTTTATCTCTTCGGAGAGTCAGAACCTGGGTAAACCTTGTGTCCTTGTTAGCATCGCATCTAGGCTACCAGATTGGGACCCCCTACCTAAGATCTGCTAGAATCGACTCCGTCAGTGCAGGTGTATGCCATGCACGTGAATGGTCCACCAAAATTCAGTCCATGGCCTTGCATGAACGCGACTTCCTTTTAACCTTTTATTTTTTGGTTACTTGAACAATCATTTCTCGAGTTGGAAACTTGATCAATAATTTTTCGGATTGGAAACCTAGTCGGTTTTAGATCATGACCGCAACACGAGCCCACGTGGGTTCTCCTCAAAGATGCACTGAATATGAGTTAGGGTTTGGCCTCCTCTCGCTATTTGCACCGCCACCATAGTCTACTCCACCTCGAACGTCGGCGTGCACGAGTGAGTGAGAGAGCAGGTCTCCTGAACCTCTCTCCCTTCTAATCCCGCACTGAGTGAAAGCGAATTCACTAGTAGAAAAGGGGGCAATGGCCCAGGCCGGGTCAGCCCATTAGTCTCGGTTCTGCCATGAACCGGGACCAATGGAGGTATTTGTCACGGTTCGTGAGCCCAGGGGGCCAGCCGGGCCACGTGGGCCATTGGTCCCTGTTCGTCCGGACCTTTTGGTCCCGGTTGGTGGGACGAACCGGACCAATGGGCCTCGCCTGCCCACCACCATTGGTCCGGTTGGTGGCATGAATGGGACCAAAGGCTCCCCTTTAGTCCCGGTTCATGCCACCAACCGGGACCAATGAGGTGCCTATATATACCCCCCGCGTGAGAGCAAAGCACACTGCTCTGTTTTTTGTCTTAGCCGAGGGGAGAGGGCTTGGTGGTGCTCTAGCTCACCTCCTATGCACACAAGGTGTTCGATGGAATGCCCGAGCCACACTACTTAAGCTTTCTCGTCTCCAAGCTCGACCTTCAAGCTCCATTTTCCTCAATATTTGTCTAGGTTTAGCGGTCCGTCACGCCCCGTCCCCGTCTTCACCGCCGTCGATCACCCGCGCCGATCTCATCGTCGGCACCATCGTGGTGAGCCTCTTGTTCTTATCTTCTTTCTGAAAGGAAAAATATTTTAGATAGATACTTGTATTATTTTCTTACTTTTATTATTGCATCTTATATAGTGCGATGGTTTTGGTATCCGCCCCCGTCGGCCCTCGTCCAGTCTATGATTCGGATGTGGTATATATTATCTTTTCATAACTATTGGTTCATTTATTGTTTATGAAAATTATGCCGACCAACGTGACATAGATTTTATTTATCTAGGAGGTTGTTGAACCGGAAATTCCAACCGACCCTATTTTCGAGAGTTTAAATTTAGTTGAAGAAGAAAACAATTTCTTGAAGGAAAAAATAAAAAAACTTGAGGAGGAGAAGATGATATTGGAGTTGCATGTTGCGGATGTCGTCGATGATCACAAGATCAAGATGGATGCAATGCGCTTGAAGATTAGAAAAATTAGAAAATATGCCATTCATACCGAGGCTTGGTATCATTATGCCATTAGATCAGTTGTTACCTTGGTTGCGATTATGATCGCATTTGTTTTCGCATTGAAATGTTTTACATAGTTTCAATGTATGGTTTAATTAATTTAGATGCTCTGCAGAGCTTTATGTTGTTAGATGAGAACTATGTATGTACTTTGGTTTTATGTGATGATGAACTTCTATTAATTTGGTCACTTAATTATCTATTCATGATGTTACAGTAATGATTTTTGACACACTTAATTATATATAATGCACGCAGATGGACCGACAATGGATGTATGGTGACGTACACACCTCCGAGTACACTAAGGGCGTGCATGATTTTCTCAAGTGGCTGAGGCAAACAAGGTAATGGTTTTATGTGTTCTCCATGCCCTATATGTGGGAATACAAAGTCTTACTCGACCGGAAAATCCTTCACACCCACCGCTTTACAAGGGTTTCATGCCACACTATAATGTTTGGACGAGGCACGGAGAAATAGGGGTTATGATGGAAGACGGCGAAGAAGAAGAGTACGATGACAACTATGTGCCCCCGAATACGGTGATGCTCGAACATCAAGAGGAACTGACGATGTGCACGATGGTGCTGCAACTGCAGTAAGTCTGAAGATCAAGAGGAACCGACGATGTGCCCGATGATGATGATCTTCGCCGGGTCATTGTCGATGCAAGGACGCAATGCGAAAGTCAAAAGGAGAAGCTGAAGTTCGATCGCATGTTAGAGGATCACAAAAGGGTTGTACCCCAATTGCGTAAGATGGCAACACAAAGCTCGGTACCATACTAGAATTGCTTCGTGGAAGGCAGAGAATCTTGTGCTCGATAAAGGATTTGAGAAGCTAACAAAATATTGAAGAAGAAGCTTCCAAAGGATAACGAATTGCCCGACAAGACATACGCATCAAAGAAGGTCGATGCCCTCTAGGATTGGAGGTGGAGAAGATACATGCATGCTATAATGATCTGATCCTCATCATGGTGCATACAAGGATCTGAACGATGCCCGGTATGCGGTGCATTGCGTATAAGATCGACGAGATGACCCCGTGATGTTGACGGCGAGCCTCCTGTGAAGAGGGTTCCTGCGAAGGTGATGTGGTATGCTCCTATAATACCACGGTTGAAACGTCTGCTCGAAGCGGAGATCATGCCAAGTTGATGCGATGGCACAGTTGAGGACCGTAAGAAAGACGGAAGTTGAGAGCACCCACGACGGGTCGCAGATGGAGAAAAATCGAGAGAAAGTATTTGGATGAGTTTGCAAAGGACCCAAGGAACGATGGTTTGCTTTAAGCGCGGATGGCATTAATCCTTTCGGGAGCAGAGCAGCAATCACAAAGACTGCCCGTGACTCTATGTATGTATAACCTTCCTCCTTGGATGTGCATGAAGCGGAAGTTCATTATGATGCCAATTCTCATCCAAGGCCCTAAGCAAACCGGCAACGACATTGATGTGTACCTAAGGCCATTAGTTGAAGAACTTTTACAACTATGGAATGGAAACGATGTACATACGTGGGATGAGCACAAAAGGAGGAATTTGACCTAAAGGCGTTGTTGTTCGTGACCATCAACGATTGGCCCGCTCTCAAGAACCTTTCGTGATGATAAACAAGGGATACCATGCATGCACGCACTGCTTACTTGACACCGATAGTATATACCGGGAAGCTGGGAAGAATGTGTACCGGGCTATCGCCGATTTCTTCCGACCAACCATCAATGTCGAAAGAAAGGCAAGCATTTCAAAGGCGAGGCAGGTCACGGAAGAAGCCCGCCATGCGCATCGGTGATCACGTATTTGCTATGGTCAATGATTTACACGAAATCTTTGGAAAGGGTCCCGCGGACTAGCTGTTCAATGACGCGAGAATCACGCACCCATGTGGAAGAAGAAATCTATATTTTGGGACCTACCCTACTGGAAAGACCTAGAGGTCCGCTCTTCGATCGACGTGATGCACGTGACGAAGAACCTTTGCGTGAACCTGCTAGGCTTCTTGGGCGTGTATGGGAAGACAAAAGATACACCGAGGCACGGAGGACCTGTAATGCTTGCACGAAAAAGAGGGCATGCCTCCAAGCAAGATGAAGGTCCCGCCTACCACGCCTTACGAAAGAAGAGAAAGAAATCTTCTTTGAATGCTCGCCAAGATGAAGGTCCCGACCGCTTTCTTCGAATATAAAGGGAATAATAAATATGCCGAGAAAAAGTTCCGTAACCTAAAGTCTCATGATCGCCACGTGATTATGACGCAATCGCTTCGGTTGCATTGAGGGGCTTCTACCGAAAACGTCCGATTAGCCATTGTGAAGCTATGTGCATTCCTCAATGCAATATCTCGAAGGTGATCGATCCAGAAATCGTATCAACGCTAAGGAGTGATGTGGCGCAATGTCTTGTCGGGTTTGAGCTGGTGTTCCCACCACCCTTCTTCAATATCATGACGCACGCCCTAGTTCATCTAGTCGACGAGATTGTCATTCGGGGCCCGTATTTCTACACAATATGTTCCCTTTGAGAGGTTCATAGGAGTCCTAAAGAAATATGTCCAGAATAATCGCTTAGGCCGAAGGAAGCATCTCCATGGGCCATCAAACGAGAGGATGTCATCGGGTTTTGTGTTGACTTCATTCCGGCCTTAGAAGATAGGTCTCCCTAAATCGCGGTATGATGGGAGACTGACCGAAAAGGCACGCTTGGAAGGGACTCAATAATATGCGAGGACGGATATTCTTGGTCTCAAGCACACTACAGCTTCTATGTAACTCTACCTTGGTGACCCTGTATGTCAATGAACACAAGAACGGTCTGCGCCCAAACACCGAGTAAAGGCGACGATCGGATTACATGTGAACACATCAGACTTTCAGAAGCTTGGTTGGAAACACGCCTCGAGAGGTGACAACACTGTTTGTGATGAGCTGTACTTGTTGTCCAGGGACCATCTTCGATGTAATGATTTGGAAAGGATACTGAGATAAATGGGAATACATTTTACACGATCGACCAAGATCAAAAGAGCACCAACCAAAACAAAGGTGTCCGCTGATGCAGCAACCGACTGGAAAGGACACATATTATGGTTACATAGTGGACATATGGGAACTTGACTACGGAGTAGATTTTAAGGTCCCTTTGTTTAAGTGCAAATGGGTCAATCTGTCAGAGGTGCGGCATGTAGACCCACGAAGACGGAATGACAACAAAGGATCCGAAAATCTTGGGTACATCGACGAACCGCTCGTCCTAGCCAATGATGTGGTACAGGTTATCTATGTGAAGGACATGTCTACCGCATCGAGGAAAAGAAAAGATAAGGAAGTTAATACATCATACGATGAGCCAAAGCGCCACATAGTTCATCGTGGCGCGACGGCCAACCGATTGAACCCATCCGACAAAGAAGGCATTTGTTGCTCGGTAAGGGGTTCTCGTTAGGGACAAGATCCCGATTAGCATCCAAAGAATGGTATAAGCCAAGAACGAAGACCCCGAGGTGTCTTATGTCAATGATATGCGTAAAAATGATCTTTGGACTGAGCTGAAGTCAAATTTCACCCTACCGCCAGAGGATGATCCGGAGAAGCCAGTTGAGCAATTAATCAAGTCTTTTGCTCTTAAGAAGATGTCAGACCTATTTAGGAATTGGAAGAAAGACCTGAATAAGTTTGTCGATAAAAAAGAGACCCCAGAATTCAAGGGCAAATATGAGAAGATCAGAGATGACTCGCCCGCATTTGTGGCCCACAAGACATCGGAAAAGAGTAAAAAGATGTCGGCGACAAACAAGCAAAATGCTGTGAAGAAGAAGTGAGGGAGTCCTGGATTAGGGGGTGTCCGGATAGCCGGACTACCATCATCAGCTGAACTATCATTTGCCGGACTATCATCATCGACCGGACTCCAAGACTATGAAGATACAAGATTGAAGACTTCCCCCCGTGTCCGGATGGGACTTTCCTTGGCGTGGAAGGCAAGCTTGGCGATACGGATATGTAGATCTCCTACCATTGTAACCGACTCTATGTAACCCTAGCCCTCTCCGGTGTCTATATAAACCGGATGGCTTTAGTCCGTAGGACAACGATCACAACAACCTTTACAATCATACCATAGGCTAGCTTCTAGGGTTTAGCCTCCTTGATCTCGTGGTAGATCTACTCTTGTAAACATCCACAATATCAATATCAATCAAGCGTGACGTAGGGTTTTACCTCCATCAAGAGGGCCGAACTCGGGTAAACATCGTGTCCCTTGTCTCCTGTTACCATCCGCCTAGACGCACGATTCGGGACCCCCTACCGAGATCCGCCGGTTTTGACACCGACATTGGTGCTTTCATTGAGAGTTCCTCCGTGTCGCCACCGATAGGCTTGATGGCCTCTTCAATCAGCAACGACGCAGTCCCGGTGAGACCTTTCTCCCGGACAGATCTTCGATTCGGGGTTTGCATCATGGGCCAACTCCTTGGCCATCTGGAGCAGATCATAAGCCACGCCCCGCCGTCAGTCAGGTTTGAAGTTTAAACTTCGGGCCGATATCCGCGGGACTTGATCCTTGATGGATTCGAGCCACAATGAAGGCCGCTACTGTCACGATGGGCATGACCTAACTCGCCGGACAGCACCTTGAGGTCAAGATTCAGATCCGCTCCGACTCATAGTCCGGAGCCGATCGTCAATCGAGGACGGATGGTGGACACCGCCGAGCCGCATAATTTCTACTGGCGATGGAGCCGAACACTTACCTTGTCCCACATAAACACCGCGTGACTCGAGGTGCCGGACTCCGTACCTCCCGCTACCGCCACGAATCCAATTGGGCGCCGATCATGGAATTCACCGCTGCGGACATCTTTCAAGACTCGCCCTTTGGCGATATCATAAATTCATTGAAGCATCTCTCGCTATCCGGAGAGCCTGGCCGAATTCACGGCCGGGACGGTTGGGACGCGGATGACGAAGAAATTCAGATCCCACCCACCACCCACTTCGTAGCCACCATCGACGATTTAACCGACGTATTCGACTACGACCAAGACATCAACGGTATGGACGACGATGCCGAGACTACTAAGAACCAAAGCCTACACAGACTTTGAAGACCACCTCGTCATCACGACGATACATGGTGGACAATTTCAAGGAAAGCGATAACGAGGAACAACGGACACGGCAGAGGATAATCTCGCCGATAAAGAACCAAAACGGCGACATAACGCCGCCCTAAGTCCCGCCGATCAAAGCAGCCTTCCTAACGACTCCAGCGATAGAGCAGGCAAGCCACCGATGACGAACAGACGAGCCGGATAATCAACCCCTTCACGGCAATCAACAGTCCGCCACAACACCGAGCATAAGAGCATAGCAAAAGCTCGCCGCCACCGCAAGAAGTTTGAAGAAAGCGAAACGGAAGCTCAAAACAGCAAAAGACACGCCGTAATGAAGTGGAGCAAAGTATTCAAGACATCGACAACTATGGCAACGACCATCAAACCAAGAGCTACCCAAGCGTTAAGTTGCTACCAGAATTTGACGAGGAAGCCATCGAGCCTTCAGTCAAAAATAAAGAGGCCGCTGCCGGATAGACGCCGCATTTACGTGCCCAAAACAACAAACGGGCTGCACACAAGCGAATTATAATCCTGGTAAAACGGATGGCCCAACTAGGTCCATCTACGGGCCAAAAAGAGGACCCCAGAAGTAACATACCACGACAAGCTGCTCAAGACAGCGGCACACCCAAATCTGGGCGCCGACACCCGCTTATGTTTCACTGATGAGGTGCTGGATCATGAATTTCCAAAGCAGGTTTAAACCCATAAACATAGAGGCATACGACGGCACAATGCACCCCGAGTCCTGGATAGAAGACTACATACTACACATACACATGGCTAGAGGAGACGATCTCCACGCCATAAAATACCTACCCTCAAGCTCAAAGGGCCAGCTCGGCATTGGCTCAAAAGCCTCCCGTAAAACACTGTTGGAAGTTGGGAAGAGCTTGAGGACGCGTTTAGAGCAAATTTTCAAGGGACTTATGTCCGCCCTCAGGATGTCTTGACGACTTGAGTCATATAACCCAACAGCCCGGAGAGTCGTGCACAAGAATCTCGGAACAGGTTCCTTACCAAAAGAACCAAATAGTCGATCGTCCGGACGCAGAAGCCTTCGCAGCTTTTAAACACAACGTCTCGAGACGAATGGCTCGCTGACACCTCGCCAAGAGAAGCCAAGAACAATGGCCGAGCTAACAAGCCTCATGACGCGCTTTTGGAGAACAACGGTGGCTAGCAAGATGCAGCACCAGCTGACCGAGTACATCCGAGATCGAGATGGAACGGAAAGTCACGGTGCAGGAAAGATCACGGAATAAAGAAAAAGCCCATGTGGCACAGCCGTCAACGCCGGATTCAAAAGCTCGCGGCTAGACAATAAAACACGGCCTCTTAAGGACAACAGAGACGAGCTATCAAATTTAAACAAAATTTTAGATCGGATATGTCAAATCCACAAGATTACTAAGGCCTCGCAAACCATACCAACCGAAATTGTTGGGTTTTAAACAGTCCGCAGACTTAATGCGGACACAAGGCCTCGACACGAAGCGAGGACAATGACGAGCCCCACCAAAGAGAGCACCGAAGTCAAAGGACTTTCCTCGAGAAGTCAAAATAAGAATTTGCTTCACGTGATAAACGGAAAGCCAACATAGCACTCGCCAAGACAAGTATCGGACGAGCCACCCTAGTGGACCAAGGTTGATGTCAAAACCAATCACTTTCGACCATCCGGATTAGTCCGTATATCCGGAGCGCATGATAGACCGCCTCGATATCGGATCCCATAATAGACGGACTGCAATTAACGCAGTGTCGATGGACGGTGGCGATGACTTAAACTCGCTATATCCGGACACAACCGCAAGTGGGGATAGACCCTATTACAATAAGGCATAGCCGCACTTCCTTTAAAGGAGCGGCGCCAGCCCTTAAGCCAGCTATCAAGCACCTTTGGGATGAGAAGCTCTCGCCCACTTCCATACAATACCACATTCCGCCTCCCACGCTCAAATGCCCGGTCCACGTGGCATCGTTTCATCAAAGGGTCGCCTGAGACCCCGGACACGGCTAGACGAGTCCGGAATAAATAAGCTAGGGGCTACCTAGCCGCACACCCTCTCACAAGGGTTGGCACATACAAGCCATAATGAGCTAGCATAGGCTCAGCTTTCTTAATCTATATTTCAAATTTTACGCACTTTCTTGCACGATTTCTTTTCCAACCAAGTTCCTCTCTTTTTCTGAGATGAACAAGATGCACACCCGTCCCTGTGATACGACACAACGGAGACACAAAGCAGACGCAAGAGGGACCCGCTGCAAGGACTCTTTTCGAGACTAAGACCCTACGTAAACCTTTCATCGCCTCTTGTTGCTATAATCCCCTGGTTTTTCAAAGATAACCAGAGTGGAGATCGGCGTTTTGGCATCGGCCGCGCCCGAGAGAACTTGCCTGCACTGACACAAGGGGCTTAGGGCTTTGTTTTGCCGCTATTATAAAGACCGAACACCTTCGGAGTGTTCGGCGCCTCGAGTTAGGGCCTTATATGCATCAGCTTGAATCATGTCTTTGGTCAAATGTTGGGTTTGCCCGGCTCCTGTGTTTTGCTGCCTTACATTCCAGATCATCGGCTAACGCGGCTCCAGGAGAACTATCGCGACAGTGCCCAGTTCGCCGGGCGAGCACCTCAAGAGAGAAAGCCGAAACCGACCGTCATGATACTGCGAGAGACTGGTCAACCACTCGATCGACCTTGGGAATGTTTAGGATTCCTCCGCTTGACGAAGGGCGTTTCCGGCCAGTACATACGCTTCAATTGGGAGCACGGTGCTGTGGGCTATGTCATAGGCCCACCTTGAACTCCATGGCTAAGTGAAAGTGATAAAGCATTATAGTCCGGTTGCCTCGCTTGCTACACTACCACCTCCTTTACAGACCGAGACGTCGGATTAAGTGTGAAAACGCTATTTTTGTTAACACCCCGCACCTTGTGCGTGGGGGGCTAAGCCGACGATCGCCATCTTTCGGGTTATACATACGTATACATGAACGGCCGCAAAGGAGATATTCTATTACTTGAATGCACAAGTATAAAAGGCGCTTACATCATAAAATCGTTTTTACATCATATAAACGCTCATTCAACGTAACATTTTTCGAGCACCGCGACTTTATTACACGGGCACCCGGCGCGACTTCGCCAAAATAGTGCTCGGCGGTAGCCGTTATTATCCGAACCCGGTCGCAACATCGGTGGCATCCATCTTCGCCCAATGTGTCTTCACACGGCGAAGCGCCATCCGCGCACCTCTATGCAGGCCGACCGCTTATCGCTTTGATATGCGGCACCGCCCCAAGAAATTGCTGCAATAAGCCAAAGTAACTCTTCGGTGGGGCCTATCCGGCCGGATATGGGTCACTATATCCGCCATAGCAAGCCCGGACAACCTATTTAGCTCAGCCCACTCAGCCAAACGATCGGTCAATGGAAGTGAACGCTCCGGACTATGGAATTGAGACCAAAATAGCTCTTCCGTCTCGGTGATCCTTCCGCTTCGAATGCACAACCAGATCCGCCGCGACTCGCTGCTAAGTCCATATAAGGTCCTTCGGACACCACAGTTGACCCAGCTGAGCATATTTTGAATCCGTGAACCTTCGGCAATGTAAAAGGCTTGCCACTACAATCTCCCTACCTGGCGCAGCTCTTCCTTCATGGCCCGCATTGCAGAGCGGGCATTCTTGGTTTCAGCGGTGGCCTTCCGCAGGTCTTTCCCGCCTCGCTAGGGCGCCCTTCCCAAGAGCCTCATTGCGGTCGGTAGCCTCTTTTAACTTCACAGCCATTTCGCTATCTCTTCCCTGCTCCCGAAGCAGGCGGCCTTTTTCGGCCGCTAACTCCTCGGCCGCCGAGGCTGCCAGATCACTCCTTCCGCCTGCTCCTTGGCTTGAGCAAGTTCGCCCAAGACTCTCCACGGCAGCGGCACTATCTGCATTTCACGCAAATTTTGTAAGGAGTTGGCTTGGCTCCCTTACCATGTGTCCGCGCAGAAGAACACTTACCTTGCGACTCATCAAGTCGCTTGCTGATCAGCGTGATGTCTTCATCCGCCACATCGAGTTGCCGCTTTAGTTCAAGAACTCCATAAGTCCGCTAGCCCGGACGACCCGCCACCGCATAGGCACGACGGAATTTAAAACTCCTGCGATTTTGATCCTCAAGACGTTGTCGATATCGACAACCTACCGAGTCTCGAGGGCTACTATCTATACAGGCGCATTCTATATGCAAAACTGTTAAAAGGTGTGTTATTTTTACATACCTCAAACCCCGCCAAGAACTCCCGACGCAAGATCATGCAACCCGCCGGGCGGACGAAATCCTTTCAATCACCACGCCATCAATGCGTGCTGATCTTCCGAGATAGACGCCTTCTCGGCGCATCCTTCACCGTACACCGCTTGGTGCCGAACTATCCGGCTTTGCCACACTCGGGGCTACCTCCGTGGCGACACTTCGTGCTCGTCCGACATATCCAACGGCGCCCGGACGGGCGTCTCGCTCTCTATCATCTCCGGACGCAGGTGCCCCAAGACGAGCTCATCTGAAAGGACGGAGATCCCAACTACAAGGTAAAAACTTTGTTATCCTCGAAGCATAAATAGGGATGTCCCTTATTGTAAAACTCCTTTCTTTCTACTTACGGCTCGTTGGAGGGCTGGCTCATTAAGGAGATTGTGCGCTTGGGGCTTCCCTGACGCAGGACCCTCCGCGAAGATTTCTTCCCCGCTTAGGGCTTTTTTCCCGGTCCCGGAGGCGTCCTCTTCTCCCTTGGTAGGAGGGATTCTCGACCCCCTCGCTCAAAAGCCTCCTTAGGCGAGGCAAGTAGCTTCCGCTTTCCCCTTCGCTTTCCTTCAAGGCGCCACCTCCAAAGATCCGAACCAGCCACGGATCCGCGCGGTCTCGGGAGGGGGCCGGACATCAGATAATTTTGCTTCCGCTATCCACTCCTGTGTAGAAGGAGATCGGTCATAAGGCGGATCATTGAAAGGCAAACAAACGGTATGTCCGGACTTGGAACTACTTACTTGAGTATCCGGGCGATTGCAGCTTAGTCCAGCATCCTCGGTCAATTCCGGACGCACCTCTTGCGATCCGAAGAATAAGTTATACATCTCCAGGGGTGTCATACCCATGAAGTGTTGAAGAATCCGTGGGCCCTCCGGATTGAACTCCCATAGCCGGAGAGGACGGCGTTTGTAGGGCAGGAGACGCCTAATTAGCATAACCTGCATCACCACCACCATATCGATCTCCCTCGTTAAGAGATCTTGAATCCGGCCTTGCAGTAGGGGCACGTCCTTTGACGGCCCCCAGTTGAGCCCTTGGTTGACCCACGACATCAATTGTCGTGGAGGTCCCGAGCGGAATAGGGGCGGCGGCTGTTGTCTGCGGCCCCTCGGAACGGTAATATAGAACCACTCTTGCTGCCACAGGCCGAGCTCCTCTTGGAAGGAGCCAGTGGGCCACGGGGCATGGCTCTCCTACTTATGGCCGCCCCGCCACACTCCGCTTGACGCCCCCCGATCATCTTCGGCGCCACATTGAAAGTCTTCAGCCACAGGCCGAAGTGTGGGGTGACGCGGAGGAAGGCTTCGCAGATGACAATAAATGCGGATATATGGAGGATGGACTCGGAGCCAAGTCGTGGAATTCCAACCCATAGTAAAACATAGCCCTCTCACAAAAGGATCCATCGGAAGCCTAAACCCGACGGAGGTGGGATACTGAAGACGACATACTCGCCGGGCTCGGGGTAGGGATGGCCTGCCTTCGGCGGGCAACCTTGTCTGAAATCTCGAAGATGTACTTGGCCTCCGCAGCTTAAGCACGCCCTCCCCGTGACGGAGGAGGGCATCCACCGCCCCGGAGGTCGGAACCGACATCGCTGAAGGTCCAAGGCGCCGAATCTGGGGCTCTAGGTGCTGGAACTTGGAGCGTGGAGAAGATTGACGGAAGATTGAAGAAAAGAAACGACCCTTGGTCCCGTTATAAAGAGGGGGAATACTAAGAGCCGTCTCCGGACCGCTTGGAACTCGCCGATAGAGGCGTGGCGAACGGCGCGGTTGGGTTACCCACGCCCGTATTGATGAGAATCCCGGATTAAGGGAAACACGATCTACGCTCGACAAGACGTGCCAAGAAACCGCTTCGCTAAATGCGCCTGAGGTGGTAAAGTAAAAACAACCTCGAGTAATGGCTTGGTAGTGGTGTGACGCCATGCCACGGAAAACGCCGGCAGATTGAGCTTGTGTATATATTATTATCTCTCTACTATGGAATGTGGAATTTATTTTGCAGAGCGGACACTATCCTGGTGTATCCAATCTTCTATCATTTGGAGGAGGAACCCGCCTTGCAATGCCAAGCAATATACACGCCGGACTTATCGTCATTGAAGCCTGGTTCAGGGCTACCGAGGAGTCTGGATTAGGGGTGTCCGGATAGCGGACTACCATCATCACCAACTATCATTTGCGAACTATCATCATCGACCGGACTCCAAGACTATGAAGATACAAGATTGAAGACTTCCCCGTGTCCGGATGGGACTTTCCTTGGCGTGGAAGGCAAGCTTGGCGATACGGATATGTAGATCTCCTACCATTGTAACCGACTCTATGTAACCCTAGCCCTCTCCTGTCTATATAAACCGGATGGCTTTAGTCCGTAGGACAACGATCACAACAACCTTTACAATCATACCATAGGCTAGCTTCTAGGGTTTAGCCTCCTTGATCTCGTGGTAGATCTACTCTTGTAAACATCCACAATATCAATATCAATCAAGCAGACGTAGGGTTTTACCTCCATCAAGAGGGCCCGAACTCAGGTAAACATCGTGTCCCTTGTCTCCTCGTTACCATCCGCCTAGACGCTTGATTCAGACCCCTACTCGAGATCCGCCGGTTTGACACCGACAAGAAGCTTCACCATCGCACGGGTCGTGGCTACCTCATAGCCCGGGCTAAGTGGGCCAAGGCTGAGAATGATCTGCTTGATAAAGGGATCGAACCGAGACAATGAATCGCCAGACTGCTGCCGGACTTGGTTCTTCGGAGTGGCGGAACCTTGGACCCTGTGTCGTGGAAGTGCATTTGGACAGACGATCAATTGACATACCACCAAGAGGCTTCACAATATATCGAAGCAAACAAAGAAGGGATGTTCTTTCCAGACAGAGAGAGAACGACGAGCTCACAATGGCCCTCGGGAATCTCGAGCACCTGGATGGACACGAGGCACGCCAGCTCCATTTCATGGAAGGCTGGGTTTCCGGACGCAGCGGTTAAAATGCCGGAGAGGAGGAAGAAAGTGCAGAGACCAACCGCAGCGCTACATGCAAGGGTACAAGCGATAGAGGAACGAGAAGCAAATCGCAGCAACGGCTCGCCAAGCTTCCCCGGTTACCCCGCCATCTCAGCGGAGAAGCAAGATGGCTTCCACCGAGCTGCTTCAATGGAGCATGCCTTGACGGCTCTCGCCAGCTATCCCGTGGATGCTATCACGAGGCTCAAAATTGCCACCTTATGGCGGAATGGATGAATTTGAAGGTCAAGGCGGTTGTTGGCTCTGTTTATCTACTAAACCCGACGCAACTTTTCACTACCGCCGATTCTGAATGATATGCTAGGGTGATGGTGGATGAAATAACGGAGGGATTTGAGGACCTCCGGCTTGACCACCCTACGGTGAAGGGAGACTCGGCTGGGTTCTCGCTTTGAAGACTCCATGCCTATGGCGGAAGGATCTCATCAACCTTCCGAGGCTGGACGCCTCCGCCTCCTCCTCCTCCTCCGCGAGTCAGGCACTCCGCCTCCTCCACCGCCTCCTCCTCCGTGAGTGACGATCGGGGCACTCGGCCGGCTCCTTCTCCGGCGTGGCGGCACTCTGCCTCCTCTCTCGCCAAGGCGCCCGAGTAGCCAGCCTCCTCCTTCTCCGCCTCGTCATCAAGGGCGGAAGAGACCCGCCGCCGCTCCGGCTGCTCCGTAGCGTCGTAGTCCTTCTCCTCCGCCTCGTAAGCAAGGAAAGAAGACATCCGCTCCGTCTGCTCGCCGGCGTCTAGCAAGACAAGCCAAAGGCAGGAGGACATCAGATTCGGTCCTTCTCTCAAGACTCAGAGAAGTTACTGCACGAGAGGACCTCGAGGAAACGCGAAGATCGCGCGGATCAAGTGAAGGACTTCTTTGAAGGGCTGAAAGCAAAGAGACATCCACCTCGGAGGAGAAGGTAGATCCGTGAAAGAAGCGCACTGCTGCCCCGACAAAACCACCCAAGTCTCCGCCAAAGGCAACTATGAGCGATTATTGGAAAGGCATTTGTCAAGCGGAGAGGTCGGGAAGTACTAAAAGTGATCAAAGGATGAAAGAACGACGAGCTGGGAAACAAATTTCCTAGCTCGGCGAACAAGCCAAGCAATCGTGCCCCCGCTCAAGGTGCTCGCTTAGCTACATCGCCGATCCGAGGATGGTGCCCGTTATAGCAATCCCGAGATTACCCGCCCGACGATGTACATTATGATTTCTTGAGGTGCAAATACAAAGATACTGAGTACGGAAGCCTCTCGTCAAAGATGAAAGATCTCTATCAACGATGATGCTAAGATTGCATGATTGGTACATGAAAACCCGCAGAGAGTCCGAGGGAGGAGTACTTTGTATGTGAGAGTTAAAAGGAGCATGACCTCGTTGGAATTGAACGGTTGCCTATTCCATTTGAGGAGTTCTATCAGTTTTTCAATCAATTGGCCTCGATAAAGCAACGGTCACCTGCTCATCGCGTAAGTAGTACTACTTACATCATTAAGTCTCTATATAACTCAGCTCTTTCATTGCATGTATTTATAATTATCCTCACTATACTATGCAAATTGAAGATCTCCGAATTGAAGAAAAGACAAGTGGGTGATATTGGATTCATTAACACATATCTCATAGATGCAACTGAGGTTGAATTTCATGCTGAAAATACCGAGGCCAACTTGCTACGATCGTTGGTAATAAATGAACACAAAGATATAATACTCTTTACTTACAACTTCAAGTGAGTGTTACTGTCTTGTGGCATATTCGGTTTCCCTTTATTAGTCCAGGTTATAGTAATGTAATATTGATGAGTTATGCATGCGCGCAGCTTCCACTATATTCTCCTAGAGATTAAGCTTGAGCAGGAGTAGTAACTGTCTTAGACTCGAGACGAAAAGATCCCAAGGAGTATCACGGACATGGTGAAATGCTCGAGAAGTAAGTTAAATCGATCATTATCCACCATATCAGCAACTTTGTTCATTTCTGATATCAAGTAATTGTTTTCTTTGTATGGCAGGGTTTGGAAAAATTCACCAAAAAGCTCCGGACTGCCAAGAAGCTGCAATTTAGACACCCCAAAGTAAGTACTATAGTAGCATATTCCACGATCTCCTAGTGATTCAAGCGCTAGTTTCATCAATACCATTTAGCATGCTTGCTAATTATCAGTTTGATTGACCTCTATTTCTTGTAAAGTGGTTGTGGCAGGAACAAGGAATGATTTGTGGATACTACATTTGCGAGTCCATCCGCCACACGACACTGTGAGCGGGCTACTCGACAAACAATATGAAGTGCGTAAATAACAATATTCACAATTTTATTTTATTACCATCATTTGTGTTGAGTTTCATTCATTCATATATATATATATATATGTATTGACCCCCTTCTTAAAATTAGATGTTTCGGATGCGGGATGAACTCCTAGCACCAGATCGCATGCGAGCAATTCAAGAGGAATTGGCGGCATTCTTTCTTGACCACGTGATCGCTGAAGACGGAGAATACTATGTGGACCACGCGTCCGTATGTTAGGAGATTATATTTGTAAAAGATAATTATTGTATATATGTAGCCGGTAGTGTCGGATAGATATACGAGAACTTGTTGTTCGACCAATCTCTCGAGAAGGAGAGGTGGTCGATATCACTTCTCTCCGTATGCATGTATGTTCATGACGATCTTCTGTTTTCTTCGTCTGCTTACTAGCTAGCTAGCGTGTCTAGCTAGTCCTCTCTATATGTATGTATAGTACGCAGCGTCGACCAAGCACGGACAAAAGAGAGGACACTTTCTCTATTAATTAGCTAGCTAACACAATATATGAAACACCTAAATTAACCCCCAAAACCCCCACCCCCCTTTAAAAAAACAAAACCCAAGCCACGAAATGCCGACGCTGTGGATGCCTATTGGTCCCGGTTGGTGCCACCAACCGAACAAACCCTCCCGCTGGGCTCGGCCAAGACAAAGCCACGTGGAGGCCCATCTGTCCCGGTTCGATTGAACCGGTACTAAAGGGTTGGGTATTAGTATCGATTTTAGTCCCTGTTCAGAACCGACTAAAGGTCGTTACCAACCGGGACAATAGGCCCTTTTTCTACTAGTGATTATATTTATGACTCTACGCGTGGCTACTCACATTCATCACCACATGCGCCTTTAATGTAAGTCAGGCGGCCACACACCGTCGTCTCCATTGCCATTAACTTCGGGTTAACAACATTACCTCTATAACAAATATCACTACCTTGCCTACAATCAATCAGTACATGCAACATGATCGGATCCAACCTTTTATTATGATTATTGTTGCATGTGCAATGTTGTTGTTCATGATGTTTTGTGCATCTATTGTTTTAATCATAGTTTATTTACTATAATCAATTATGAAATTGCCTAATTTTCCAACAACCACAAAGTTGCCTAGTTTTCCGACAGTCACAATTATCCATTATATATTCTATACTTACTAATAAAGGGATGTGATATTCTTGGTCCATCACACACTTTTGTATAAAAGTCCCCAGCCTTTTCAAGAATTAACCCCGCAGTCCCGTTCATAGGTCATCGTCTTACATCCTCCCGCATGCACAATCAAATTTTCGTTGCACCGGTGCCAATCTAATTTCCTATTAAAAGGTGTACCATGATCTGGTTTCATTTTCCTCTATTTCTTCGTGTGTCGCTTGCGTGGTTCCTTTCGTATGTACGGCGTGAACTCACTCGGGATTGTTTCGCATGATTTCCCTCTCAACCTGATTTTTCCTAACCCTTTGAAGGCCCTCTCTCTCAACTTTGACTCTACCTAACCCCTCCCATAAATAGGCCGATGGGGACGAGGTGGAGGAGGAGCACACTAAGCCGTCGATTGAGGAGGTGTCAACCGCGACCGGTCCCAACGAGTGCACTGGTGCAGCGAGGTGCTATACACATAGTTTTTAACCCCTTTCCACAACGACATTTGGAACCGTCGCCAAGTGAGTGTGGGCGATAGGGGGGTCCTACCCACACGACCCAGAAACCGTCGGGGTTATGGAGCCATGATCTAGAGGCCTTGCAAAATGTAATCGTGTGCGATGCAGCACACGCAAATTCTTTCGCATGTGTGGGATCGGTGATTAAACGTTTCTAATGATGTAGTGAAACCAAACGGTGTGTCGTAATGAACCGTTTGAGAAACAGTATGTAAGGCACACGGGCCAACATATGAACTGTGCGCGATATGTGCCCCATCGCACACGAGTTTTCTGCGGAACCCGTCTGCCATGCAAGACTCCATCACATGTTTCCCAACAATTACCATGTGTGATAATGTTCTATCACAAATGGTTCAGGAGCCCCTTCGCACACATACAAGTGTTGCACACCGTTTGTGATTTGTTGTGTATCACCGACGGTTGCAGCAAGAGTGATGTGTTCTTTTTGTTTGGGATCCCGCACATTTCCTGAAAAATTTACGACTGGGATTGTATTTTACATTGGGCATGGTTTACTCCGAGCTCTCATGTGCGATAACGTGATATCACAGACGGTTCCAAAGACACTACACATACGTAGTAGCGCTGCAAATCATTTGCGATCTGTTGTGTATCACCGACGGTTCCGCTATGATTGATGTATGCTTTTCCGATGTGGATCGCACACACTCATTTAGTTGAACCGTGTGTGGAGCAATTGCTAGGTTAAAACAAAAATATCCCATTTTGAATCGGCATGCAAAAGGCAAATTCGCCACAATTTTCAATTGAACAAATAGTGTGCACATGAAGAACATTCATCAGATTTCGCAACAATTGCAATTGAACATATGGTAGCTAAACTCCAATGATTTGTCCACACATATACGCATTACATAATTAATCATAGTGTACGAAATACGAAGACCTCATCAGATGGAAAACAATGGATCCATGCGTATATGTTTAGCGGCTAACTCTTACTCAATGTTTCAAGAGAACACATGCTGAAATCTTCATTATCACCAGTGGGATTGATGTAGTGATTCAGGAACAAGTCGTTGATAAATCTCCGAAGCATCAGCAATTCACCAGTGGGGAGCTATTCAGGGGTCCTCGGTTCTAAGATGAGCTGCAGTATTTTTAAGATAAGAATGTGCCATATGAGTGGAGTAGAAGATATTAATTAAGATAGACTTACCGGTACTAATTCACGAGGATCTTCACAGCTATCAGCAGATTTGTATATGGAGATCATGTGTCTGCAAACATAGTATCCACAAAGGTTGGTCCCTGCTTGTTACTGAGGACACTGAAATTTTTTGTACAAAATTAGTCATGTATTTGTCCTGTTAGGAACAACCTAACCGGTGTTAGATTTATTATTTTTTTCTTTAGATAGAAATAGAAAGAGGTTATTTAGAAGCTTGAACATTTAACTAGCGTAAGAAAAGGTATTTGCAGACTATTGGATAATTTTTTCGAAAATAACGGAATTCAGTGTGTTACCGGAGAAATGATCTCGTGCTGTAGAGGTAGTTCCCTCTTGAACAAGTTCCGTGGTTTAGTTTTCCACAATGCGAGCACACTGCAAATGAAGATGAATTTTGACAACATTAATTATTGAACCAGATATGAATGCAAATTAATTTCAACATCATAGAATTCAATACCTATCCATGAATTTTTGAAGATGCGTCAGATCCTGAGCATTTGTTGACTCTCTAAGAGAATCATGTAGTAAACTGTGTTCTTGTTTGGAACAATGAATACCCATATCTAGTGATCGCTACATATTAAGAAAGCCATGAACTTACGAATTATGTCGAAATCTGAAAGAAAATCAGTGTATGCGTGGTTGTTTACTTGACTTACTGTTCATGATATGGCCAGAGAAATGATTCTGTATGGGACGTGTTTTCGAAGATACGGACACCCGTGTTAATGGCCCAGTCCCGTAGGTCCTTACCATCTAATTTTGTGCCATTTGCTAATGCAGGATCTATGAAATATACACTCTCCCTTTTTCTTCTCTGCGCGTTCAATCCCCTATAGGAAGAAAATGCAGTTAGTTGTTTATCATTTACAGCCTTGTATGGAGAAGTTGACCAGAGATTGCTAAGTACTTACAAAATAAGGCATCTAACAAGAGTGGCATCGAGCTCTTTGAAGTTGAAGAAGAGATGTAAGTCCTCAAAACTCACATTGATGGAACCAACACCGTGTCGGAAATGATCTATGTTGTAGTGGACTAGCAGACCATGATGACCTGCTAACATTTGATCCATGCAATATTCATGTAACTCGTGGCAACTGGAGCTGCACTCATCAAAGTATTCGCCAACAAGAAATGGCTAGCCATGGACGTAATTGCATGCTTCAAGTACGTCTGCTTTATTTTTAGCAAGCTGCAAATCTATTTCTTCATCATCCATGTCGTCAGAAATAATATTACTCCCCAATTTGAACAAACCTGCTGTTAATTTGGTTCTGGGCGATGAGTGCTTTAAGTAAGAGGCAATCGTTCTCTTTCCTCTTCGCTCTCCCGCCGCGCTTCCTCGTGGGTGCAGCCTTTTTGGTCGCTTCCTTCTTGGTACTTGAAGCATTTCTGGCAGAATGTCTGGTTGGCTGCAAGGTAGACTGCCGAGCAGACGGTGAAGCTTCGACAGACTGCTTAGCAGACGGTTTATCTATGCCGGACCGCTGAGCTGGCGGTGATGATGTGACGGACTGCTAGGCTGTAGGAGCAGAGACATCGGACTGCTGACCATGCGTTGAAGCTATGTCGGGTTTCTGCGCAGGTGGTGCCATCTTGTCGGTGTACTGAGGAGGCCGTGCCAACGCGTTCGTTTGCTGAGCAGGAAGTGCTGACACATTGGTATGCTAATCACGCGGTTGCGGACCGATGGACTGATGAGCAGTCGGTTCGGGACCTACAGACTGCTTAGCAGGCGGTTCTGAAGCACCAGACTGCTTAGCAGTCCATTCCACCAGGTTGGTCTGCTGAGCATGTACTGCAGCTGGGTCTCCCCCTGCTGCTTCAGCGGCCGGCATCTGAACCGGTGGTGTGTCTTCAGCAGTTGTAGGCCTGGCCACTAGCTACTCTGGGGTGGAGGATGACATGGCCTGTACGGCACAAAGTCGGGCTGGCTGATCACAGGTTGATGCATCAACCATCGGATTACGAGTATTAGGTTCTTTGGGGGAAGCACGCGAGAGCTGCTATGGCAAGGAGAGCGTCACCGATTGAGGGGCGACATTGGTTGCTCTTGGCGGGGCTTCAGGGATCTCATCGATGAACTCTATTTCCTTTCATGGCCACTGGATGTGATGTAACAGTGTTTCCCCCAAGGTCCTTTGCTCATCAAAAGTCTCCTAGGGCATCCGTTAGGGAAAATTCATTGAATCCAGGCTTTACTTCAGTCATGTAGCACTTCACACAGCCCGGCTTCAATGGCACATTGTCCAACAAGAGGCCCTCTTCCAAGAAGGATGGGCAAACCCAAGCTATTGCACATTTTAATGTACCTTCTGAGCATCTCCAATAGTCAGCAGAACGCACAAGCGCTAAAAGTGACGATACAAGACCGGATTAGCTAGCTTTTTCAAGACGGCGGTGGTCTGGCTGCTCCAATGATCGCCGCAAATTAAAGCGCACCCACGCCGCTCCAGCAGGCGCGCTATATTTCAGTTTTTTCTACTACGATTCGTTACATATTTGGTTTTGTAGATAGTTCTCCTACTACTACTACTCGCCCGACTCGGACTCTATCTCAGTGATGTCCTCCTCCGATGTCGGAGCATAGGTGTCAAGGAACCGCTCGTCGCTGGAGTTCCAAGAGGACGCATCTCCTAGCGCTTGGTTGTATTTAGCGACCGCCTTCCGCGTTTGCTTGTCCTCGCGATAAGCGACTCACTCCTCCCTCCTCTTCGCTCTCTCCGCCCTCCTCTCAGTGAAGAACTGTTCCTCGTTGATGATGTTGTGCGGGAAGCGATGGCTCCACAGCGCCATGGCTTGCTCGTCCATCTCGGCCAGCCTGAGGCGATGTTGCCGCCTCTGGTGCTTGCGATGATCCACTTCAGTGAGAAGCCACGGGAAAGGCACCAACTCCTGTGCGCGCTCCCATGTCGCTACGTCGGCGAAGTTCATGTCCTGACGGGACCGTAGGAGGTTCCACGCCGCAGCGTCGTACGCGCGGGCGCCCTCCTGGGCGGTGTCGAAGGTTCCGAGACGGAGCCGCATGCCGCTGCCCGACCGAATCTCGGCGGAGTAGGTGCCAGACGGACGCACGCGGACGCCGCGGTAGCCTGTACCTCCCTGGCGGTGAGGCGGCATGGTGGCGTGGTGGTGGCGTGTCGGCGGCAGAGAGCGATGGAGAGATGGAGAGAGCGGCAGAGGTGCTACAATTTATAGGTGCGCCGGACGCGGCGCGCCAAATGTAGCGCGCGAGCGGCCGCCTTTTCCCGCGCGCGCTAGTTTCCCGCCACCACTGGAGCGCGCGAAAACGTCCCGCGTGCACTAAAAAGCCAATTTACCGCGGGCGAGCGTCTTTTGGCGTGGCTGTTGGAGATGCTCTCATAATGTGTAAGCACGCCTTCATCATCTTCCATTCCAGATAGATCGATATATCATCATCATGAGCAGCATAGCCTCAAGTGTCATTGGGTCACCGATGCACGCTACTCTTGTGCGGTGTTGTCACATAATAAGCAAGATCCTCCATGCCCGCTTCCTCCCATCTCGCTGGCTATCCGTCGCTGTTAGAGTCTTCGCATCATCATTGACTCCTCAATATCCTTTCAACAACCGGATACATGTCCTTCCTCAACCTTTCATACAATTCATTCGCTTCATTTTACTCCTCGCTTTTTCATGCTGAGCCTCTCTTCTTTGCTGAGTGTGAAAGCCCTCTTGTGCGGGACATTAACACCTATACCCCTTGCACGGCCGGGGGGCTCTCTTGTTTCCAGAGCATCGGACGGAATGTCACATGGACCTGAGTTCCTGTAGAACCTTCCAGGGATCTTGGAAGCCTTTAACATCACTTGATATAGTTCTTCGTCACGTGAGTTTTCAAAGTAATAAGTTCCATCATCACGCCTCCTTGCACGTGCCCGCTGCTACCTCTTGAGCACTGCGTTGGTTTTCCCTTGAAGAGGAAAGGGTGATGCAGCAAAGTAGCGTAAGTATTTCCCTCAGTTTTTGAGAACCAAGGTATCAATCCAGTAGGGGCCCACGCACGAGTCCCTCGCACCTACACAAACAAATATAAACCTCGCAACTAACGCGATAAAGGGGTTGTCAATCCCTTCATGGTCACTTAAGAAAGTGAGATCTGATAGATATGATAAGATATTATTTTTGGTATTTTTATGATAAAGACTAAAAGTAAAGGTAGCAAAATAAATGGCGCCAGAAATAGCTTGTTGACGGGAGATTAATATGATGGAAAATAGACCCGGGGGCCATAGGTTTCACTAGTGGCTTCTCTCGAGAGCAGAAGTATTACGATAGGTGAACAAATTATTGTTGAGCAATTGACAGAATTGAGCATAGTTATGAGAATATCTAGGTATGATCATGTATATAGGCATCACGTCCGCGACAAGTAGGCCGACTCCTGCCTGCATCTACTACTATTACTCCACACATCAACCGCTATCCAACATGCATCTAGAGTATTAAGTTCATAAGAACAGAGTAACGCTTTAAGTAAGATGACATGATGTAGAGGGATAAACTCATGCAATATGATATAAAATCCATCTTGTTATCCTCGATGGCAACAATACAATACGTGCCTTGCTGCCCCTCATCACACCGGGAAAGGACACCGCAAGATTGAACCCAAAGCTAAGCACTTCTCCCATTGCAAGAAAGATCAATCTAGTAGGCCAAACCAAACTGATAATTCGAAGAGACATGCAAAGATAACCAATCATACATAAAAGAATTGAGAGAAGATTCAAATATTGTTCATAGATAAACTTGATCATAAACCCACAATTCATCGGTCTCAACAAACACACCGCAAAAGAAGATTACATCGAATAGATCTCCACGAGAATCGTGGAGAACTTTGTATTGAGATCCAAGAGAGAGAAGAAGTCATCTAGCTAATAACTATGGACCCAAGGTCTGAGGTAAACTACTCACACATCATCGGAGAGGCTATGGTGTTGATGTAGAAGCCTCCGTGATCATGCGCCTCCCAAGCAGACGCGGAAAAGGCCCCAAGATGGGATCTCACGGGTACAGAAGGTTGCGGTGGTGGAATTAGGTTTTCGTGGATGCTTCTGTTGGTTTGGGGGTACGTAGGTATATATACGAGGAAGAAGTACGTTGGTGGAGCAGCATGGGCCCCACGAGGGTGGAGGGCGCGCCCAGGGGGTAGGCGCGCCCCCCTACCTCGTGCCCTCCTGGTTGCTTTCTTGATGTAGGGTCCAAGTCCTCTGGATCACGTTCGTTCCAAAAATCACGTTCCCGAAGGTTTCATTTTATTTGGACTCCGTTTGATATTCTTTTTCTACGAAACACTGAAATAGGCAAGAAACATCAATTCTGGGCTGGGCCTCCGGCTAATAGGTTAGTCCCAAAAATAATATAAAAGTGTATAATAAAGCCCATTTTCATCCAAAACAGAATATAACATAGCATGAAGCAATAAAAAATTATAGATACGTTGTTGACAATATATCATAATTAAAGCAAATTACCATGCTGTTTTGTAGGACTCTCAAAATAATATAAGTGAAGCATCAGAGAACAATAGTTTATATAAAACAAATCCACCACCGTGCTCTAAAAGATATAAGTGAAGCACTAGAGCGAAACTATATAGCTCAAAAGATATAAGTGAAGCACATAGAGTATTCTACAAAATTCCGAATCAAGTGTGTCTCTCTCAAAAGGTGTGTACAGCAAGGATGATTGTGGCAAACTAACAAATAAAGACTCAAATCATACAAGACGCTCCAAGCAAAACACATATCATGTGGTGAATAAAAATATAGCTCCAAGTAAAGTTACCGATGGATTTAAGATTTAAAGAGGGATGCCTTCCGGCATCCCCAAGCTTTGGATTTTGGTGCCCTTAGATTATCTTGGGTGCCATGGGCATCCCTAAGCTTAGGCTCTTTCCACTCCTTGTTCCATAATCCATCAAATCTTTTACCCAAAACTTGAAAACTTCACAACACAAAACTTAATGTAAAATCTCGTGAGTCCGTTAGCTTAAAGAAAACAAAACACCACTTCAAGGTACTGTAATGAACTCATTATTTATTTATATTGGTGTTAAACCTAATGTATTCCAACTTCTCTATGGTTTATAAACTATTTTATTAGCCATAGATTCATCAAAATAAGCAAACAACACACGAAAAACAGAATCTGTCAAAAACAGAACAGTCTGTAGTAATCTGTAACTAACGCAAACTTCTGGAACTCAGAAAAATCTACCAAAACATGACGACCTAGGAAATTTGTTTATTGATCTATTGCAACTGGAATCAGTATTTTATAATGTTCTGGTGATTTTTAACAATTGTTTCCGTGAACAGAAAGTTTCTGGAATTTTCAGCAAGATCAAATAACTATCATCCAAGAAGATCCTATAGGTTTAACTTGGCACAAACACTAATTAAAACATAAAAAAAATCTAACCATAGGCTAGATCAAATATTTATTCCTAAACATAAGCAAAAAACTAAAATAAAATTGGGTTGCCTCCCAACAAGCGCTATTGTTTAACGCCCCTAGCTAGGCATAGATATTTCAATGATGCTCACATGAAAGGCAAGAATTGAAGCACAAAGAGAGCATCATAAAACACGTGACAAACATATCTAAGTCTAACATACTTCCTATGCATAGGCATTTTATAGGCAAACAAATCAAGGCAAGCAAAAACTAGCATATGCAAGGAAGCGGAAAGAAACAATAGCAATCTCAACATGACGAGAGGTAATTTAGTAACATGAAAATTTCTACAACCATATTTTCCTCTCTCATAATAATTACATGTGGGATCATAAGAAAATTTAACAAAGTAGCTATCACATAAAATATTTTCAACACGATCCACATGCATGCGAAGTTGACACTCTTCCAAAATAGTGGGATCAACATTAACTAAAGTCATGACCTCTCCAAACCCACTTTTATCAAAAATTTCATAAGATTGAACATTTTCCAAATATGTGGGATCTAAAGTTGACACTCTTCCAAACCCACTTTCAATATTATTGCAAACATTATTATCAATCTCGTATTCATCATGGGGAGTAAGTAAATTTTCAAGATCGTAAGAAGAATCACCCCAATCATGATCACTGCAACAAGTAGAGGACATAGCAAAACTAGCATCCCCAAGCTTAGGGTTTTGCATATTATTAGCACAATTTACATCAATAGAATTTCTAATAAAATCATTGCAATCATGCTTTTTATTCAAAGATCTATCGTGAATCGCTTCATAAAGTACTTCATCACAATTATTAGATTCACGAATTTCAAGCAAAACCTCATAAAGATAATCTAGTGCACTCAACTCACTAGCAATAGGTTCATCATAATTGGATCTCTTAAATAGATTAGCAAGTGGACGAGGATCCATAAACTCTTAGCAAGCGAAGATGCAAGCAAAAAGAAGGCACATGGTAACACAAGATTGGACGGAGGAAGGGCGAATAAAACGGCAAGGGTGAAGTGGGGGAGAGGAAAACGAGAGGCAAATGGCAAATAATGTAATGCGAGGGATAAGATTTTGTGATGGGTACTTGGTATGTTGACTTCTGTGTAGACTCCCCGGGAACGGCGCTAGAAATCCTTCTTGCTACCTCTTGAGCATCATGCTGGTTTTTCCTTGAAGAGGAAAGGGTGATGTAGCAAAGTAGCGTAAGTATTTCCTTAGTTTTTAGAACCAAGGTATCAATCCAGTAGGAGGCCATGCACGAGTCCCTCGCACCTACACAAACAAATATAAACCTCGCAACCAACGCAATAAAGGGGTTGTCAATCCCTTCACGGTCACTTACAAAAGTGAGATCTGATAGATATGATAAGATAATATTTTTGGTATTTTTATGATAAAGACTAAAAGTAAAGAAAGCAAAATAAACGGCGGCAGAAATAGTTTGTTGACGGGAGATTAATATGATGGAAAATAGACCCGGGGCCATAGGTTTCACTAGTGACTTCTCTCGAGAGCATAAGTATTACAAAGGTGAACAAATTACTGTTGAGCAATTGATGAATTGAGCATAGTTATGAGAATATCTAGGTATGATCATGTATATAGGCATCACGTCTGCGCCAAGTAGACCGACTCTACCTGCATCTACTACTACTACTCCACACATCGACCGCTATCCAAAGATGCATCTAGAGTATTAAGTTCATAAGAACAGAGTAACGCTTTAAGTAAGAGGACATGATGTAGAGGGATAAACTCATGCAATATGATACAAACCCCATCTTGTTGTCCTCGATGGCAACAATACAATACGTGCCTTGCTGCCCCTACTGTCACTGGGAAAGGACACCGCAAGATTAAACCCAAAGCTAAGCACTTCTCCCATTGCAAGAAATATCAATCTAGTAGGCCAAACCAAACTGATAATTCGAAGAGACTTGCAAAGATAACCAATCATACATAAAAGAATTCAGAGAAGATTCAAATATTGTTCATAGATAAACTTGATCATAAACCCACAATTCATCGGTCTCAACAAACACACCGCAAAAGAAGATTACATCGAATAGATCTCCACGAGAATCGTGGAGAAATTTGTATTGAGATCCAAAGAGAGAGAAGAAGCCATCTAGCTAATAACTATGGACCCAAGGTCTGAGGTAAACTACTCACATCATCGGAGAGGCTATGGTGTTGATGTAGAAGCCCTCCGTGATCAATGCCCCCTGCAAGAACACGGAAAAGGCCCCAAGATGGGATCTTACGGCATGTAAGGTTGCGGCAAAGTGGAATTAGGTTTTCGTGGATGCTTCGCTGGTTTGGGGGCACGAGGTATATATAGGAGGAAGAAGTACGCCGGTGGAGCAACATGGGCCCCACGAGGGTGGAGGCGCGCCTGGGGTAGGCGCGCCTCTACCTCGTTCCCTCCTGGTTACTTTCTTGATGTAGGGTCCAAGTCCTCTGGATCACGTTTGTTCCAAAAATCATGTTCCCGAAGGTTTCATTCCGTTTGGACTCCGTTTGATATTCTTTTTCTGTGGAACACTGAAATAGGCAAAAAAAAATAGCAATTCTGGGCTGGGCCTCCGGTTAATAGGTTAGTCCCAAAAATAATATAAAAGTGTATAAGAAAGCCCATTATTCATCCAAATCAGAATATAACATAGCATGAAGCAATCAAAAATATAGATACGTTGGAGACATATCACCCGCAAGTAGTCTCTGCGCGTTCGCCCCTGATTTCACTAAAGGCCGGTTTCCCGCTCGGCGCTACTGCTTCTTTGTCCTCCTGGTCCCATATCGGTTTCATGCCGTAGTATCCTGCCATGTCCATATGGTGGGTGGGTGTGTTCTTCTTCTGAAGTTCCGATTGCTTGGCACTCTTCTCAGCAAACTCTTTAGTTGCCCTCACCCTTTTGAATTCTTCCTAGTCTGCCTTTGTAATTTGGGGGTATGCGGGGATTGGGTCCTTGCCTTCACTCAAGCACTTCTTGTACATCACGTGCTTCCAGTTTCTCCAAGCATCCCTAGCCTTCTTCAGTGCAGCGTGTTCCACCTGCATTCTCCACTGCTCTGGAACATTGAAGTGATCCATGATCTCCCGGACTATCATTAGCCGTGTTTCTGTGTCAGCCATCCGAAACCCCGGTAGATTAATGTTGAGCCTTGCCCTACCAACAAATCCACACACACTCCTGAACCTCGTGCATGATTTATCTGGTTTAGTTGGAGCCCAAGACTTTAAATCGATCTCGGTTACGTCATTACACATTTAGGCTGGTGTGTGGGCTTCCTTGGAGCGTTCCTCCGTGTCCTGACCGGAAGGGTAATTGCCGCAGATCTATCCCGTTCAAGATTGCTTGATCCCTCACCATCTGCTGAAGACCTAGGGTTGTCAGAATCAGATGAAGATACATCGCCTGAAGCATGAGTGTTGTCGCTGTTATTCGGCATATACAAAGAACACATGCGAAACTCAGGAAAGGAGGATAAGCATAAAACTAACAACTTGGTATCAAGCTGTCTAAACATGTCATGCAATAATTTAGAAAATGTACGGCTTATTTGTTAACTTTGTGTGATTCGGGCGCCCGCGATATGTAAATCGACAGTAACTTGTTGGAACAAATACAGCTTATATGTACTAGTTAGGAAAGTAGATAATGAACATATATATGCTCTCCGTTATTTTATATCCAATTTGGGAACATATGAACGAAATAGGAAGAGGGATTGCAAGGAAATATGCCTCACCGCGATGGAGAACAGTAACTAACAGGTTTCTTAATGCAAACCTGGCCGGACCACAGGAGAGGCGAGGGTTACAGGATCGACATGCTTGAGGGTGGCTGGCGAGCAAACAAAGACGTGAGGCGTAGGCAGCCGCGTGTTGGGAACGGCAGTGGAGGTAGGCTTGACGCCGAAGAGCGGGCACACGGCCGGGGTGAGCACGCCGGTGCCGAAGAGGGTTCTGCTATGGATCTGGGGGAGGGGGGAGCTAGCGATCACTACTACAGGATGCTGCTAAAACGACACTACGATCAGAGACCCTTCGAGAAACTGTGTGCGATGCCATAATCGCAAACACTGTTGTATGAAAACCGTCAAAAAGGTGAAAACATTTGTGATGGAGGATGCATCAAACACGGTTTAGATTTTAGTTGGGTGTGCGATCCAGGGCATACGTCCAATGAACTATTTGCGATGAGGCGGAACAAAAGAAAGGGTAGCCTGATGAAGGCGTGTGTGATATAGGGCATATGGTTCACTCGGATGAACTGTTTGTGATTAGGCCACACAAAAGAAACGGGCAGCCAGATGAAGGTGTGTGTGATATACAACCAAGTTTCTCAATCTTTCCGGCCGAGCCACGACGCCCAGATGTTTGAATTTCACTCCAATCTATTGCATGGGACCTATAAATTCACCCAAGGACACACATGTGATTTTTCAAACAACTTTGGTTCACTGGAGCCTGTGCTTGTAGTTCAAATTTGAATTATGCACATTAAATACCCAGAAACTCAATCAATGTATAAAAAAGGCGAAATGAGCCTGGAATAATTCCAAAATTTAGCACGGTACTTCTATTTGGTCTAATCTGGATGTGCAAAAAAATTAAGGTGGGAGAAGGCAGTGTGCGTATGTCGTTTCGCACATGGAGATGACACGTTCCCTCTTGGAACCACGAGCCTTCTTGAGGGAAGCTCCGGTTTGCAAGAAGCTTACACCAAAGCTTGTCCCAATTCAGCCAAAAATATTACCGCAGCATGTTCGTGCCATGTCATGAGACCATGCCAAGTTTCATGATTTTCAGGCGTGTTTTGGAATTACAAGAATTAAAAAACCAAGTTTCTCAATCTTTTCGGCCGAGCCACGACGCCCAGTTGTTTGAATTTCACTCACATCTCTTGCATGGGACCTAGAAATTCACCCAAGGACACACATGTGATTTTTCAAACAACTATGGTGCACTGGAGCATGTGCTTGTAGTTCAAATTTGAATTATGCACATTAAATGCCCAAAAACTCAATTAATGTATAAAAAAGGCCAAACGAACACGGAATAATTCCAAAATTTAGCACGATATTTCTATTTGGTCTAATCTGCCTGTGTAGAAAAATTAAGGTGGGAGAAGGCAGTGTACGTATGTCGTTTCACACACGGAGGTGACAGGTTCCCTCTCGGAACCAGGAGCCTTCTTGAGAGAAGCTCTGGTTTGCAAGACGCTTACACCAAAGCTTGTCCCAATTCGGCCAAAAAATTTACTGCAGCATGTTGGTGCCATGTCATGACACCATGCCAAGTTTCATGATTTTCAGCCGTGTTTTGGATTTACAGTAATTAAAAAACCAAGTTTATCAATCATTCCGGCTGAACCATGACACCCAGATGTTTGAATTGTATTCCCATTTCTTGCATGGGACATATAAATTCACCCAAAGACACACGTGTGATTTTTCAGCAAACTTTGGTGCATTGGAGCATGTGCTTGTAGTTCAAATTTGAATTATGCACATTAAATACCCATAAACTCAATTAATGCATAAAAATGCCAAACGAACCCGAAATATTTCCAAATTTAAACACGACACTCATGTACTATTTGCATGTTCACTGTACATAAATGTTCTAGCACTTCAAACACCATCCTTTCTCTCTGTCGGTGTCAAAACCGGCGGATCTCGGGTAGGGGGTCCCGAACTGTGCGTCTAGGCGGATGGTAACAGGAGACAAGGGACACGATGTTTTTACCCAGGTTCGGGCCCTCTCGATGGAGGTAATACCCTACTCCTGCTTGATTAATATTGATGATATGGGTAGTACAAGAGTAGATCTACCACGAGATCAAGGAGGCTAAACCCTAGAAGCTAGCCTATGGTATGATTGTTGTTCGTCCTACGGACTAAAACCCTCCGGTTTATATAGACACCGGATAGGGTTAGGGTTACACATAGTCGGTTACAATGGTAGGAGATCTACATATCCGTATGGCCAATCTTGCCTTCTACGCCAAGGAAAGTCCCATCCGGACATGGGATGAAGTCTTCAATCTTGTATCTTCATAGTCTTGGAGTCCGGCCGCGATGATAGTTCGGCTATCCAGACACCCCCTAGTCCAGACTCCTCAAGAGTCCCTCGAACCAGGCTTCAATGACGACGAGTCCGGCGTGCATATTGTCTTCGGAATTGCAAGGCGGGTTCCTCCTCCGAATACTTCATAGAAAGTTTTGAACACAAGGATAGTGTCCGGCTTTGCAAAACAAGTTCCACATACCACCGTAGAGAGAATAACTTTTGCACAGATCTGCTGACGTATTCCGTGGCGTGGCATCACACCACGGCCAGGCCTTTATATGAATCGTTTTTTACTGTTCCACCTCAGCGTGTTTAGCGAGGCGGTTTCTTTGGCATGTCTTTATCAAAGCATAGATTGTGCCCCCCTTATTCCGGGATTCTCATCAATACGGACGTGGGTAACCCATCCGCGCCCTTGATTACGACGCTTGGGAGATAAGCGAGTTTTTCCAGGCTGGCGGGGGACGCATAGCTTCGTCCGTCCATACAAGGGGATAAGGATCCACCTTTTCGCCACGCCTTCTTCCTCCTTTGCTCATCCATTTCACAAGACTCGAGCTCCAGCGCCCAAGTCCGCACATCCCACCTCAACCTTCTCCAACTATGTCCGAGCGGAGGTAGGTGGATGGCCTCCTCCGTCACGGAGGGGCACATCACAAAGCTGGGAGGCCGGATACTTGTCCAAAGAACATCGCGCACGGGTACCCGACGAGGGCAGCTCATTACAATCCCTGTGACCCATGAGAGGGTGGTGTTTCTCCCCACTTCCTCCAAGGACTAGGTTTTCCACTTCACCCATTTGTCCGGGGCTCATGTTCTACTATGGCCTGGACTTCCACGATCTGGCCCCGAATTTCATCCTCAACATCTCGGCGTTCATTGTCGTGTGTGAGGCCTTCCTCTGCATCCAGCCCCACTTAGGCTTATGGCTGAAAATCTTCAATGTCAAGCTGAAGGTAGTGGGCGGTCGCCAAGCGGAGTGCGGAGGCGCCATGGTTGGCAAGATGGCCAAAGTCCTATGGCTCGAGGGCTCCTTTGTGGAGACCATAAAGGGGTGGAAATCGGGGTGGTTCTACATCACCGAGCTGCGCGACTCCAAATGGGCGGCGGCCCCCAAATTCAGATCTGGCTTTCCCACGCGGCTCTCATCATGGAAAGAGACGGGCTTGACATGGGGGAATTCGGATGAGCTGTCCGGACTCAAAACCTGCGTCCGAAACCTGGTGGACAAGAATCTCAGGCTTGTCAACGTAATCCAGGTGATGCTCATCCGTCGGATTCTCCCATGCCAACAACGGGCCTTCAAATTGTGGGAGTTCGATCCGGCGCAGCACTCAACGCTGAAAAGGCTCTTCAACACTACGCATTTAAGATGCCCGAAGGTGTTGTTCAAGGGCGCCGAGGCTCCCACATCCGCCATCAAGATCGCAGATTCAGCTCGCAGCCAAGCTAGCGAGGTAAGTTATTTTATCCTTTATGGGAATCTTTTTTCATAGTTTGACTCTATGCGGGATCTAAAACTCCCTAACCTTTTGACAGATCGGTGAAGACGTCCTGGACAGATTAATGTCGGCGCCTTTGCCGAAGATCCACCGACGCCTGATTGACGGATCGCTGGCTCCGCACCTCGTGGTGACGGAGAAGAAGGCTAAGAAGGAGGCAACGGAACTCAAGGAGCTCCTGCCGCCAAGTGCTGCCGATCTAAGCATAATCCTCTCCTGAGAACGAGGAGGGGGAAAAAGAAGCCTCTCCCCCAGCGGGGGAAGAGAGGAAAATGAAGGCCGCCCCAATTGGGGAGGCCGAAGGGTCCAATAAGGGAAGGACCCTTCCTCCGGACTTCTCCGCCAACGCTGACAGCGACGAGGAGGAGTGGCTAACAAGGGCCAAGCCCCTGGCGAGATCGTAAGTGTCCGGATACCCATTTTTTTATTGCATAGTGTTTTCTAATGTCAACAACCATGCAGCCCGCCAGGGCGATGCTCGCTTCGCTTCGCCGAAAGGGTCCCTAAGTTTGTCGAAATGGAGAGTACTTCGCCCGACCGCCTGCTTCTCCTCATGCCGCGGACGACGCTTGAGGTGGGGCCCCAAGGGGGGCCTGGTCAAGAGGAGGTGGCGCAGGAGGCGCTGCAAGGCAACCTCCCGACCTGTGCACGAGGGGAGCGAGACCTCAGGCTCTAAGACCCACCCTTGTCCGAACTCCATAACGGAACCTTCACCGGTTCAAGTCCGCAAGCGCCCCTTCAGAAGAAGGGTAAGACGCCGGTGTCCTCCGGCCCAACCCGAGGCACCAGAGAAGCATCGAGGCGCTTAACAGCCTCCATCGAGGAGGAGCACCGACTGCTATGAGTGTGGTGATCCAGAAGTTCAGTCCGCCAAGAGCGGGCCGACTGAAGCCTGCACTCAGCCTTTTAACAAAGCTTTGAGGTAAGTTTAGAATATGTAAAATATTACCGCATAGACAAGAGTCCTCGATGCTTAGTTCGTGTTCGTAAAGAAAAGTTTGACTAAGGATCTAAAAAGATATACGCAGGAGTCTAACAAGTATGTCAATATGGGAATGCAAAGTTGCTGCCGACCCTCGCCACACTGACCGCAGAGGTCAATGCATTGAAGCAGAGCCTCCAATGTCCGAGAACGAGCTCAGCCTTGCCAAGAAGCAGCTCGAGGACAAGGAAGGTAAGTAATACCTTATTAAATAAATACCGATAGAAAGGATGTGGTTGCAAAAATAACAGAATAACATGGGTGCTGCGGGGGCCACGAGCGAGGTGGCGACCTCAAGGAGGCGGTGTCCGCGATCGAAAATAAAGCGGCGGAGCGCACCGAGCGAGAGAAGGGGAGGCGCGGTGGTGGCAAGGCACGCCTTCCCAAGTCTTTGATTTTCTTTCCCTTTTTGCGAGGAAAGAAGGAGGAAAAATTGAGAGTTCCTGACTCGAACCCAAGACCTCTCGGTTGAAAACCAAGGGTGCTAATCACTTATGTGGCTTAACGCCTCCTCGTGAGGAGGACGGCAGATGAACGATTTTCCTCGCAGTTTTCTTCCTATATATATAAAAGTATGCTACTTGGTGTCCGCTTAGTCAAAAACGATTGTGCTAACTCTTGACCGTTGGATTGACATTCAACGCCCGTGTGTTTCTTCGCCTCTTCTTCCTCGAGCCGCTAAAGCTAAACCAGCGCCGGCGGGACCGCTCGCTCCCGCCTCCCACGGCTGGCTGTGATCTTCCCTGTTCGCTCTTCGTCCGAGGCCTCACCATCGCCCTCCGCCTTGGTTCGCTCGGCCAAGGTGCCGCCCTCGGTGTTGTCAACATGGTCAACAACCGAGAGGGATAAGGAGATGACCGTACATGGTGAGGATGACAGAGGGACCCAAAGAGCACGCAGTAATTTTGTTTTTCGGACGGAGAAAGGTATCAACTGGTTAAAGGGACCCGTGGCCCATCTAGCCCAGGCTTTTATTTCATATGTTTAGCACATGACCAGCCCAGCTTTGTTTTTTTTCCTTTCGAAAAATGGCTAGCCAGCTATTTTGTTTTTTGCGAATAACCAACATAGGCCTACTTGCTTTTCACGCCTCGCCGGGCCGGAAATCTTTCAAGACGAGGAGGGATGCATTTTGCCAAGAAAATGGGTGTCGGTGTTCGGGAACGGGGTACCAGACTTGCTCGCCTGCTGCCTTGGCGTGGTTTCAAGGGGTGGCCCAAGACGCCCATCTTCATCAAGACAAGTTCAAGACCTCACGCTGGGCCAAGCCTGCTGGGCGGATAACAGAAGCTTCCTGCAAGGCCTCACAGCTGGCTCATGAGGAGGCGGAGAGATCAAGGAGGGTACTCACGAGGTGCCCATGATGCAAGCCATGACGACCAAGGGCGCCAGGTGGGCGCCACCCAAGAAGGTCCTCATTTCCTCTTTGGTGCAAAGGAGGCAAGCGCATGCGAGAGTATCAAGCAAAGGCAACCATTTCGTGCAACAAGACCAAGACCAACACAACGACAGGAAGGAGGTCATCGTGGAGCCCAAGCCGCCATCGTCGTGAGCCTTTGACAAAGAGGACCGACTTTAGTCAGATAAGTGTACTAGATGTTCCCTTCAAATGGCTAATTGTTGGCGCCTTCCCCGCCAATATTTGGGAAGAGGCCTGTGGCTTCGCCCATAAATAGGACTAGCCACCCATGTGTTAGGGGGTCGAGCATCTTGAATCCAGAGAGAGAGAAGCGACTGAACTCCCCCTAGCAGTTCGTTGCACCGGCCAAGAATAGACCCTCGCGAGGCTGTTCTACCTTGTACTGTTCATCATCGCCTTGAGGCAATCCACGCACCACACACTGGAGTAGGGTATTACACCACAATGGTGGCCCGAACTAGTATAAACCTTGTGTCCCTTGTGTTGCTCTTTGTGTAGTTAGATCTTGCAGGCGACGAGGTGTAGGTAGGTAGGAGGTGAGATCTCGCTGCACCCCTGTAGTTCGAACCTAGAGGTCTCGCGGAACCCGAGATCTCGACATTTGGCGCCTGTAGGTGCGCCGAATCCGCTTTCTACCGCCTCGCGCCCGTCAGATCGCCATCGCTATGTCCGCGACCCAACGGGCAACCCCGATCCTCGGGCGGTTCGCCCGCCCACGAGGAGCCGCTGCCCCGGCGACTCAACCCCATGCCTCAGCAGCCCGCTGTCCGCAGGGCGCTGGGCCGCGGGCGACGCGTCAGTAACGTTAGTTTCACGCCGCTGGCAGCGGGTCGGGCGGCGTAGGGCTCGAACAACGCCCAGCATGGCGCCCAGACACCCGACGGGAGCAAGCGAACTCAAGGGCGACCACGGTGGCCCGAGAGCTACTGCTGAATGCAGGCCGGAGGGCGACCACGACGTCTGCTGGAGCGGTGGCAGAGCTCCCGGCTTCGCCAAGATCGGGGCTCACCCCTTCGCACCCAACTGCCACCTCAGGTCCAGGCGGGCCACAGAGGCCCCACGACGCTCACAAGCAGCTCCAAGCGGACTCCAAGGCCACCCAACGCCTAATCGCCATCGGCACGGGCTAACAGCCGCGCTGCCTCCGCCCGCCGCTGAAGGAGGACTCGCCATAGCCCACGGCCCTGGCCACCACGCCACCCCTGTGTGGGCGCCAAGCTGTGGCTGCGTGGCACACGGGCACTACGGTGAAGCATCTGTGGTGGCGGCCCTCGGAAGAGTACGTGCCGCACATGATGGATCAAGGGCACGCAGGGAGGACGAACATGGCTTGCTCCTCGCCCAAGCCGGGGGACGAGGAACCCGGTCGAAGCTCTTCCAGGAGCCCCGAGAAAGCCCCGTGACATAGGGCATCCGACTGGACTTAGTGTCCGTTGCCCACCCACAGTCAAACTGCCAAGTCAAGCGAGCAAACGGCCTCATCCTCTCCGGCATCAAGCCCCAATTGGTCGTGCCCATCGAGCGCTCGCCGGCTGTTGGCTCGACGAGCTGCCGCCGTCCTCCGAGTCTGGCGACTACCACAAACAAGTCAACCGGCTTCACCCCTTTCTTCCTTGTATATGGTGCCGAGGCTGTCATCCCAACTGACATCGAGTTCGACTCACCTCGGGTGACCATGTACACGGAGGCGGAGGCCAAGGAAGCACGAGAAGACGGCATCGACCTGCTGGAATAAAGCCGGCTGTTAGCCCTCAGCCGGTCCGCCATCTACCAGCAGGGTTTGCGCCGCTACCACAGCCGGAAGGCCAAGCCAAGATCCTTCCAAGAGGATGACCTTGTGCTCCGGCTGATCCAGCAAATAGCCGGCCAGCACAATCTCTCGGCCCATTGGGAAGGCCCCTTTGTCATCAGCAGAGCATTAGGAAACGACTCCTACTACCTGATCGATGTGCAGAATCCGAAGGAACGAAAGAGAGATGATTCCGGCAAGGAGTCGGAACGACCATGGAATGCCAACCTCCTCCAAAGATTTTACAGTTAAAATGCAGTATGTATCATGCTACCTTTTGTGCTAAGTATGAGACAATGGGCCCCCCGAGGAGCACTCGGGGACTACCCTCTTTTATCTATGAATGATGAGTATCATGCCTATGATTATGTCACTACATTCATTCCTCTCGTCCGCACCGGTTCGACCAACGCCCGGACTTGCCGCCTTGAGTTATATTCAAGTTCCACTGCAATGTACAAGTAGTGTGCCAAGCACCCAAGCCCTCTTCTGTCGAAAGCCGCAGCTCAAGAATCGGCTGTCCGGCTGGCAACAATAAAGGAAGGAAAGGATGCCCACATGAAAACGGCTAAGGACTAACGGACTTATATAACGAAGCCGCTTCCCACCCTCGCCGATCGGCTGCCGAGAAGAGTCCGGCTGGCCGCTTCCAATTCACCTTGCTACAATCTAAGAAAGCTCGAGTACTTGTCTTCCTAAAACGGTCGAAGTTCCTCCCAGCCATTAAACCGCAGAGCAGCCTGTCCATGGAAGGCGGAGACCAAGGGAAGGCGGCAAAGGAAACAACCTAAGGATAAAAAGCAAACATGAATGGAAGCCAAACACATGCATGATTATATTTACACAAAAGGCCTTCGAAAGGCCTCCATTCAACATAGTTTGAATACACCCCCAGTGGGTGGAACTGCGCGAATTTAATAAATAGCTGTTCAAAGAGTAACAAGCAGGAAAGCAAGGACGGCAGATCAGGCCAAGGGAACGACGGGCGAGTCGGGCAGGTTTGGAGGCGGCAGGTTTGCGGAGGAGTGGCCGCTGGCGGGTCTCGCTTGATCATCACCTCCGCAAACGGCGGGCCAAGACGCGTGCCTCATTGCTCGAGGCACGATCAGGCTGAAGCTGGTTGGTCGCTTCGCCGTCTGGCACGACGTCTTCGCCACCCTCCCCTTCTTCATCTTCGCCCTCGTCAATGGAAGCGATCTCCTCCGCCGAGTCTTCACCTCCCGCCGGGTCCAGCCCGAACCACTCCTCCGGCGGAGCAATGCCGTCATCGTTCACCTCAGGTGCAAAGACGCTAGTGTCGGTGTACTCGGCGATAGCCGAAGCACGCTGGATGATAGCCGGCCGCACCTCCACCATCTCTTCATCAGCCTCCTGTTGCCAGGTGCTCAGCTGGGCCAAGCTTAGCCCGGGATACCAGGCTCGGACGAACTCCAGAGCCCGCCTGGCGCCTGACCGAGCGGCGGAAGCCTTCCAAGCCTCGAAGCGGCCGACTGCAACCTCCAGCCAGTTGGCAGTCCGACTGGGGGTGCGGGAAACCGCCTCGCCGGGCCAGAGGGCGGCCAGCACTTGTGCCCTGGCACGCTGAAGACGGCGGAGCATGCGGTGAGCCGGCTGCAGCTGGGCCTGAATTGCCAGAGGCTGCTCCTCAAGTGTCCGACCGCATCCGGGCGATCTCGACCCCCGTCACGGGCGTGCATCGATGTGGGCCTCGATGGCTTGGGAGGCGGCGACGGAGTAGCCGGGAAGTAATCAAGCAAAGAAGAAAAAAAATAGCGAAAGTCAAGATAAATCGATGACAAAGGGCAGGCAAAGGGACGAAAAGGAAGGCGGCCTACCATCGATCAAACTCGACCTGTGTAGCCTTCGCCGAGAGCCGCCTCGCCCCAGCCCGCCGCCTCGGTCTCATACTCGGCTTTAAGGGCGGCCTCGCTGTCCTGACCTTCTTAAGGGCCGCTTTGTGGCTCTCCTCCCGTCACCAGCCTCTTGGCCAGCGGTCGCTGTTCTCGGCCAAGGCATTGCACTTGGCTTCCTTGGCACGGCGGGCGGTCTGACTCCGCTTAGCTGCTCCTCAAGTCGGCGTTGGCCCTCGCAGACATGAAGAAAAAGAAAAACAATAAGGAAGAAGTAAATTCGAAAGATTGACTCGACCGCCAGCACGTCCGAATCTCGTGGATTACACTCAGTGGCTTGACGCCCCCACGTAAGATAAAAGAAAACGAAGCACTTACTCCGGCTATCAGTCCGATCAACGGTCTTCTGGTTCAGCTCCTTAACTTGGGAGTTGAAGGCAGCCGCGCGGAGATTATGATATTCCTGGAAACAGGACTGAGGTGCGAATAAGAACAAGATAGCAATTGAAGTTTACTAGAGTTCCAAGCCGCCGCCAGCAGCCGACTCGTAACTCGAGGATTACACTCAGCAGGTACTGACGCCGCCTCACGGAAGAAATCAAGAAAGCAATCGACCAAAGTCGAGGACTCACTGGATGACCGCCCGCGTCAGGAGGAATTCTTGAGTGTACCGCTTCAACGAGGCGTTCGGGCTGGCCGGCTCCGGACCTCCTGCGCCGCCACGCTCAGCTCAGCCGCCCCCACTGGTGTCCACTCAGACGCGCTTTGGCGGCGCCGCCCAGATCCTGATCCGTCGAGCTGGCTCTCGCGACCTTCGCGTTCGGCCGAGGTCGCCTCCTCGCTACCGACGAGGCGGTGATCGAACCACAAGATCCGCCTTTACAGCCGGCTCGCCCACCGCGGCTGCTCGGCGGGCAGCCAAGTTGGCCACCTTGGCCCGCCCCAACCGGCGCTGATGGCACCGCCTCTCCCTCCAGGACGATCACGTCGCCCTCCTCCCTCTCCATCGCCGGCCGGTCGCGGCCGGCTTCCTCCGACTGAGGCACTGGGATGTTGGGGGCCACGGTGCGGAGGGGGGTGATGAGCTGTGGAGGTTGGTTACGCAGGGCCTCCGCCTCCCTTTCCGCAACCGCGGCCTCCGCCTGAGCCTTGGCTGTCGCGTCGGCTTGCGCCTCGGCCAACTTCTCCTTCGCCTCCCGGGCGGCCCTCCGCTCCTCCGCTTCCCGCTCCTCCCGCACCTCCCACGCGTTCCGTTCCGTTGCCTCCATGAGGTTGACGCGGGGATCCACAAGGTGGGAGCTCGAAGACCCTGCCACCGGTCCGACTATGGAGGCGGAAGGAACCCACTCGAGGGAAAGCGGCGCCCTGATTGACCAATCAAGAAAAAAGCTCAGAAGAGCCTCAACCAAAGAGAAGAAAGAAAAGTGTGGAAATTGACACTCACGCCAAACCTCCTGCGGCTGCTTCACCACCTTGCGAAGCGGTCATGCGCCGCCTGCGTCCGCTTAGTTGCTGCTGCTGAACTTGGGCTTCTTCGCCGATCGCCGAAGAGAGTCAGCGCGCTTTCGTTTTCAAGGCCGCCGCAGCCTGACGGCGGATGGACCCTGCCATGACGATCAAAGCGCCGATCGACGACGCTGGGATGACTTCGCCTCATCATCGTCCCCGGCCATCCTCAAACCGCCCCGAGCTTGGGGTCACACTCACCGCCTCCCATGACGGCGCTGCCCATGGCGGCTGCCCCCAAACCGGATCGCCAACGCCGCCCACCACGCGGTCGGGCAGAATCGGCGCTCAGCCCAGCGGCCCCGGCCGCCGGTCGAAGAAGGGGGCTCTGTTAAAAACAAGCCGCCAAGTCAAGAGTCGGTCATTGTGAACCCGGCAACAAGAGAAGAAGAGAGGATAAACTTACCATGGGCGGAGGATCGGCTCGAGAATACGGCCCCTTGCCGTACCGCCATTCCTCGGTGAGCTTGTAGTTGGAGATGTAGTTCACCATGTAAGATACCTCATCATGAGGCATCTGCTTGGTGCTCAGCCGGCTCGGGTCGAAGCGGTTGCTCATCTAACAGATCATATGCGGCCGGCCTTGGAGCGGGAGTACCCGGCGCTCCACGAAAGCGGCCACCAAGTCGGCCCCGACCAGGCCTTCCGACTGGACCATCACCCGGAGCCGGGCGACGGCGGTGGCGCCAGCCAGAGACAGCGTCCTGGCTCGGTAGCCCCATGAAGGCTGCCTCCCAGCCGGTGGGCCGGCTACGTAAGCCGGCAGATTGACGAAGTCGACTTTGGGGCAACGTTCTTCACGTAGAAGTATGATTGCTGCCAGAGCTTCACCGGCTGGATCAGCGGGATAGGCGGAAACGGGTTGTTGTCGGCTGACCTCCGCATGGCGATGAAGGCGCCACACGGCGCGGGCACGCCCGCGGTGACGGTGCCGAGTTTGCATTGGAAGAACTCCCCCCAGAGCTCGAGGGTGGGAAGGACGCCAAGAAAACCTTCGCACAGAGTGACGAAGGCCGACAAGAGATCACAAAGGTTGGGGGTGAGGTGATGCGGCCGGAGATGGTAAACTCCAGAAAGCGCTGAAGAACCCGCCGCCGGCAGGCCGAGGTCAGGCAGGCAAGGCGAGCGAAGATCACCCGCCATCCTCCTCCCGGCGTGGCGAGACCTCCGCCCCGGCGCGAGGTGGGTCCAAGACGTAACCAGCGCCCGCGATCGCCAAGGCCTTATGGAGCTGGGCCGATGTGGTCCTCATGGACGTTGGAGCCATCCCAAGAACTGGACAGCGCCATGGGAGTGAGGAAGAAACGAGAGAGGCACGGCGGCGAAGGACGCGCAGCCCCGCTGCGGCGGAGCTACGGCGAGCCAAGAAGGGTGGCGACGAGAAGGCGCGGTGGCGAGGCACTGCGGCGGCGGAGGAAAGGAGAAGGAAGAAGAAGAAAGGGTGGAGCGAGGGCGAGCGTGCGAGCGTCTGCCGCTCCCCCTCCTCCCCCTACTTATAGGCTCATGCGGCGGAGCCGAGGAGGCGAGGCATGGGGGGACGTGGGATTAACTGCGCCCACTCCCCCACGTCCCGCGATTATCGCGCCCTAAAGGCGTGCTGAAACTGCCGCGGGAAGGCGAGCGGTCCGTTCGGGCCGCAGAAGATCTGCACATGGGCCGAGGCCTAGGATTGGGCGGGCCCCGGCCTGCGGTGACGTCCCGTCGCGCGCAAGGGCTGGCAGGCCTTCCCCGCTGACGGTTGCCATGTGGCGCGTGAGGGGCAGGCGGTCAGCGCATGATTCGGCTCGTGTGCCATTTGGTCCCTGCCTTCAAGCCGCCAAACCTTCCAAAGGCGGCGCATCTACTCAAAGCCGGCTCCTAGCTGCCGGCTCTTCAGGGTAGGAAGCTGATCGAGCTTCTCGTCCTCTCTTCAGCCTCGAAGCCCAACCAGCTTCGGGGACTACTTTCGGAGTAAATGACAACGAGGAGCCTAGCCGGCTCTCCCTGGCCCTTCTGAAAAAATTACGGGCCGATCGAGCCCTCAAGCATCCAAGACGTGGGGCCGCCTTCCCTCGGCTGGCTGTCTCCAGCCGGCACGGCAGCGGCCCGCCCTAAACCCACCGGAGGAAGGTTGACAAGAGGGCCGACTCCCAAGAAGCCGGCCACAAGAGGGCCGACTCCAGGAAGCCGGCCACGAGAAGGACGACTCCAAGAAGCCGGCCTCCCAAAGAAGCGGCCGAGACCGCACCTCAAACTTTGCACCCACATAACAGCTGATGAAACAGGTATGCTACGGTGAAGTCTGCCACCCCGAATCCGGGAGCATAGCCAAGATGGCCACAAAGCGTACAGACGGGCGTGCCATCACCCGTCCGGCCATGACATGTTGCTATGTTGACTATGATGTCACGCTGTGACAAAGTTCACCAAATGTGGGGTGTCACATCCCTAGATTCCGTAGTGCTCTAGGCTAGCTTCATGTGTGTATCATGTCTATATTTTGAAACTTGAATTGAGGAATTTTGAAAGCCTCAAAACTTAATTAAAAGCAGGCAAAGAACCCTAGAAATCTCATTCTATGTTCCAAGATATCCTTTGCAATGTTTGAATTTTGGCAAGAGCTATATATCAAACCAAAATTTAGGAACATTTTAAGGAATTATTTTGGGACTTTGAATTTAAATCAATATTATTTTTGAATTTGAACTTATATTCAAATATATACTGAATATATGTTCAAATAATCAAACAATTTTATGTGCTTTTGTATATTTCCATTGTGCTAAATAAAATGTTCAGGGAATTTTGTCACCGTCTTTGAATTTGTTTTATTTAGAAACAAGTGGCAAAAGGAAGTAAATTAAACAAAACAGAAGAAAAATTTAAAAGAGCAGAAGACCCATCTGTCAGCCACTGGCAGCCCACTGGCTCGGCATCATGGGTCAGCCTCACTCAGGCAAGGTTGTCTTCAACCTTGTGCCCATCGGCAGCCAGCCAAGACGCGCCTCGATCACACCACCTCCTCGCTCGCCGTGTCGCGCCTCCGTCAACCCAATCTCACCGAGACGCCAAGCCCTCTCGCTTCTCCTCACTCGCTGCACTTCTCCCTCCCTCCGCTTCTCCTGCAGGCAGCCACCGAACGGAGCCGCCGCCATAGCCGCTGCTTCGCCGCTACCACCGCCTCCCTATGCCCTAGACACGCCTCGTGATCCGCGAAGACCCTCGCCCTTCCACCGAAGTCACGCAACGCTGGTGCCCGAACGCCGCCACCACCGCTGCCCTCAACTCCGGTCTCCGAGATCGCGGTAATGCCCCGACGCCGTCTCGACCTTCCCCGAGCCCATCGAGATGCGTGGTTGCAACCGTGGAGCTCACGAACCGATCCTCCTCCGCCAAGGCCATACTCTAGCTCCGCTCCTCACCTCCGCGAAACTAGCCGCCATAATGTCGCCGTTGTCGTTACGGTGGTAATAACGCCGCTTATGAGCACCGGTTGAGTTCTCGCTGCCTCGTAGCCTCTGCCCGTGCGTTTTCGTTCGCTTCTAAATCGAGCTGCATCCTCCGCCTGCTTTCCCGAACTCCGCCACCGCCAAGCTTGCTTTTCGGCGAGCTCGCCACACCCAGCCCGCCGCTTGCAGATGGATGCGGTGAGCTCCAGCATGGGTGCCTCCGCTGCTTGGGCGCGGGAGAGCGAACCGAGCCCTCCGTCACTGTTGCCACCGGCGACGAGCCGCCGGTGGATTAGCCCCGGTTGACCAGGTGACCCCCCTTGGTCACTGACGTGCGGGCCCCGCCCGGCCAACCAAGTTAGTTAGGGTTAAATTTTAATTAGGTTAGTTAGTGTAATCACTGACACACGGGACCCACGGGTCAGCTTGACCTGACTGCCCTGCTGACTCACCGACGCCATGATGATGTAGCGCCGACAAGAAGAATTCATTTTCTCGAATTAGTTTAACTCTAAATACTTAGAAATTCCGAAAATGTTTAAAACTTGTAAAATTCATATAAATTCAACCGTAATCCAAATGAAATAAATTATATATGAAAATGATCGAAAAATCAAATCTATCCATCTGTACCACTTTCATGCATGATTGAACAAGTTAACCTCACTGAATAGGATGAATCATGATTAGGCAATTAATGAACTAGCATTTGGAGTTGGAGTTTAACCTTGTCTCAATTCCACTTCAATTAACTTGGCTTATCGCTGCATTAGGTCAATTCAGTTCCTTAACATGACATGTCATTCATTTGTTTGTGCATTGCATTGACTGTGTTTCTTCTTGTTTGTCGGTGGTTGTTCCTCTCGATAGACGTGGTTTCGACGATGAGATCGATGACACTATTGAAGAACTATATAATCTTCAGCAGTGCCAGGCAAGCAAAACCCCTTGTTCATTCCGATATAATCCCACTCTCTCGCTCCTACTCTCTTTTACTGCATTAGGACAACAACAATTCATCTCATTATTTGTCATGTAGCTGAACCCTTTATCCTCTCGCATGACCTGTCATTGCCACAAGAATAGATGAAACCCACTAGCATGAGTAGGAGTTGTTTGAGCCCGATGTGCCTACTCATTCATGCTTGTTTGTCATGCCTGCTATTGCTTAGAGTTGTGTCAGTCCGATTCATCGGGAATGAATTGGAAAGTGGTGAACATGTCCCACTGTGTGTGAGCTAAGTGTGTGAACACGATTTGGTAAAGGTAGCGGTGAGAGGCCATGTAGGAGTACATGGTGGGTTGTCTCATTGCAGCCATCCTCGTGAACTGAGTTCTGTGTTTGTGATCCATGAACAGCCATTACCACACATTGGGTTCCGAACTCAATTCTCTCGACTTATTAATCAACTGGATCTCTGCCCCAGAGTTGCAACTAGTTTCTCGTGTTTGTAGGTAGTGTTAGTAGTCTAACAAGTGGCACCCAGACAGTGGGCTTGGGATGACTAGGCATATGGCACGGTGTACCAAGTGGCACCCTGTTGGTCGGCTTGGGAACCCTCGCCGACATCGCTTGGGGCCGTGAGCGACACCCCGCCGAATCTCCTTGCGGATGGAACCCGAATAGGCGATAAACCCGGACGAGAGACTTGTGTGGTTAGTCGTCGTGGTCGACTCCCTCGCCTGGCTTCCACTTGAAGGTTGCCGAGGTACATAACGGTATGTATGTATAAGTGGCGAGAGCGTGTGAAGAAGTACACACCGCAGGTTATCATTATCTATTCAATAGCCGGGTTCCTCGGATATGGAAACTTGGACCCCTTGCATAGTTCATAGACAAGTGAAAGTGGATACTCTAAAATACGCAAGATAAGCGTGAGTGCTATGGATGGCGTTCTTGTAGGGAGACGGGAGCGGATCCATAGTGGTGTATTGATATGGTGAATATGTGGACTCGTAGCGCCACCTCAAAAGAGTTACTTGCAAATGTAGTTTAGGATAGCCACCGAGTCAAAGCTGGCTTGTCGCAGTCAAACTCCACCACCCCCTTTGTTGATAATGTTGCATGTAGTTAGTTTCGATAAGTCTTGCTGAGTACAATTGTACTCGCTTGCCTATTTTATGTTTTGCAGAGAGACTTCACCTCGCTAGTAGTTCGCATGGACTTTGACGCTTAGCTTGATACCTCAGCTATGATCTTGTGCCTCGGCAGATCTCGTAGATAGTCGCCTCTAAGACTTTTTTCATTTGTAGATGTCTCGTACTCGACATGTTAAGCTTCCGCATGTGCCTTGACTTGTATGCTCTGAGTGTTGGGTCATGAGACCCATGTTTGTAATATCTCGCTCCTCGGAGCCTAATGAATACATACTTGAGTCGTAGAGTTATGTTGTGATGCCATGTTGTATTTACACATATCGAGCATATTGTGTGTATGATTGAAATGCTTGTAATGTGTGGGATCCGACAAACTAGTTGTTTATCCTTAGCAGCCTCTCATATGGGGAAATGTAGTCTAGTGCTTCCTGAGCGATAGTAGTCCGCTACAGCCCGGTTCACCGGAGTCCTGCTAGCCCATCACTACTTTTCCGACACTTGATCTGGCCGCATGTGTTTCACTTTGTTCTCGTGGTCTCGTCCTTCGGGAAATGTCAGCGGTGACATCCGAGTCCCGCCTAGCCTGCTACAGCCCGGTTACTGGAGTCCTCATAGCCCAAGGCTACAGCCCGGATTCATACGTTGATGACCGACATGCTCGGAGTTGATTCATGTATGCCTCGTCCCCATGGGTTAGTGCCGCTTTGGTTCACGACTAGCCATGTCGGCCCGGTTCTTCTGTCATATGGATGCTAGCGACACTATCATATACGTGAGCCAAAAGGCTAAACGGTCCCGGGCCATGGTAAGGCGACACCTGGGAATACCGTGCGTGAGGCCGCAAAGTGATATGAGGTGTTACCGGCTAGATCGATGTGACTTGGAATCGGGTCCCGACAGCTTTGGTATCGAGCCCGATCGCTTATAGGATTACCAAGCCAAACCGGTCAAGTTGTGTCTAGAAATGCTTTAGTTATGTAAGGAATTGATTGTGGAAGGAACGAAGGCTCTTTTTACTCCTTATACCTCATGGCCTTCTCGATCCGAGTCATCCTCTCTCTTCTAAGGATTAAGAACTAGGCTTCTCATCTATCTATTAGGATGACGTGTTACTAATCCATAGACCTTTAAGATTGTTGGATTTAAGCCCCGCTCAGTTCCTACTATTTCAGATGTTAACCTGCTGATCTCGTAATCTTGTTATGATGTTGTAGAGTGGTTATGCCACCATTTTGCATGATGTCTCAAATCTTTTGAGCATTTACAGCCGTTATGCTGTCCGAGTCATCCCAGTGCCTCTAAATAGTCCGATGCATTTGCAAATCCTTCTCTCCATTTCTAATGTTCATGGGCCGATTAATCACACAAATTAGTATGTTGAGGTACTCCGCTGCCTCAACATATATGTTGGAGCTATTATTATGACCCTAGGTGTTTTAGGAAGTCACCTAGTAACTTAGCAATGCTTTTGTATCCCCGGTGTGATGATTCTAGCCGTCATTCTCGAAAGCATCCCGTGATGCCACTTAGTAGTAGGCATTCTACTCCTGGGTTTCTGAACCCGCGATTCACCCTACTTACCTCATGTTGATAGTGTTTGCTAGTTCCTTTAGGATATTAGTAACTTTGCGATAGTCCTCGAGGTCCGTGGTATTTCCTTCTTCCAAATACTATGAACCGCTTATGGCAGAAGTTCCTCGCTGAACCGAAGGATGACAACCAGGGTGCTCTTGAGGAGTACTCCATTCCATATTGCAACTCTGCCAGTTCTACCTTCTGCATAGGGTATCCGGAAGAAACCTGCTGAACTTGATTCGACATACTAACCTATGCATCCACAACTCAGAAAGTTATATGTTTCTCGAGTTGTTCCTCCTTAGTTGTATTCTGACCCCCGTCTATCAATAGCCAAGGGTATGCGTGCATTCGTTTATCGATGACTATTACTCTTGTGGTCCGTCAAGCAATTCTATCCTGAATGACTTGGAGAAACAAACTCCAGTACCTCATCCATATCTAGGATTGGGTCAAAGCAGTTGTATTCCGCAGATCAAAATGCCAATCCAGGTTTTGATTCTGTTCTACCTCGAAGTATTACCCCCTTTATGTCAGGATTGTCATGAGAATTGCACCATTTCTCATGAATTCTTGACGCAGTGATACTTCTCACCATCATTATTCATTCCTCAGTCCCGTGTTGATGTAACCGGAATGCCGACAAGTGAATTGTGATGTGTGAAATCGATACTCCTAGCAACCTCGTTGCTTGGTAGTTAATGGACAATATTCTCATTCTTAGCGTGTTGGTTATTAAATCATCATACTAAGATTGATCGTGCTACCTAATCCTTATTTCTGGTGCACCCTTCGATCAATGAGTTAGGATTATTCAATCTCTTGCTTATTTGATCATATCGTCTTGCCCTAAAAAGCAAGATTGTTCTCGAGCTTAATAACGTATCGGTGGTTCGTGACTTTCCAAATATCTTCTTGGAAGTGCTACCAGGTTGTCGCCTGACCGCTATGCTAAGTTCGTGATCAAGTTGGTTTCTTGTAAAGCACCCCTTCTCCAAGAATCCGTGTTGGATACCCCTGAGCTAGTTGGTTAAGCTAAATGACAACTTGGAGAGTTGGAAGATAAACGCTTGCCTAACTTAGTTCGTTCTATGGGATATCCTTGTGTGTGTGTGTGTGTGTGTTGAAGAGAGACGATATCTCCATCGAATGGTCCTCGTGATCAGTTGTTGGACCTATTGTCTTATCAATTCTTTGACTTGAGTATGGGCCATCATCAAGTCAAATCAGAATCAATGATGTTCGTCATGTTGTCTTACTCGTGGTTGATTCCTCGAGCATACACCATTACATATTTTGGTCTGACCAATGCTATCACCGTGTTCACATGATGGTGGAAGTCCAGTGATATGGAAATTCGATGAGTTGTTGTTGAGCCCATCGCAAAGATTTTGTCTCCCCCATGATTCATGTTGAACATCAACCTAGTGTTGGAAACTTTTATAAGCATTTTCTTCATGTCCCATCCGTGAAGAATATGTTGAATGAAAGAAGTGACTTTCTCTGATTCACATGCATTTGGTGCAAGTTGCCGCCGTGAGTTCGAGAAAGATTGTTTTTGTTTCCTCTAGAACCATCCCAAGTCAGTCATGCATACGTGTGAAGTATTTTATGGTTTGGAGACTTGCAACCTTCATTCTATATGTATCCCTAGCACACAAAGCCACTGATTGATTTGTTCAAGGAGAAGAAGTTCCTTCTTAAGAGCATGCCTTATGCAAGGACTTCATTATCCTTGATGATGGTTCCCCACCTGAACTCGGTAGTGTTTTGTTGTAAGACTACCATGTGGTCATGCTTGTCTGGGACAACGTGTTCACATGTGTTTAGCAGAACCAGCTCATGTTTTGGAGCTTGCTACCTTGGTTCATTCCTCGAGAATCTCGCAACTCCATCTTGTCGATTTGTGTTGCAACTTTTCTTTTCGCATATGTGAGTCCAAGTATCCTATTTCTAACCAGATCTGAATCTCAGACAGATATGATGGTTGGAACATTTTCGACATTTGCATTTTGTTCCCAGCTTGCACCGCCTTGTGCCAAATTCCTTTGGATTGCCCTTCTCAGCAATTATTGTTCAGGATCATCTTCAGAGGTGGTCCAACCATGGGTCCCATCCATCTCCGCTGATAAGCAAAAATCATCCCTTGCGTTGTCTTCAACAAGGTAGTCCACATCATCCATTCTAGTCCGAGTATGTCATTCTTTTGAACTCTTCAAATAATTGATTGTGATTGCCTTAGGTTGGTATAAAGAGTCCCAATGATCTATGAATCAAAAGTAATTCTTTTTTTCCACTTAAGGGAATACCTCTACGAGTCACCTTCCCTAAGGTGCATCGTTATGGTAATCATGGCAACTATTTCATCGCTATCTTGAAACCATTCACCATCTCCTCTAGCGTGGAGTTGTTGTTTACCTAGTGAACCCTCGCCATCTGTCTCACTCCATTCCTTCAGATGTATGCTTCATGTCTCAGCTCGAGAGATGTGTCAATGACTCATCCCATGAGTTGATCCTGAGTTGTTCGATCTTCGAGAAGATCGATTCTTCTAGAGTTTCCTTTCCTCTCCTTGTCATGTTAGTTGGGGTTCTCAGAGGAAGACATCGAGTCCATGACGGTGACGGAATCAACGTTCTTTTGAAGTGCAACTTGGATCATGGAGATCGTGTTAGCTTGTGTCCTCTGCCTTCGTACCTCACGACCTGAATCTCGGGACGAGATTCTTGTTTAGTAGGGGCGAGTTGTCACATCCCTAGCTTCTGGTAGTGCTCTAGGCTAGCTTCATGTGTGCATCATGTCTATATTTTTTAAACTTGAATTGAGGAATTTTGAAAGCCTCAAAACTTAATTAAAAGGTGGCAAAGAACCCTAGAAATCTCATTCTATGTTCCAAGATGTCCTTTGCAATGTTTGAGAATTTTGGCAAGAGCTATATATCAAACCAAAATTTAGGAACATTTTTAAGGAATTATTTTGGGACTTTGAATTTAAATCAATATTATTTTTGAATTTGAACTTATATTCAAATATATACTGAATATATGTTCAAATAACTCAAACAATTTTATGTGCTTTGGTATATTTCCATTGTGCTAAATAAAATGTTCAGGGAATTTTGTCACTGTTTTTGAATTTGTTTTATTTAGAAACAAAGGGCAAAAGGAAGTAAATTAAACAAAACAGAAGAAATATTTAAAAGAGCAGAAGACCTATCTGTCCGCTCACCGGCAGCCCAACTGCTCGGCATCGTTAGCTCAGCCACCAGGGGCAAGGTTGTCTTCAACCTTGTGCCCATCGGCAGCCAGCCAGACGCGCCTCGATCGCATTACCTCCTCGCGCTCGCCGTGTCGCGCCTCCGTCAACCCAATCCCGCTACCGAGACGCCTTGAAGCCCCTCTTGCCTCTCCTCACTCGCTGCACTCTCTTCCTCCTTCTCGCTTCTCTCAAGCAGCCACCGAACGGAGCCGCCGCCACTGCCGCTGCTCGCCGCTACCACCGCCTCCCTATGCCCTAGACACGCCTCGTGATCCGTGAAGACTCCCTCGCCCTTCCACCGAAGTCAAGCAACGCCGGTGCCCGGAACACCGCCACCACTGCTGCCCTCAACTCCGGTCTCCGAGATCGCCGGTAATGCCCCGACGCCGTCTGACCTTCCCGAGCCCACCGAGACGCTGGCCGCAACCGCTGTGAGCTCATGAACCAATCCTCCTCCTCGCCACGCCATACTCGCCCGTTCCCCACCTCCGCTGAAACTTGCCGCCGCAATGTCGCCGCTGCCGTTACGGTGGGCCAACGCCGCCTATGAGCACCGGCTGAGTTCTTGCTGCCCCGTAGCCTCTCGCCAGGCTTTCGCTCGCTCTAAATCAAGCTGCAGCCTCGCGCCTGCTGGCCCGAACTCCGCCACCGCCATGAGCTTGCCTCCGGCGAGCTCGGGCCACCCCAGCCTCGCCGCTGCACAGATGGATGCGGTGAGCTCAGCCTCGCTGGGTCCCTCCGCCGCTGCTTAAGGCTGGAGAGCGAACCCGAGCCTCCGTCACGCTGTTGCCACCGGCGCGACGAGCCGGTGGATTAGCCCCGGCTGACCAGGATTTGACCTCGGTCATCGACGCATGCCCCGGCCCGCCAACCAAGTTAGTTAGGTTAAATTTTAATTAGGTTAGTTAGTCTAATCATCGACACGCGGACTCACCGGTCAGCTTGACTGGACTGCCCTGCTGACTCGGTGATGTCATGATGATGTAGCGTTGTCAAGAGAATTCATTTTCTCGAATTAGTTTAACTCTAAATACTTAGAAATTCCGTAAAATGTTTAAAACTTGTAAAATTCAAATAAATTCAACCGTAACTCCAAATGGAATAAATTATATATGAAAATGATCGTAAAAATCCAATCTATCCATCTGTACCACTTTCATGCATGATTGAACAAGTTAACCTCACTGAATAGGATGAATCATGATTAGGGCAATTAATGAACTAGCATTTGAGTTGGAGTTTAACCTTGTTTGAATTCCACTTCAATTAACTTGGCTTGTCGCTGCATTAGGTCAATTCAGTTCCTTAACATGACACGCCATTCATTTGTTTGTGCATTGCATTGATTGTGTTTCTTCTTGTTTGTCGGTGGTTGTTCCTCTCGATAGACGTGGTTTCGACGATGAGATCGATGACACTATTGAAGAACTATATAATCTTCAAGTGCTGTGCAAGCAAAACCCCTTGTTCATTCCGATACAATCCCACTCTCTCGCCTCGCTTCTTTTATCGCATTAGGACAACACCGATTCATCTGTTACTTGCTGCGGTAGCTGAACCCTTTATCCTCTCGCATGACCTGTCATTGCCACAAGAATAGATGAAACCCACTAGCATGAGTAGGAGTTGTTTGAGCCCTGATGTGCCTACTCATTCATGCTTGTTTGTCATGCCCGCTATTGCTTAGAGTTGTGTCAGTCCGATTCATCGGGAATGAATTGGAAAGTGGTGAACATGTCCCACTGTGTGTGAGCTAAGTGTGTGAACACGATTTGGTAAAGGTAGCGGTGAGAGGCCATGTAGGAGTACATGGTGGGTTGTCTCATTGCAGCCGCCCTCGTGAACTGAGTTTCGTGTTTGTGATCCATGAACAGCATTACCACACATTGGGTTCCGTAACTCAACCCTTCTCGACTTACATAGAGATTTGCAAGATACATACGGATCTGAATGTTGCGCACTGCTGACTAAGCCTCTTCCACGAGCAAAACATGATCAACACCAAGGCTCCATGGGTGTTAGAATCATTACTATGTAATCTAGATTATTGACTCTAGTGCAAGTGGGATATCAAGGAAATATGCCCTAGAGGCAATAATAAAGTTATTATTTATTTCCTTATATCATGATAAATGGTTATATTCATGCTAGAATTGTATTAACCGTAAACATAATACATGTGTAAATACATAGACAAAACATAGTGTCACTAGTATGCCTCTACTTGACTAGCTCAGAATCAAAGATGGTTAAGTTTCCTAACCACGCATATGAGTTGTCATTTGATTAACGGATCACATCATTAGGAGAATGATGTGATTGACTTGACCCATTCCATTAGCTTAACACTTGATCGCTTAGTATGTTGCTATTGCTTTCTTCATGACTTATACATGTTCCTATGACTATGAGATTATGTAACTCCCGCCACCGGAGGAACACTTTGTGTGCTACCAAAGATCACAACGAATCGGGTGATTATAAAGGTGATCTACAGTGTCTCCGAAGGTACTTGTTGAGTTGACGATTTTGAGATTAGGATTTGTCACCGATTGTCGAGAGGTATCTCTGGCCCTCTCGGTAATGCACATCACTATAAGCCTTGCAAGCAATGTAGCTAATGAGTTAGGTACGAGATGATGCATTACGTAATGAGTAAAGAGACTTGCCGGTAACGAGATTGAACTAGGTATTAGATACCGATGATCGAATCTCGCAAGTAACATACCGATGACAAAGGGAACAACGATATTGTTATGCGGTTTCGACCGATAAAGATCTTCGAGAATATGTAGGAGCCAATATGAGCATCCAGTGTTCCGCTATTGGTTATTGACCGAAATGTGTCTCGCCTATGTCTACATAGTTCTCGAACCCGTAGGGTCCGCATGCTTAAGGTTTTGTTGATGCTTTATTATGAGTTTATGAGTTTTGATGTATCAAGGTTGTTCGTAGTCCCTGATGTGATCACGGATTGACGAGGAGTCTCAAATGGTCGAGACATAAAGATCGATATATTGGACGACTATATTTGGACACCGGAAAGGTTCCGGGTGAGATTGGGACAATACCAGAGCCCCGGGAGGTTATCGGAACCCCCCGGGAGGTATATGGGCCTTGTTGGGCCTTAGTTGAAAGGAGGGGAAAGGAGCAAGGGAGGGGGCTCACCCCTAAGCCCAATCCGAATTAGGAGGGGGCCGGCCCCCCCTTTCCTTCCTTCCTCCTTCCTCTTCCTTCCCTCTCCTACTCCTAATAGGAAAAGGGGGAGTCCTACTCCCGATGGGAGTTGGACTCACCCCTAGGGCGCGCCACCCCCCTTGGCCGGCCCCCTCCTCCAATCCTTTATATACGGAGGAGGGGGGCACCCCATAGACACAACAATTGATCTCTTGATCTCTTAGCCGTGTGCGGTGCCCCCATCCACCATAGTTCTCCTCAATAATATTGTAGCGGTGCTTAGGCGAAGCCCTGCGACGGTAGAACATCAAGATCGTCACCACGCCGTCGTGTTGACAGAACTCTTCCCCGACACTTTGCTGGATCGGAGTCCGGTGAATGTGCAACTATCCCTAGGTGGTTTTGGTAATTCATAACAACATATAGCTCATTGAGCTAATACTATTCCAAGACAAATATTTCAGGAAAGCTCAATGAATGGCATGGCATGGATGATGAAAGTGGATCCCTCAAAATATCAAGGATAAAAGGATTGGCTCAAGCTCAAAAGCTCAAGACTCTGCATTTTACATTCTAGTGATCCAAGGTCACATTGAGTCTATAGGAAAAGCCAATACTATCAAGGAGGGATGAGGTGTTGCTTAATGAGTTTCTTGCTCCATGATGCTTAGTGATATGCTCCAAAAACCCTAAACTACTTTCTCACATCCACATATGACCTAAACCCAAAGTCAAACTCGGCCCCACCGATTCTTTCTATCCGGCGCCACCGAGTTCAGATGTCATAGCCTGTCACATCCTAGCTACTCCATGCATTAGTGTGTGCATCATGTCTAACTTTCATTTGAAATCTGAAATGGGGAAGACAGAACCCCCAGAACCCCTTCTGAATCCAACTAGGTTTACTAAAATTATTTTCAATGAACCTGAAATGCCCTTCTAGAATGCTCATCACCTTTGCTTTGGTTCAGAGCCTCTGCCAAAAGTGGTGCAGAATTTTCTAGGTCATCCTAAGGTTGTTGAATTAAATCATAAAGTATTTGAGTTTGGGCATTTAAATTATATATATTATTTCAAATGCCCAAATAATCCCAAACAGAAATGTTTCATGTTGGAAATATTCCAACTATGGACCAGGAGCAGTTTGGTGATTTTTGAAGCTGTTTAAGTATTTTTAAAAACTCCACAAAGTTACAGAAAATTAGAAAAAGAAAACAGAATGAAAATCTTACTGGCGCCACCTAACCGCCCACCGGCTGCCCAAACTGCTGGCCAATGAAGCTGCTTGGCTTGGCCAGCAGCAGCAGTGCTCGGCGGCGAGCACGTGATGCACGCCACGCACCTGGTCGCCGCCGCTTCCCTCACCGAGCTGCCGACGCTGAACACATCCATTCTCTCCCCGAGCCCACGACATCTCTCTTCCTCTCCGGCCTCTTCCTCAAGGCCTCGCCATGGCCGACGCCACTGCAGCCACGCTGTCGCCAGAAGTCGCGCCCCCCGTCGTCTGTGCTCCTCCCCGACGTGTCTAGGAGCTCCGCCGTCCTCCTCTTCGCCGAGCTAGCCGAGCCCCGAGTGCTCGCAGAGCCCGAGGCCACCGTGACGACTCGCCTGACCCCCGCCGCCGCCGGAGATCCCTTCAACGCCGCTGTCAGATCAGCCCGCCCCGATCAAGGCTGCAGTGCTTCCCCGAGTGCCCCGTGAGCTTAGTATCTCCTCCTTTCCTCTCTCGCCCCGAGCCGTAGTGACCGCGACGTAGCTCAACCAAGATTCGCCGCCACGGAGCTCGTCGCCGACGTGCTCCCTGCCATCCACCGCCATCCTCGTGTCTAACGACTCACCACCTCACGAGGGTCTAACCCACTACTCCCCGCACTCACCACAAGACCGTAGCTCGAGTTCGCTTTCACCAACTCCGGCGCCGCCTAGGTCGCCGCCGACACCGATTCCACCACCCCGACCTCAACTAACTCCACCAAGAGCTGCGGCATGTCCCTGGCCCACCTAGATGCCCTCCGCGACCCATTTGGTCGCCGAACGGCCAAAACCACTTCGCCGCTGGCTGGCTCGGCAAGGCTAAACGCCGTGTAGCCGATTTTGACTTTGACCACGGTGGCCCTCGTTGACTCGTTGAGTCAATGATGTGGGGCCCACTCGTTAACTACTTAGGTTTAGTTTTAATTAATATTTAGTTAAACTAATTATGCCGACATGCGGACCCACCAACAAGTTTGACCTGGACGCCCCGCTGACTATGACATCACCTCGACGATTGTCGACGCAAAGAAATGAATTATGGATTTATTCTATTATAGGAAATTCCGTAATATAGTTCAAACTTCAAAAATTCATAGAAATTAATCAGAACTCCAAATGCAAAGATTTATATATGAAAATGATCGAAAAATCCATTCTATCCATTGGTACATGTTTCATGCATGATAAAACAAGTTAACCTTGATGTTTAAGCAGAATAAGATGTTACACCTTTATGGCTATGTTAATGAGCTAGCATTTGAATCTTTGATTCAAATGAGTTCATCCCTTTTGTTCCAGCTTGCATTAGGCCAACACACATCCATATTGCCATGTCATAGCATGCATCATATTGTTGCATATTGCAATGTGTGTTTATTTTCAGATGTCTTTAGTGATAGGTTCTCGGCCCGAGGATAATCCCTAATATCCGCCTAAAGGGCAGATCCTACCACCACTCCATCGTGAAAGCAACCCATTGATCATTCCGATACAAACCCATGTTCTCGCTTCGCTTCTTGTTCATCTGCATTAAGAAAACACGATTCAAACTGCTGTGTGTCTGCGGTAATTGAATCCACTTCCTTTGCATGACCTGTCATTGCCACAAGAATTAGATGAAACCCACTAGTATGTGTAGGAGTTGATTGAGCCATGTTTGTGATTCCTACCATGCTATGCTTGCTATGCTTAGAGTTGTGTCAGTCCTGCTCATCGGGATGATGAACTGGAGGAAAGGTTGTGTCGGTTCGAGAGTGAAAGTGTTGAACACATTTGGGTAAAGGTATCGATGAGAGGCCATGTAGGAGTACATGGTGGGTTGTTTCATTGAAGCCGCCCCTAAGAACCGAGTTCTGTGTTTGTGATCCATGAAACAGTTATTACCACGCATTGGGCCCAAACCAATGGACCCTCTCGCTTCTTAACCACCCTTGTTCTCGCCGGAGTTGCAAGTAGTTTCGTGTTTGTAGCATGTGGGGCCGCATGCAACGCTGACCTTAGGGGTGGGTTGTGTTGCGGTAGGCACATGGTCTGTACCGAAAGTGACCGCTTGGTATCTCGAACCCCGCACACATCGCTCGGGGTCAGATGGGAAACCTCGCCGGACTCCTGCGGATGGAACCCGAATAGGCGATAAACCCGACTAGGGACTTGAGTGTTTAGGTAGGTCTGTGGCCGACACCCACGCTGGGCTTCCGCTGAAGGTTGCCGAGTACATGTCGTAAACGGCGGTAAGTGGTGAGAGCGTGTGAAGAAGTACACCCCGCAGGTTAATATGATCTATTCGAATAGCCGTGTCCACGGAGAAGGACTTCGGGTTGCCTATATCAGTTCATAGACAAGTAAATGGATACTACTAAAAGCCTCAAGATAGTGTGAGTGTCATGGATGGCCCTCTCGTGGGTTGACGAGAGGATCCACGGTGGAGTATTGTGATGGTGATTAGTGGACTCATGTGCATAAATGCTTTTCAAGTGGTGTCACGAGGATAGCTTAGCCAAGAGTCAAAGATGGCTTGTTGAATAACTCCACCACCTTCTTGAGAATGTGCATGTATGATAGGATTCTGTGGTAAGACTTGCCGAGTACCTTCGCACTCATGTTTGCTTAATTAATGTTTTCAGACGACAACACCGCCCTCCGATGGGTTCTATGTAGACCTTGACATCAACGAGTGAACTAGCCACCTGTGGTGATCCAAGGCTTGTGAAGGGCCACCAGAGATAGAAGGGCTTCACAAGCTTTCTTTCTTTCTAGAGTCTATACTGCACTAGTTTGCTTCCGCATGTGCTTGTATGTTTGTGTGACTTGAGTGTTGGGTCATGTGACCCCTATATGTATGGATATGTTATGTATGGCTCTCTGAGCCTCTTAAATAAAGTACTTTGAGTTGTAGAGTTTTGTTGTGATGCCTTGTTGTATTTACTCATATCGGGCATATTATGGTATGATTGAAATGCTTGGTATGAGTGGGATCCAAAACTAGTTGTTTATCCTTGGCAGCCTCTCATATGGGGAAATGTAGTCTCGTGCTTCGAGCGATAGTAGTCCGCTACAGCCCGGTTCACCGAGTCCCGCTAGCCTAGCACTACCGCTTGGACACTTGATCTGCCGGCATGTGTTTCACTTTGTTCCTATGTCCGTCCTTCGAGGGAATGTCACGCGGTGATATTCGGATTCCTCGCCTAGCTCGCTACAGCTCGGAATACCGGAGTCCTCGTTAGCCCAAAGGCTACAGCCCGAATTCATACGTTGATGACCGACATGCTCGATGTGATTCATGTATGCCTGTCCCCATGGGTTAGCGCCGCTTTGGGTTCACGACTAGACATGTCGGCCCGGTTCTTTGTCATGTGGATGCTAGCGACACTATCATATACGTGAGCCAAAAGGCTAAACGGTCCCGGCCATGGTAAGGCGACACCTGTGGGAATACCGTGCGTGAGGCCGCAAAGTGATATGAGGTGTTACCGCCAGGTCGATGTGACTTGGAATCGGGTCCTAACAGCGCTGGCATCGAAAGGTGGCTGCTCAGAGGTTCGCTAAGCCAAACTGGTCGATGTTGAGTCTAGAAATGCTTTAGTTATATGTAGGGAATTGATTGTGGAGGAACGTAAGGCTCTTTTTACTCCTTTACCTTATGCCCTCCGATCCGAGTCATCCTCTTCTCATTCTACGTGGGTATAGGACTAGGCTCTCTCTCTCTATCGTGTTCACGTGTTACTAATCCGTAGTAACTTATAGGATTGTTGGTTACATCCTCGCTCAGTTTCTACTACTTTTTAGTATGTTATCGCTGAACCGTAACCTTGATATGATGTTGTTGAGTGGTTTTGCAATCTGATTTTGAATGTCTCAAATCTGTTTTTGAGCATTTACGATGTTATGCTACCCGATTTTCCCTAGAAATTCTAATGCCTTTGCATTGTGGCTGTGCTTTCAGATGGCCACCCGTCCCCGTAACCAAGTGGTTCGTTCGACCTGCTGCATTTGTGTGTGGTCACACGACAATGTTGGTTCGGTGATGGTCGAGACCGTTACCGATGGTATCCCAATATACCGCCGAGGAGCAGTTTAGGATTTTAATCAAAGCCAATATCTGCACGGTCGATATATCCATCTTATCCCGAGCTACCGAACCGCCCACTCGTCTTATGGACTTGGGATCACTATTGGGATGTCCGCAAGATGCAGCCTATTCAATGATGACTATTATTCGAGCTGTAATCGCCTTGTCAGGCAACACCGATTTCCGCTACATGCCAAAGATCCCTCCCCGGGCGCATGGTTACCTTCTGTGGTATGTACAGCGATGCATCCCATGAGGACTCACTTCTTCGCACCACTACAGAGATGTGGAAGACAAGGACCGTGGAAAACCGGCCTTATGTATGGAGCTCTTTAATGCCCGCTCGATCACTGGCTACTCGACTCGGTTTGCACCGCCTGCAAGCCGGATACATGGACATGAGGGACTTGTACTGTAGGGCTGGTCTGCCAGACTTTATGGAGTGGCGTGAGGTAGGAGGCATCACCTCCTCGTGGACCTCGCCTCGCCGCTTGTTGGACCACGGCCACATCCGAGTCCCTATGGTCCGCAAGCTCCACAGATCGCCTGCTTCCGGATGATCATGTTCCACTTCCGTGCTTGGGTGGTGACTTCTATGAGGACTACTACGAGCTGTCTCGAGTTAGTAGTAGTATCCCTAGTATTGTAATAGTTGTATTTCCACCGCCCCGCGTGACTTGTGGAATATGACTTAGTGTGTATCATTCCGAAGTGTAGAAAATAATGTATAGGAGTTTGGATTGCTTCCATGAGATGTAACGCCTTTCACTATAGTTGTACTCCGTCGGGCTTGTACTAAACTATGAATGGTGTGTATGACCGCTGGTATATATATGGCAGTTTTATATTACCATGTCATACGGATGAACATCTCTCGCATTCCGTGTTATCCATTACATTCCGCACTTCCTTGTTAAATTCTGCCATCCTGGTTTAAACCGTTGTTTTGTTTCCTAGGATGGTCAACACGCAACAATCCTGCTGCTCCGAGCAAGGAGAAGCCAGCGCAGCTAGGAATGTAAATCTGCCTCAACCGCCATCTTTGGCCGAGGTTATGTTGGAGGCGGAACGCAATAAGCGTGAGACCAATCGCTGTCGGAGCGGATTGAGCAAAACACCGCACGCCAGCCAAGAAATGATCCGTGTCACTCAATGACTTTGTCAAGTCAGTATCCACCAAGTTCAAGTATTCCGCTGAGCCTCTCGACGCGGATGATTGGCTTCGCAAAGATCACCCACAAGCTACGCTCGCCAACATGGCTGAAGCCGATAAGTTACTTTTGCCGCTTATCATCTCAAGGCCCCGCTAGCCTTTGGTGGGAGAATTATGAGGCTATGCGTCCGTTGGACAAATTACTACTTGGGCTGAATTCAGTGCCGCTGCGTGAGCATCACATCCCGGAAGGTCTCATGGATCGTAAGAGGGAGGAATTCGCAATTTCACCTGTGGTAGGCTGACTGTGGATACTTACAACCGTGAGTTTGGGAATCTAGCACGTTATGCTCCTCAAGAGGTTTCTACCGACGCCAAGAAGGTGCAAGGTTCCGCAAGGACTTAGCCCCGAAGCATTGTGATCTTCGTCGCACGAGTGCACTTCTTTCCGTGGTTAGTCAACAAGGCTATCAAGCTGAAACCGACAACTGACTTTGAAGCTTCACACAAGCACTCTCCGACTCGTTCTTCATCCGCTCGATCTCGGCGCCGGTTTGATTCCAAACATTGCTCGCCACCTGTGTTCACTCCGAGGCCATCCTTCGAGGCGCCGCCCCAACCAGCAAAGATGTACCGCCTAAGACTTATGGAGGCCCCATCGCTAATGCTGCTCCACGCCCAATATGATAACTTGCTTCAGTGTGGAGAGATGGGCCACTACATCCGTGAGTGTCCCTGCAACAACCCCACCAGATTGGAAAGTCTGCTGGCCGTGGTAAGCCCGCCAGGAAGGTGCTCTATGTTAAACCAGCTGCCATCGCCGTGGCCATGTCAACTATGTTTCAGCCGAGGAAACCTATGAGGATCCCAACGCCGTTTCTCGTGACGCCTCCTTGTAAATTGTCATCCGCAATCGTTTTTTGATATCGAGCATCTCATTCATTTATTTCGAGAGCTATGCTCGCTTCACAACACCACATTCTCGTGACATGCACACCTCCATGGAAATTCAAACTCTCGGCTCTAGATGGCAAACCTCTAGAATAAGTCATGGGAATGAAATTTTGTCGATGATTAGTCTTTCTTGCATCTTTAATAGCTCTCAAGTCCCTGACATAAACATCATCTTGGGTATGGACCGGATGTCGCCCATTATGCTAAGATTGATTGCTCTACTAGAACTGCTCAACTCACCCATCCTTCGGCAAGACAGCTTAATGTTTTAACCCGAGTGTCAAGCGCCGCCTTATACTCCTTAAATGCCAACCCCTTCCGCACCTCAAGATATTCCGTAGTCCGTGATTTTCCGGATGTCTTTCAGAAGAACTGCCAGTGTTCCACCCGACAGGATGTCGAGTTTGTGATAGATCTTGTTCCCTAACCGCCCCAATCTCTAGAAGACCTTATAAGATGGCACCCCTAGAACTAGTCGAACTTAAGAAACAACTCGATGAGTCCTTGCAAAGGGTTTCATCCGCCCTAGTTCATCTCCATAGGCTTGCCCTGCCCCTCTTCGTCAAGAAGAAGGATGGAACGGATCGGATGGTTGTGGATTACCGAACCGCCAATTTGGTCACTATCAAGAACAAGTATCCGCTCCCGTGATCAACGATCCGTATGATCAGCTCGCCGGATCCTCGCCTTTTTCCAAGATGGATTTGAGGTTGGGCTACCATCAAATCAAAATCAAGAACGGGACATTCCTAAACGGCCTTTGTTACTCGTTATGGCCAATACGAGTACACCGTCATGTCCTTCGGATTAACCAATGCTCCAGCCACTTCTCTCGGTTAATGAACTCAATCTTCATGGAGTATTTGGATAAATTCGTCGTGGTATACCTCGATGATATACTCATCTACTCCAAGAATGAGGAAGAACATGCCAACATCTAAGGCTAGTATTGATGAAACTTCGAGAGCATCGCCTTTATGCCAAATTCTCTAAGTGTGAATTCGTTACCGTAAGTGACCTATCTAGGCCATGTAATCTCCGTAAGGGCATTGCTGTCAATCCCGAAGCGAAGTTCAAGCCGCCCTGATCGGACTCCACCGAATCGGTCAAGCAAGTTCGAGTTTCTCGGTTTAGCGAAGCTATTGCCGCCGCTTCGCCGAGAATTTCTAAAGTTGCTAAACCTCTAACCGAACTCCTCAAGAAAGATAAGAAGTTCAATGGACGCCACAAGGCGAAGTTCAGCTTTCAGAACTGAAAAGACGCTCGACATCCGCTCCCGTGCTTGTTCCACCAGATTTCTAAGGACTTTATTATCTATTGTGACGCCGCGACAAGGACTAGGTTGCATACTCATGCAAGATCGTCATGTGATTGCCTACGCTTTCGATAGCTAAGGCCCACATGAGGATAACTATCCCACACACGCATCTAGAGCTTGCAGCAAAGGGTTCATGCACTCAAAACCTGGCGACATTACCTTCTTGGTAATCGCTATGTAAATCTACACCGATCACCAAAGTCTGAAATACATCTTCACCCAACCGGATTTGAATCTCGTGCAAAGACGTTGGGTCGAGTTGATTACAGATTACGACTTAGGAATATCTTACACCCTGTGCAAAGCTAATGTCATGGTCGACGACTAAGTCGCAAATCTTATTGTAACAATCTGATGTTACAACAAAGTCAACCCTTCTCCACGAGGAATTTCGTAAGCTTAACCTTCACCTTATTCCTCGAGGATTCCTTTCCACCCCGGTGGTGAAACCTACCCTTACGGATCAGATCATCAAGGCACGTAAGGTAGATCCGGAATTTCCCCGATCAAGAGAAACATCAAAAAGGAGTCGCAGATTGTTTCTCCATTGATGAACAAGGTGTCGTGGTTCTTTGGAGACCGCCTAGTGGTTCCTAAGGTGCGCAACCCGAGGCGATTGATCCTTAAGGAAGCTCATGACTCTCCTCTCACCATTCATCCCGTAGTACTAAAATGTATCAAGACCTACGCCAGAGGTTTTGGTGGACTAGGATGAAGAGAGAAATCGCTCAATACATTGCTAATCGCGACGCTTGTCGTCGAAAGTTAAAGCAAAACATCAAAGGCCTGCTGGTACCCTTCAACCTTTGGAAATTCCTGAATGGAAATGGGATAAAATCGATATGGATTTCATTACCGGGTTTCCTGTGACCAAGAGAGGGAATAATGCTATCTTCGTTGTCGCCGATCGCCTTTCCAAAGTAGCCCACTTCCTACCCGCTCGTGAGAGTATAACCACTAGCCAGCTAGCTGATTTGTACATCTCTCTAATAGTGTCTCTTCATGGTGTTCCATTGAGATTAACTCGCACTGTGGAAGTCTCTTCACCTCTCGATTTTGGGAAAGTTTCCAAATGCTATGGGAACTCGCTCTCCTTTAGCACCGCCTTCCATCCTCAATCAAGTGGTCAAGTAGAACGAGTCAATCAAATCCTAGAGGATATGCTTCGAGCTTCGCCATCTCTTTCGACATGAATTGGGAGAAATGCCTTCCATTCGCCGAGTTCGCTTATAACAATAGTTATCAAGCTAGCTTAGGCAAAGCTCCTTTCGAAGTTCTTTATGGACGGAAATGTCGAACGCCTCTTAACTGGTCGGAAACCGGGGAGAGACAACTCTTTGGCCCGGATATGATCCAGGAAGCAGAAGAGCAGGTTCGCGTTATTCGTGAGAAATTGAAAACAGCCCAATCTTGTCAAAAGAGCCAATATGACCGCAAGCATAAGCCTATGGCTTAAGAAATTGGCGAGAAGGCTTACCTTCGGGTTACTCCTTTGAAGGGAACCCATCGATTCGGTATCAAAGGCAAGTTGGCTCCTCGTTACATCGGACCCTTTCGCATTCTTGCCAAACGAGGAGAAGTTGCCTACCAATTGAACTACCTCCGATCTTCCGAGTCCATGATGTCTTCCACGCTTCCCAACTCAGCGTTGCTTCTGATCCTATCCATGGAGTGGACCATTAAACGCTTGATCTCCAAGATAACCTCACCTATCGAGAATATCCCGCTCAGATTCTTGATCGCCGAGCGCATCACTCGACGCCCTAATATCAAGTTTCTAAAGGTTCAATGGTCAAACCATTCCGAGCAAGAAGCAACTTGGGAAAGGGAGGATCGCCTTCGACTTGAGTATCCCACCTTTTCATAACGGATCCTAAATCTCGGACGAGATTCTTTTGAGTGGGGGTGAGTTGTCACATCCTAGCTAGTCCATGCATTAGTGTGTGCATCATGTTTAACTTTCATTTGAAATCTGAAATGGGGAGACAGAACCCCGTAACCCCTTTTGAATCCAACTAGGGTTTACTAAAATTATTTTCAATGAACCTGAAATGCCCTTCTAAAATGCTCATCACCTTTGCTTTGGTTTGAGCCTCCGCCAAAAGTGGTGCACAATTTTCTAGGTCATCCTAAGGTTGTTGAATTAAATCATAAGTATTTGAGTTTGGGCATTTAAATTATATATAATATTTCAAATGCCCAAATAATCCCAAACTAAATGTTTCATGTTGGAAATATTCCAACTATGGACCAGGAGCAGTTTGGTGATTTTTGAAGCTGTTTAAGTATTTTTAAAACTCCACAAAGTTACAGAAAATTAGAAAAAGAAAACAAAATGAAAATCTTACTCCGGCGCCACCCAACCGCCCACCTGCTGCCCAGCCATTGGCCAAGCCAAGGCGAGCTGCTTGGCTTGGCCAGCAGCAGCAGTGTGCTCGGCGGCGAGCACCGTGATGCACACCACGCACTGGTCGCCGCCGCCCTCCCTCACCGAGCTGCCGACGCTGAACACGCCCATTCTCTCCCCGAGCCCCCGACATCTCTCTTCCTCCCTGGCCTCTCCTCAGGCTCCCCGCCATGGCCGACGCCACCGCAGCCACGCCCCACCAGAGTCGCGCCCCCGTCGTCTGCGTGCTCCTCCCCGACGTGTCTAGGAGCTCCGCCGCCTCCTCTTCGCTTGAGCTAGCCGAGCCCCGAGTGCTCAGCAGAGCCCGAGGCCATTGCACCGACTCGCCGACCCCGCCGCCGGAGTTCCCTTCAACGCCGCTGCCAGATCAGCCTGCCCCCGACCGCGCCGTGTGCTTCCCCGAGTGCCCCGTGAGCTTAGCTATCTCCCTCCTTTCTCTCTCTCGCCCCGAGCCGTGTAGTGACCGTGACGAGCTCAATCAAGATTTCACCGCCCATGGAGCTCGTCGCCGACGTGCTCCCCGCCATCCACCGCCATCCTCGTGTCTAACGACTCACCACCTCACGAGGGTCTAACCCACTACTCCCGCACTCACCGCAAGACCGTAGCTCGAGTTCTCTTTCACTCAACTCCGCGGCCGCTTAGGTCATCGCCGCGCCGATTCCACCACCCCGACCTCAACTAACTCCACCAAGAGCTGCGGCATGTCCCCAGCCCACCTAGATGCCCTCTGTGACCCATTTGGTCACTAGAACGGCTAAACCACTTCCGCCGCTGGCGGCTTGCCGCGCTAAACGCTGGTGTAGCCGATTTGACTTTGACCACGGTGGGCCTCGTTGACTCATGAGTCAATGATGTGGGGCCCAGCCTCGTTAACTAATTACGTTTAGTTTTAATTAATATTTAGTTAAACTAATTATGCTGACATGCGGGACCCACCAGTCAGGTTTGACCTGGACGTCCCCGTTGACTATGACATCACTCGACGATTGTCGACGCAAAGAAATGAATTATCGGATTTATTCTATTATAGGAAATTCCGTAATATAGTTCAAACTTCAAAATTCATAGAAATTAATCAGAACTCCAAATGCAAAGATTTATATATGAAAATGATCAGAAAAATCCATTCTATCCATTGGTACAGGTTTCATGCATGATAAAACAAGTTAACCTTGCTGTTTAAGCAGAATAAGATGTTACACCTTTATGGCTATGTTAATGAGCTAGCATTTGAATCTTTGATTCAAATGAGTTCATCCCTTTTGTTCCAGCTTGCATTAGGCCAACACACATCCATATTGCCATGTCATAGCATGCATCATATTGTTGCATATTGCCATGTGTGTTTATTTTCGATGTCTTTCGTGATAGGTTCTCCTCCGAGGATAATCCCAATATCCGTCTCAAGGGCAGATCCTACCACCACTCCATCGTGCAAGCAACCCATTGATCATTCCGATACAAACCCATGTTCTCGCTTCGCTCTTGTTTATCGCATTAAGACAACGCGATTCAAACTGTTGTGTGTGCGGTAGTTGAACCCACTTCCTTTGCATGACCTGTCATTGCCACAAGAATTCAGATGAAACCCACTAGTATGTGTAGGAGTTGATTGAGCCATGTTTGTGATTCCTACCATGCTATGCTTGCTATGCTTAGAGTTGTGTCAGTCCGCTCATCGGGATGATGAACTGGAGTGAAAGGTTGTGTCGGTTCGAGAGTGAAAGTGTTGAACACGCTTTTGGTAAAGGTATCGATGAGAGGCCATGTAGGAGTACATGGTGGGTTGTTTCATTGAAGCCGCCCCTAAGAACTGAGTTCTGTGTTTGTGATCCATGAAACAGCTTATTACCACGCATTGGGCCCGAAACCAATGGACCCTCTCGGCTTCTTAACCACCCTTGTTCTCATCCGGAGTTGCAAGTAGTTTCGTGTTTGTAGCATGTTGGGGGCCGCATTTAACGCTGACCTTAGGGGTGGGTTGTGTTGCGGTAGGCACGTGGCCCGGTGTACCGAAAGTGCCCGCTTGGTATCTCGGGAACCCCGCACACATCGCTCGGGGCTGTATGGGAAACCTCGCGGACTCCTCATGGATGGAACCTGAATAGGCGATAAACCCGGACTAGGGACTTGAGTGTTTAGGTAGGCTGTGGCCGACACCCACGCTGGGCTTCCGCTGAAGGTTGCCGAGTACATGTCGTGGTAAACGGCGGTAAGTGGTGAGAGCGTGTGAAGAAGTACACCCCGCAGGTTAATATGATCTATTCAATAGCCGTGTCCACGGAGAAGGACTTTTGGGTTGCCTATATCAGTTCATAGACAAGTAAATGGATACTACTAAAAGCCTCAAGATAGTGTGAGTGTCATGGATGGCCCTCTCGTGGGTTGACGAGAGAGGATCCACTGTGGAGTATTGTGATGGTGATTAGTGGACTCTAAAGCGACAAATGCTTTTCAAGTGGTGTCACGAGGATAGCTTAGCCAAGAGTCAAAGCTGGCTTGTGCAAATAACTCCACCACCTTCTTGAGAATGTGCATGTATGATAGGATTCTGTGGTAAGACTTGCCGAGTACCTCCGCACTCATGTTTGCTTAATTAATGTTTTCAGACGACAACACCGCCCTCCGATGGGTTCTATGTAGACCTTGACATCGATTTAGTGAACTAGCCACCTGTGTGGTGATCCAAGGCTTGTGAAGGGCCACCGAGATAGAAGGGCTTCGACAAGCTTTCTTTCTTTCTAGAGTCTCAGATTGACTAGTTTGCTTCCGCATGTGCTTGTATGTTTGTATGATTTGAGTGTTGGGTCATGTGACCCCTATCTGTATGGATATAGTTATGTATGGCTCTCTGAGCCTCTTAAATAAAGTACTTTGAGTTGTAGAGTTTTGTTGTGATGCCTTGTTGTATTTACTCATATCGGGCATATTATGCGGTATGATTGAAATGCTTGGTAAGAGTGGGATCCGACAAACTAGTTGTTTATCCTTGGCAGCCTCTCATATGGGGAAATGTAGTCTCGTGCTTTCGAGCGATAGTAGTCCACTACATCCGGTTCACCGGAGTCCCGCTAGCCCAAAGACTACCGCTTGGACACTTGATCTGGCCGGCATGTGTTTCACTTCGCTCTTATGTCTGTCCTTCGGGAAATGTCACGCGGTGATATTCGAGTCTTGCCTAGCCTGCTACAGCCGGAATACCGGAGTCCTGTTAGCCCAAATGCTACAGCCCGAATTCATACGCTGATGACCGACATGCTCGATGTGATTCATGTATGCCGTCTCCCATGGGTTAGCGCCGCTTTGGGTTCACGACTAGCCATGTCGGCCCGGTTCTTTGTCATGTGGATGCTAGCGACACTATCATATACGGAGCCAAAAGGCTTAAACGGTCCCGGCCATGGTAAGGCGACACCTGTGGGAATACCGCGTGAGGCCGCAAAGTGATATGAGGTGTTACCGCCAGGTCGATGTGACTTGGAATCGGGTCCCGACATAGCCACCGCCACAAACCATAGGCAAATCGGTCTCACCGATAGGGATCTCGGTCTCACCGAGATGGGATTGTAATCTCTCTCGCTTCCTTCGTACGCTTTTGGTCTAACGAAGTGAGCGATCGGTCTCACCGAGATTGCAATGTAAACTCTCGCTTCCTTTTCGTAACATTTCGGTCTCACCGAAAAGAGCTAATAGGTCCCACCGAAGTTTACTTGACCAACTCTCTGGTTAGCTAATTACCAAAATCGGTCTCACCGAAGTTTGTGTAATCGGTCTCACCGAGATTACATTATGCCCTAACCCTAACCATATCGGTCCTACCGAAGTTGCATGTCGGTCCCAATCAAATCACTAACAAATACTAGGTTTATTGAATCGGTCCCGCCGAGTTTGGTAAATTGTGTGTAACGGTTAGATTTTGTGTGGAGGCTATTTATACCCCTCCACCTCCTCTTCATTCGTGGAGAGAGCCATCAGAACAAACCTACACTTCCAACTTACCAGTTCTGAGAGAGAACCACCTACTCATGTGTTGAGGCCAAGATATTCCATTCCTACCAGATGAATCTTGATCTCTAGCCTTCCCCAAGTTGCTTTCCACTCAAATCTTCTTTCCACCAAATCCAAATCCTGTGAGAGAGAGTTGAGTGTTGGGGAGACTATCATTTGAAGCACAAGAGCAAGGAGTTCATCATCAACACACCATTTGTTACTTCTTGGAGAGTGGTGTCTCCTAGATTGGCTAGGTGTCACTTGGGAGCCTCCGACAAGATTGTGGAGTTGAACCAAGGAGTTTGTAAGGGCAAGGAGATCGCCTACTTCGTGAAGATCTACCGCTAGTGAGGCAAGTCCTTCGTGGGAGACAGCCATGGTGGGATAGACAAGGTTGCTTCTTCGTGGACCCTTCGTGGGTGGAGCCCTCCGTGGACTCGCGCATCCGTTACCCTTCATGGGTTGAAGTCTCCATCAACGTGGATGTACGATAGCACCACCGATCAAAACCACGATAAAAACAACCGTGTCTCTAATTGCGTTTGAATTCTCCAAACCCTTCCCTTTACTTTCTAGCAAGTTGCATGCTTTACTTTCCGCTGCTCATATACTCTTTGCACGCTTGCTTGAATTGTGTGAGGATTGCTTGACTTGTGCTAAAATAGTTAAAATCTACCAAAGTCTAAAATTGGGAAAAGGTTAAGTTTTTAATTGGTCAAGTAGTCTAATCACCCCCTCTAGACATACTTCAAGGTCCTACAAGTGGTATCAGAGCTTTGGTCTCCATTTGTTTGATTTCCATAGCTTTTGGTGGTCATAGCCTTGGTTTCACAACCTAGGAGAGTATGGCGTCTAGCGAGGGAAACTATCACCGGAGAGGTCCTTACTTTGATGGCACTAATTTTGCTAGTTGGAAGCATAAGATGAAAATGCATATTCTCGGACATAACCCCGCCTGCTTGGGCTATTGTGTGTATTGGCTTGCAAGGTGAATTCTTTGATGGGAGAGAACCGAATGTGAAGCTAAAGCGGATGAGTTGAAGATGTTGCAATACAACGCTCAAGCTTGTGATATCCTCTTCAACGGATTGTGCCCTCAAGAATTCAACAAAATCAGCCGCCTTGAGAATGCAAAGGAAATTTGGGATACTTTGATTGATATGCATGAAGGTACCGACTCCGTCAAGGAATCCAAGTTGGATGTGCTCCAAAGTCAGCTTGACAAGTTCAAATGAAGGATGGTGAAGGTGCCGCTGAAATGTACTCTAGGCTTGCTCTTATCACAAATGAGATTGCAGGCTTAGGAAGTGAAGAGATGACCGACAGATTCATCATCAAGAAGATCCTAAGTGCATTGATGGAAAATATGATACCGTGCACATTGATCCAAATGATGCCCAATTACAAAGATCTCAAGCCAACGGAAGTCATTGGAAGAATTGTTGCTCATGAGATGTCGCCAAGGATAAGGAGGAACTTCACAACAAGTCAAGTGGTGCTTACAAAGCCTCATGTGAAGCCCCTACATCATCAAGTGAGAAACAAACCTTCAATGAAGAATTGAGCTTAATGGTGAGGAACTTCAACAAATTCTACAAGAGTAGAAGTAAAGAGAGAAGCTCCAAGTCAAGGTCCTACAATGACAAAAGATCTTCTAGTAGAAAGCGCAATTTCTACAATTGTGGGAGATTCAGACACTATTCCAATGAGTGTACGGCACCCTACAAAAGAAGAGAAGATTCTCCAAAAAGAAGAAGTAGAAGAGAAGAATCACCACCAAGAGAGAGAAGGAGTAGAGATGATCGCTATGAACGAAGACCCTCACAGAGAAGCAAGGATTCGGAAAGGAAGGACAAGTCATCAAGGAGCTACACAAAATGAAGACATCAAGCTCATGTTGGTGAATGGGTATCCAGCTCCGACTCAGACAATCACTCCGAGAGAAGCTATCACTCCGACTCCAAATATACTCAAGATGAAGGTGTTGCCGGTCTAGCACTTGTGTCAACCAACTCCTACGACATATTTGATTCACCAAATGAAGGAATTGGAAGATGCTTCATGGCCAAAGGTCCTAAGGTAACACACCCCGAGTATGTTGATTTCAATAGTGATGAAGATGACTTGCTAGGGGATGATGATTTACTTGTTGACAACTCTAGTGATGAATACTATGATGAAACGTCAATCAATCATGCTAATCAAGATAAAACGAATGACAATGATAAGGATAAGATTGAGCTTCTAACTAAAGAACTAAACACTCTTAAGTTAGCTCATGAAACTTTATTCGAAGATCATCGAGAACTTTTAAGGGCTCATGAGAAGTTAAGCTTTGAAAAGCTCAATCTTGAGCAAGAGCATGAGTTCTTAAATGCAATCAATGATGATCTCCGTAAGAAAAGTTCTTCTTACATTGCCAATTGTTTACTCTTATCTACTTACATGCCTAGAGTCAAGTCCATTAACAAGGACAAGAAAGATTCTTCCTCAAGTAGTAACAATAATCATATTAAATCTAGTTGTTGGGGGTTCGGTGCGACATATGCCAAGGGATGGCTTATCATGGTGGGGGCGGGTAGAACGTCGCCGGTGCCTGGAAACGGGATGAGGCGAATACATGCACGCCGACGGATCTTACCCAGCTTCAGGGCTCTCCGTGGAGATAACACCCCTACTGCTGCTCTGCGGGGTCTCTGCATGATCACTAGAAGAACAAGGGCTACAAGAGGCTCCTTGAGCTGTTCGGGGTGAGGAAGGAGAAGGGCACGGCTAGCTCTCCTCTTCCTCTATGTGTGTCTAAACTATCAATGTCCAACCTTTGCATGGGTGCCCTGGGGTTTATATAGGCCTACCCGGGTACAACGGTAATCCGGTGGGCGCGGGTCGATCGTCTATCTCTCAAAGCCGCCTTCTCCGTCATTGTTGGGGCTCATTGATGGCGGGTTCGCCGACGGTTCGGTATGGGGCCGACAGTTTTGTCCGCCGTGGGGGTCTTGCCGGCTGGATTATCAGAGCTGCACTTCTAATGACGCTGGTTTGGTCATGGGGTCATGGCAATAGTGCCGCCGCCGACGAAAGTGATCACTGTTGCCATTCCCCGTCTTGTCTGGTTAATGGCGTGCGGGGCCCGTGGGAGGGGCGAGCCGACTCGGGGCCGACTCCCAACGGGTCCGCTTTGTGGCGCTCTCTCCGTCTTCAGACCCCGCCGACAAAGGGACCCGCTGCCTTCGAAGTCGATAGACAGGCCGTCGTGGCATTGTGGCGCCACTTCACGGGTCGATATGTCAGGCTGGCATGGCAACAAGGTTGCCACGGACGGAGATCTCCGTTGGTACGGCGCACTGTGGCCATGCCTACCCTTCGCAAACGGGGCAGGGATGGGCCGCGCGGTGGACGCACCCTGTCCGCCCATCATTGCGAAGGCAGGAGGTGGTCGGAGTCGCGGGCCGACTCCCCATAGCCGGCTTCTCTGGAAGCCACCAGTTAGGAGTCAGCTTATCTGGAAGTCGCCCCTGGGACTCGTCCGTGAGGGGCAATCGGTGGCCTTGCCGCCGACTCTCAAAAAGCGGCTCTTCTTCTTGGGGTCTTGAGGGGCGTAGCCTGCCCCGATGTCTTGAAAGGTTCAGGGGCTCGGGTTAGCCTACCCATGGCCCATTACTCCGGACAAGAGTCCCCTGGCTGGTGGGGCCGAGGGTGACATGTCGAGGAGCCTCAACAGTTTCATCCTCCGGTGGTGGAATCTGGCCTTGCTCGCCGTCTTCCTCTAGGCCGACTAGTTGGAGCCGGACTCGCAGAAGGCCGTCTTGCCCCATAGAGAGTTTGAAAGTCGTAGCGGGATCCAGGCAGCATGCCTGATAAGCTTCCGTGTAGCTACCGCCAGGGACCCGTCTGCGTGGCACCACGCGGCAGTCGTCTGCCCTGCCCACCCACGCGCCGACGGACAGCTGTCGGGCGGGACCCGCCACTAAGCGCCTCGGCACACGAACGGATCCGTTGCGGCCGCGGCGGACGGTTAGTTCCCACGTCAGAATCGTCGCAAGAACTTCGTGGTAAATCGTGGGGCGTGGGGCCGGGCGCGATTAATCTCACGTCGCCTCATCGGCTTCTCAGCCCACGAGCCTATAAGTAGGCGGGAGGAGGGGGGCGGCGAAGCACGCGCGCCCATCTTCCCTACTCCCTTCGCTTCCACTTGCTTCTTCTTCCTCTCGTCGCCGCCGCGCCGATCCACGCCACGCCCGCAGCGATGAGCTCTTCCTCTGCCACCGCACCTCCTGCCGTGCGCTCCAGCGTGTGGGACGGCTCCGAGGTGGACGACGACCACATCGAGTTCCTTCGCCAGACGCGTCGTCTCCCCGGCAAGAACCTAGTGCGGGCCCGCGCCGCACCGGCGAGGGAAGTATCGCCGACGCCGGAGGAGGGCGAGCGGGTCGTATTCCGCTCGCACCTCATGCGCGGCCTAGGGCTGCCGGCAAGCGGTTTCTTCTGTTCCTTCTTGGAGTTCCACGGGCTCCAGCCGCACCACCTTACTCCGAACACGGCGGTGCTGCTGGCTGCCTTCGCCACCTTTGCGAAGGCTTCTCGGCGTTCTCCCCACCATCGAGCTATGGGGGAGTTCTTCGATCAAGCTCGCACGCACGCCGCGTGCCAGCCTGTCGGCGGTGCCTTCATCGCGATGCGGAGATCGGTGGCCGACAACCCGTTTCCCACCATCCTACCGATTAAGTCGGTGAAGATGTGGCAGCGGTCTTATTTTATGTGAAGAACGCCACCCCGTATATGATCGGGTCAACTCTGCGGCTCCACGAAGCCGGGCGACCTGGTGGGAGGCTCCCACCTGGTCCCACCGGCCAGACGCCGACTCGCTGGTGCCTCCGCTGTCGCGCGACATCGAGTCTTGCCGACGATCGGAGGGTTTGACCGGGCCGACCTGCTGGCTTTCGCGTGGCGCGCCGAGTCCTTCCGCTCAAGGCCGACCTCATCTGATCTGTCAGATGAGCGGCCACCGACCCAAGTCGGCTGTGCTCAAGGACATGCCCCACGCGGAGGTGGCGGACACGGTGAACTACATCGCGAACTGCAATCTCACGGCGGATTGGCAGTTCGGCAAGGAGCCGTACTCAAGCGCCAACCCCCCGCCTGTTGTAAGTCGTCTCTCTTCTTCTTTTCTTTTCAGCGAATCCGACTTGATCTTTTTTGGTTTTTGAGTCGAACCCCTCATCCAGCCTTTCACCGCACCGTGGGACTGCCCGTCGGTCGCCCCCGACCGAGCGGAGAGCGACGTCGATGACCCTGACTTGGGGGCGGCAGCGATGGAGGCCGACGCCGAAGGAGGAGGAGGAGGAGCAGGCGACTTCCGGCCCTCGGCCACCTTTGCCAACTGGCCTGATGACGACGCCGAGGGGGAAGTCACCCCGCGCCACCAGTCAAAGGTCTACCAGCCGAGCACGAGTTCCTCCGCCGGCTTGGATGGTCAAGGCGGTGCGAAGAAGCGTCGGGCCGGGCCAAGCTTGCTTGGCGGCCGGTCGAAGAAGTTCAAGGGGGCGGCCGCCGCGACCAAGCGGGAAGAGGCGGTCGCAATGGCCAACCGCTTCCGCAAGGAAGTGAAAAGGCCGCCACTGGTCTCTTTGTAAGTGCTTCCGCCTTTTGTCTTGTTTTCTTCTGGTGAATCTTGTCCAAATCTTTTACATGCCTTCCTCGCTTCAGGGCTCCCCTTACTTTAGAGAGGATCGCCGCCCCCTCCATCATCAGGTCGGCAGAGACGTCCGCCACTACTCGGCGGATTGACCCCGCCGCTGACCTCCGGGAGGCGACGGAGCGGAACGCGCAGGAGAAGCGCGACGAGGAAGAAACCGCCCGCCTAGAGAAGGCGGAGGCCGAGAAGGCGGCGACCTCCGCCCAGAAGAAGCTGGATGAGGCCGAAGCTGCCGTCGCGGCAAAGCGGCGAGCTGAGGAGGCCGCGCACCGCCAATCGGCGTTGCTCGTCATCCCGCTGAGCTCCGCGCCGCCGCCCCCGGAGTTCACGGGGCAGACTGGGGGAGCCGGCGGCGAGAACCCCATCATGGAGTGGGAAGGCGGCGAGACCTCCATGTCGGGCATGGCCGTGCCGCCACCGCCGCCTCCGCCGCCGTCCGGGAGCGCGCAAGGTAAACAGCTGGCGGACCCGCCGGTGCCGCCGGCCAAGACGAGGCCGTGCATGGCTGCTCCTTCAAATCGCCGCCGCCCGCCGCCGCCCGAGAAGGCGATTTTGGCGCCACGCCCCTTGGAGACCGGCGCCGCCAGCTCGGCCATCCCATACGCCGAGCCGACGAGCGCCACGCCCGTTGGGTGGGTGCGAGGAGGCGGCACAGGCCCACTGAACCAGGCGCTTCTGGACGTTCAGGTGAAGCTGCGAGCCGAGGGCGACGCCATCTAGAACTGCACCAAGGCGCATCTGGCGTCGCGAGCAGCCGTCCGGGTATGCTTTCTTCTTTTGACTTTGTTTTTCTTGTTCTTCTCTGTGGGGGCGCGCTAGCGCACCCACTGGGTGTAGTCCTCGAGTTTCGGGCTGGCTGCTGAGCAGGCGGCTCGGAACTTCATCTGGTGAGTTCCAAATATTTACCTTTGTCTAAAATACTTATCACATGAGTATCACAACCTCCGCGTCACTGCCTTCAACCGCAATGTTGAGGAGCTGGGCAAGCGGACTGCCGACTTGTCGGAGAGCGGGAGTGAGTCCTCCTTCGGGGCGAGGCCGGGCGCACCTGGGCTGTAGTCCCCGAGATTCGGGCCGATGGCGAGCGATCGGGCGGATCTTCCCGGCGACCTTCTTTGTTGACGACTTAACGTCCTTTTCTTTTTTATTCTCCAGAGGCCAGCGCCACTCTTGACAGCAGCTGGGAAGCCAACACCGCCTTGCATGCCAAGGGGGAGGAGTGCAACAAGCTCACCGCTGAAGCGCGACCTGCTGGCTCGCATGCCTGGTGGAGGAAAGGGAGCTGCTTAAGAAGGCGCAGGACGAGCGGAGAAGAAAGAGACTGCTCTCTGCCGAAGTTCGAAGCGGCGCTCCTCCTGGACCGACAAGGAGGCACTGCTGATCTCCGGCTTCCATGAGATCGAGGATATCATCGACGGTGAGTTTCTTTACTTTCTTTCTTTGAGCCGCTGACTATAGGTCGGTGAGGGAGTTCCGGACTAGGGGGTGTCCGGATAGCCGAAATATCATCATCGGCTGGACTCCAAGACTATGAAGATACAAGAATGAAGACTTCGTCCTATGTCCGGATGGGACTTTCCTTGGCGTAGAAGGCAAGCTTGGCGATACGGATATGTAGATCTCCTACCATTGTAACTGACTCTGTGTAACCCTAACCCTATCCGGTGTCTATATAAACCGGAGGGTTTTAGTCGAGGGACTAACAACAATCATACCATAGGCTAGCTTCTAGGGTTTAGCCTCTTTGATCTCGTGGTAGATCCACTCTTGTAACACACATCATCAATATTAATCTAGCAGACGTAGGGTTTTACCTCCATCAAGAGGGCCCGAACTGGGTAAAACATCGTGTCCCTTGTCTCTGTTACCATCCGCCTAGACGCATACGATTCGGGACCCCCTACCCGAGATCCGCCGGTTTGACACCGACATTGGTGCTTTCATTGAGAGTTCCTCCGTGTCGCCACCGATAGGCCCGATGGCTCCTTCGATCATCAATAACGACGCGTCAGTGGTGAGACTTTTCTCCCGGACAGATCTTTGTGTTCGGGCGGCTTTGCATCGGGCCAATTTCGCAGCCATCTGGAGCAGATCGAAGCTACGCCCGCCATCAGTCAGATTTGAAGTTTAAACTATACTCGGCCGATATCCGCGGAGACTTGATCTTCGACGGATTCGAGCCGCAGCCAAGCGATGACCGCTGTCTCGATGGGCATGATCTAGCTCTGCAGTCGAACAAAGCCCTAGAGGCCGCACCAGTATCCGCTCCGACCCTTAATCCGGAGCCGGATTCCCCGACCGAGGACGAGTGGTTGGACACCGCCTCGGGGGCTACAATCTCTACGGCGATCGAGCCTAACTCCATCCCCTGTCCTTTGAAGACTCGACTCTGTGGCGCCGGACTCTATCCGGACCAACCCTCCGCGCCCTTGCCGATCGAATCCGATTGGGCGTCCGTTATGGAGTTCACGGCGCGGACATCTTTTCAAGACTCGCTTTTGGCGACATCCTGAATTCACTAAAGTCTCTCTCTTTATCCGGAGAGCCCTGGTCGGACTACGGTCAGGAAGGTTGGGATGCCGTCGACGAAGAAATTCAACGCCCACCCACCACCCACTTGGTAGCCGTTGTCGACGATCTAACCGACATGCTAGACTACGACTCTGAAGACATCGACGGTATGGATGACGTTGTCGGAGACGACCAAGACCCAGCGCCTACAGGGCACTAGAAGGCCACCTCATCATACGACATATACATGGTGGACATCCCAGAAGATGGGAACGGCGATGGAACAACGGAGGATGACCCCTCCAAGAAGCAGCCCAAGCGCCGGCGTCAGCGGCGCCGCTCTAAATCCCGCCACAGCAAGAATGAAGATTCCGGCACCGGAGATAACAATACACCGGACAGCGTCGAAGACAATCCACTCCAGCAAGATCCAGCGCAGGAGGATGGAGACGCCAGCCCTCAAGAGAGAGCGGCAGCAGAAGAGGTAGAGGATTATCTGCTTCCCTCCGAAGACGAAGCAAGCCTCGACGACAATGAATTAAATGCGTGCTCGAGAATCCCGTCGAACAAGAGCGTTTTAGACGCGGGCTTATGGCCACGGGCGAACAGCCTAAAGGAAAAGCAAACAACAACTTAGAGCTGATCGGGATCTGCTAGCCGACGGATGGACCGAAGTCCTCGCGGCAAGAGCATGAGCTCGACGCGCCTCAAAAGCTACCCTAAACGCAAGCTGCTCCCGATTAGAGGAGGAGGCTTACGAACCCGCATCACCAGGAGACAATACGGTGTGTGATAGCACGGCTTATTAGGGATGATAGACTACTCATATCAATAAGGAATTCCTTCTTTCCGGAGCCCATTGGACGAACTCCAAAGTTAAGCGTGCTCAGCTTGGAGTAGTGTCGGGATGGGTGACCGACCGAAGTTGCTCCCGGGTGCGCGCAGTGAGGACAAAGTGCGCAGAAAAGACTAGTATTGATCTGTGGGGCCAGTCTAGATCCCGCCAGAGTAACGACCACCGCGGGTGTGTCCGGGCGTTACAAGTTGGTATCGAGCCGACCCTCGCTATTTACGGATGGTTGCGGACAGGTGCGTGGTCATGTTGTTCATGACGTTTGTGACCCGTCGTGGCACCCGACATGGCACATGTACCGGACTGGAAGCACGTAGACGTTTGTGCCAAGAGGAGCGTTTCGTGGCCCGACGAGGACGCCGGTTCCTCGAGTGGGGGTGTATGTGATATCCTGGCTTATTAGGGATGATAGACTACTCATATCAATAAGGAATTCCTTCTTTCCGGAGCCCATTCGGACGAGAACTCCAAAGTTAAGCGTGCTCAGCTTGGAGTAGTGTCGGGATGGGTGACCGATCGAAGTTGCTCCCAAGTGCATGCAGTGAGGACAAAGTGCGCAGAAAAGACTAGTATTGATCTCGGGGGGCGAGTCTAGATCCCGCCAGAGTAACGACCACCCGGCGGGTGTGTCAAGGCGTTACAAGTACTTATCACGCCTAATATGCGACCCTATCCAAAAGGAACTCGACGGTCCCACCAAGGATAGACCCGATATTGAAACGCTTTTGCAAGGTGGATATCATTACATCAACATTACATAATAGATGGGGATACATACATAAGGCACAAAAGCCACAAGAATACATCAACATCATATACAAGAACAACATCCGACTACGGATGAAACATAACGAAACTCAAACGACATCCACCCTGCTAACCCGGGCTGCCGACCGGAACCTATCCCCGATCGAAGAAGCGAGAAGAAGAACTCCAAGACAAGCAAACATCGCTCTCGCGTCATGATCATCGCAAACCTGTACCTGCAATCGGTGGTGTAGTAATCTGTGAGCCACGAGGACTCAGCAATCCCATTACCATGGGTATCAAGACTAGCAAAGCTTAATGGGAAAGGAAGGGGTAAAGTGGTGAGGTTGCAGCAGCGACTAAGCATATATGGTGGCTAACAAACGCAAATGAGAGCGAGAAGAGAAACAAAAGAACGGTCGCCAACTAGTAATGATCAAGAAGTGATCCTGAACTCCTACTTACGTCAAACATAACCCAGAAACCGTGTTCTCCTCTCGATCAACCCCGAAAAGAGACACTCACGGTTACACACACGGTTGGTGTATTTTAATTGAGATCAACTTCGGGTTTTCTACAACCGGATATCAACAAATTCCCATCTGCCACATAACCGGGCACGGCTTTGAAAGTTCAAACCCTGCAGGGTGTCCCAACAGCCCATGATAAGCTCTCGCGATCAACGAAGGATATTCCTTCTCCCGGGAAGACCCGATCAGTCTCGGAATCCGGCTACAAGACATTTCACAGCAATAAAACAAGTCCAGCAAGACCTCCCGTGCGTGCCGACACCCAGTAGTAGCCGCACATATCTCGTCGAGCCACGACCGGATGAGCAGTCCGTACAACTAAAACCAGCCCTCAAGTTTCCCGAGGTGGCGCTGCAAAGGGCTCTAGTTTGGACCAACACTTAGACAAGCATTGGCCGGGGGCTAAATGAAGATGACCCTTGAGGCGCGACTCCCAAGGGAAAAAGGTAATAGGTGAGGCAAATGGTAAAACCAATGTTGGGCCTTCTTTGGCAAAGTCTTATTCAAAGCGAACTGTCAAGGGGTCCCATAAATCACCCGACCGCGTTAGGGACGCAAAATCCAGGAACATAATACCGATATGACGGAAACTAGGCGGCAAGAGTGGAACAAAACACCAGGCATAAGGCCGAGCCTTCCACCCTTTACCAAGTATATAGATGCATTAATTAAATAAGATATATTGTGATATCCCAACAAGTAAACATGTTCCAACAAGGAACAACATCTCCATGTTCAACAAGGAACAAACTTCATCTTCACCTGCAACTAACAACGCTATAAGAGGGCTGAGCAAAGCGGTAACATAGCCAAACAACGGTTTGCTGGGAAGGGGGACAACGAGTTAGAGGTTCATGGCAATCTGGGATGGCTTGATAAACAGGTAATAGGTAGCGCAGCATAGCGACAGAACGAAGCAACTAGCATACCAATGATAGTAGTGAGATCCAGGGTAGCGGTCATCTTGCCTGAAATCCCGCAAGGAATAAGAACGAGTCCATGAAGAAGACGAACGGATGAAGCCGAACCAAGCGTGAGCGAAGCGAATCCTCACGATCATAGCGAAACAGGAACTAACAAGAAGAAGCACACAACATAGTAAACACACCACACATGAACAAGGCATGATGCACAACAAGCATGATGCATGACAAAACTACATGAAGCTACTCATGGCAAGAGATGATGCAAACAAGAGCAACACATCAAAGCAAGTTTAAATGAGGCCGGAAACAACATAGAACAACTCCGGTAAGTCCTCATATGCAAATTTCGAAATTGATCCAGATCTGGATATACCTTATCTTCAAGTTGTTAAACAGCAATTTAAGATGCACCATGATGATCTACACGAAATTCTAGTCAAGTTACATATAAAGTTCATTAGATTCGGAGCTACGACCTAGAAGATATGAGCAAAACAAGTTAAGCATGGCATTGATGCAAAATGCATACAAACATCAAGCAAACACCTCAAAACAAGGATCCAACATGATAATATGAAACTACATGCAAAATCAAGCAAGTTTCATACAGAGCACACTCAAAACGGAGCAACGGTTCAACACATACACCCTATACAAGTCATAGCAATAATCTGTCCAAAACAGCAACTAGACATATTGCAAGCATCAAAACAATATGCTACAGCACCACAATATGAAAACAAAAGGCATGGGCATGATCTACAGGTAAAGCATTACAAAACATGAACACTGAGCGACCTCCAGAAATGACTAGAACATGCTCAAAAACACATGGCAAGATTGCAACTAATAACAGTTTCTGTGCATTGGCAGAAATAACATCAGGTTGCAATGTTTAGAGCTATGAAACAACATGTTACAGGAACTTATCATGGAAAACAAAGGCATGGCATGAATCTACTCAAAGCATATAACAAAAGTCCTTTAGTGACCATAAGCCAAAAGGATCAGGAAATATAGTAACACCCATGTCAATATTGAAAGTTTAGTTAACAGATTCAGCAACATGGCATGTCAAAACTGATAACAAGTAGGCATGTTTACAAGCTCAATGCACTCACTACAGAGCCTTATATGATAAACTAAGCATACATACATCAAGAAGACATGGCATAGAAGACATACATGGCAAGAACAATAACATAGCATACATGTATCAACCACAACAACCTTGGCAAAATTGAATAACATGTAAACAATCTGCCAGAAACATTTGAAGCAAAAGTAGAGCTCGATTGACTCAAGCTATGGCACTCCATAATTGCAAACAAGGGCATGGATGGATAGAGCAAAACATGTATAACAAAACATCCTTACTGAAGTATCTCAAAATATGCATGGATCTCTGTAGCATCAAGTTAACATGGCATGAAAATATCAGCAAAACAGGGCTGAAAACAGCAACAACAAGACACCTAGTTTGCATGCTTGTGCTAGTCACCACATAGATCACAAAAATACATAGCAAGCACCACTGGAAAGAAGACATGGCATATTACAAAACACATGTAGGACTGAAGTTCATAGGGTGCACACATCAATCATGGCAAAAATGACAAAAGTGCAAGTTCTGATAAAAATCAGAAACTAACATCACATAGCACTCTTGCAACAGCATTTAGGGCATCAAGATGAGCTCAAATGAAAATGATGCAATAAGATGAAATGATCTACTCATTGAGGCGAACATTTTGACATATTACACGCGCAAAACGGAGCTACATGCACAGAGTTACAATGCGATGAAAATGGCACAAAATATCTGCAGGCATGGGGACTTAGTGAAAAAACAACCTTAGGGTTCATCCGGATCTGAATCTGGCGCGTTTCACGGGGATCGCCGGAGCTGCCTTGTGAAGCTCGGTGGGACAGCGGGACGGCGGAAGACGAGGGGAAGGGTGGATCAGGCGGTGGCGACCCTCCGCGAGGAGAGGGGGCAGCGAGGGCGGGCCGCGGATCCGGTCGTCGAAGGCATGCAGGGCCGCGACAATGGGGAGGCCTTGGCGGAAGCGGAGGGACGCTGGGCAGCGAGCGAGGCGTGGGCGCGGGCGACGAGGAGGAGGGCGGCAGTGGCTGCTTCGGGCGGCGGAGGCGAGAGGAAGGCGCGGGCGAGGGAAAAGGCAGTGGTGGCGGGCCAGCGGTGGCCGGGCGAGGGCGCCAGCCATGTCGGCGAGGGCGGCGCTTCGGGCGCTGGGCGGCGTGGCGGCAATGGCCCATGCGACGGGCTTTGCGCGGGGCTGGCAAGGAGGCGAATGTGGCGCGTACACGTGGTGGCGCAGATTAAGCGGGCGAGGGCGGACGTGTCCGCGAGGAAGCCAGACGCGTCCGGTGTGGCGGAGGGCGATTTAGGGTTTCGTCTGCGAAATGATCCGCGAATTTGGGTGGGATCTAGTTTTATAGGTAGAGGAGCTAGGAGAGTCAAATGAGGTGCGGTTTCGCCACGCGATCGTGATCGAACGGCCGAGAACATGGAGGGAGTTAGGTGGGTTTTGGGCCACTTAGAAAGGGAGTTGGGCTGCAACAAAGAGGCCTTTGCGGTTACCGGTTAACCGTTGAGTACCAAACGAACTCCAAATGATCCGAAACTTGACAGGGGTCTACGGTGCTATACCAAGGCCGCTTGACAAACCTCGGTCCATTCCGAGAACGTTTAACACCCACACGAAAAGAGGTAAAGGGGCGCCGGAGACATAGGAGTGCGGATTGCAAAAGCGGACAACGGGAAAATGCTCGGATGCATGAGGCGAACACGTATGCAAAACCGAATGCACATGATGACATGATATGAAATGCAGATGATGACATGGCAAAGAGACACGCAAGCACATGACATGGCAAAGGCGGCGAATAAGCGGCGGACACTGGCGCGATCGAATCAAGGCGTTACAACACTCCTCCACTAACAAGAGATCTCGTCCGAGATCTTAGGACCGAGACGGAAGGGAAAAAGGATGAGGTGAAACAAGAACTCAAGATAAGAAGCAAAGAATCGAGAGCACTCGAGAAGAAGAGAGGAACGACGAGAATGGCGAGAATCGCAAGCTCACGGAATCGAGATAGACTATGAAAGCACTCCGTTTAGAGCGAGATAAGAAGCGAATAAGACTGAAAGGATTTAGGCAGCACTTCGGTTGAAAATGGAAGGAAAAGAACACGAACTTCACAAGATGGAAATACACTTGACGACATGAACAAAGCGATGCCTCCGGGAAAATTGGAAGAATTGAAAAGAACTTAGAAGGAAGGATTGAATGGAGTTGTTGAAAAAAATCAACAACGAGAGAATAAGCTTGTTGTGGACTTATGGATAACCTCTCAATATGAGGTGATAACCAACCACAAGCAGAAAAGATTAAATAGCTGAGAAGAACGAAGAAATGTAAAACTCCACTAACAAAATAATACGGAGAATTAATTGCACTTCGAGACGCGAGAAGAAAAGATACTTGAATTCCACCAACAAAATCTTGATGAACTCTCGAAGAATGAATTAAATCATGAAGAACCACCATGAAGAATTCCGGTAACAAAAGGATGATGAGATAAAATTGAAGGATGAAAGAATAAGATTAAAGCTTTGCGGTGACTTAAGATGGAGGTTCCGACGAGATGACTGAGGAAAAATGAACTCCGGAAAAGAAAAGATGAAAACACTTGGAACTAGAATTTATTCATCAAGAACAAACTCCGAAGGAAAGGATTAGACACTTGGATGAAATAAGAATAAGATTTATTGTATGCTTGTCCTTCATCAAATTAAATTGATGACATGAAATGGATTTGGCATAATACTTATTCTCGTTGAAAAGGATTACAGGGAATATGGCGCAAAACTTGAGAAAATCTTCATGAACCACCGGTAGGATTGAAAGAAGGAATGGATTGATATGATAACAAAGGAAAAGAATCTGAATGAACCACCGTAAGAATTCGAAAATGCATGATGGAAGAGAATGAATCACCGGGAAGAATTAGAGAAGCACGGAGATACTTGAGGGAATATAGAGAAAAGAGATCGAAGAGATCGCGAACTGACAGAAGAATACTTGAATGAAGCACCGGAAGAATATTGAGGCGAACGAAGGGGCACGAATATGGAATAATTGGAGAACGAATTTGAAATCTTAGAACGAAGAAATCTTCCAAAAAGATGGCCTCCGGATGATTGAGAGGGAAAGCAACACCTGAAATACTCCGGATAGGTAAGAAAAGAATATCGCGAATGGAATAATCTGAGGCTGATAACATGAAGCTAGAAGCATGAATCTTGAGAGAATGAACAAGATTTAGAAGGAACTCTTCTTGGTCTTCAAATGATGACGAGAAACACCACCAAAATAAGCGAGGTACTCGGTAGAATGAAAAGCAAAGAGGTTGAGCCAACAATGAAATGATTGAAATCGATCTTGGAAAAGGCAAGTGGTGATGATATTCATTCTTCGTCACACTTGAAAAGAATTAAGAATAACTCCGGGAAATTAAAAGAGTCGGGTAAGATCACAGGAAAAGACACGTGGGTTAGGGCCCACTAAAGAAAACACCGTTGGAAAGGGATGTTGAACAGATAGATGATGCACGGAACGATTGAAATATTTGAATGAGGTGACAACCTCGAATTAATTGAACACGACGAATCTACGAGATGTCTTGAGCTCGGAATGATTGAATGGCGAGAGGCGAACGAGCAAAGAGAACACTTCAAAGGAAAAGAATATGATCAACACGAAAAACTTGAATTGAATCCACCGAAAAGAAAAGAGATGAAGAATGACGACGAGGCGAGAATTCACGGTTGAAATAATTGAGAAAAGATCGAAGAGGCTCCATACGAATGAAATTGATGCTCGGAAGAAACTCGAACTCCGGGAATAATAGGGTGGGAGGCGGAAAAACAAAGACAACTTGGAAGGAAATCGGCGAATCTCTTGAAGAAAACACGGTTGAAATCATTGAGGAAATAAAGGAAAGACTTCGCATACAGTAGGATGGATACTCGATTACGGACTCGGTTCCGAGAAGAAAAGGGGTGGGTGGGTGGGAAAAACAAGGACAACTTCGGACAAGGAAAACAACGACGTTGGAGGAAGAACTGAGGATTGAACTCAAAGATGAAGATGGTCGAGTCGACTTGACGAGAAATGCACCGGATGAAAAGAGATGAGAACCCACGATCGGAAAAAACAACTGCGTGATCCTAAAGAAAAATTTGAAGGGGAAGAGGAGTAATTCAAAACACCTACGTCAAGATTCCTCACCAGAGCGACGAAGGGGCAGAGGAGTAAAAAGAATTCCTACTCTCCGATATAACTAGACTCCGAAAATAGTTTTCTTCTAGACTCAACTGTGGCCAAACTACACAATCCATCAAGGGGGGCTCCTAGGGTCGGTCGAGGCTCTGATACCAACTTGTCACGCCCAATATGCGACCCTATCCAAAAGGAACTCGACGGTCCCACCAAGGATAGACCCGCATATTGAAACGCTTTTGCAAGGTGGATATCATTACATCAACATTACATAATAGATGGGGATACATACATAAGGCACAAAAGCCACAAGAATACATCAACATCATATACAAGAACAACATCCGGCTACGAATGAAACATAAACAGAAACTCAAACGACATCCACCCTGCTAACCCAGGCTGCCGACCTGGAACCTATCCCCTGATCGAAGAAGCAGAAGAAGGAACTCCAAGACAAGCAAACATCGCTCTCGCGTCATGATCATCGCAAACCTGTACCTGCAACTGGTGGTGTAGTAATCTGTGAGCCACGAGGACTCAGCAATCCCATTACCATGGGTATCAAGACTAGCAAAGCTTAATGGGAAAGGAAGGGGTAAAGTGGTGAGGTTGCAGCAGCGACTAAGCATATATGGTGGCTAACAAACGCAAATGAGAGCGAGAAGAGAAACAAAAGAACGGTCGCCAACTAGTAATGATCAAGAAGTGATCCTGAACTCCTACTTCGTCAAACATAACCCGAAACCGTGTTCTCCTCTCGATCAACCCGAAAAGAGACACTCACGGTTACACACGGTTGGTGTATTTTAATTGAGATCAACTTCGGGTTTCTACAACGGATATCAACAAATTCCCATCTGCCACATAACGCGGGCACGGCTTTCGAAAGTTCAAACCCTGCAGGGTGTCCCAACAGCCCATGATAAGCTCTCGCGATCAACGAAGGATATTCCTTCTCCCGGAAGACCCGATCAGTCTCGGAATCCGGCTACAAGACATTTCACAGCAATAAAACAAGTCCAGCAAGACCTCCGGCGTGCCGACACCACAGTAGTAGCTGGCGTATCTCGTCGAGCCACGACCGGATGAGCAGTCCGTACAACTAAAACCAGCCCTCAAGTTTCCCGAGGTGGCGCTGCAAAGGGCTCTAGTTTGGACCAACACTTAGACAAGCATTGGCCGGGGGCTAAAATGAAGATGACCCTTGAGCGCGACTCCCAAGGGAAAAAGGTAATAGGTGAGGCAAATGGTAAAACCAATGTTGGGCCTTCTTTGGAAAAGTCTTATTCAAAGCGAACTGTCAAGGGGTCCCATAAATCACCCGACCGCGTTAGGGGCGCAAAATCCGGGAACATAATACCGATATAGCGGAAACTAGAGGCGGCAAGAGTGGAACAAAACACCAGGCATAAGGCTGAGCCTTCCACCCTTTACCAAGTATATAGATGCATTAATTAAATAAGATATATTGTGATATCCCAACAAGTAAACATGTTCCAACAAGGAACAACATCTCCGTGTTCCAACAAGGAACAAACTTCATCTTCACCTGCAACTAACAACGCTATAAGAGGGGCTGAGCAAAGCGGTAACATAGCCAAACAACGGTTTGCTGGGAAGGGGGACAACGAGTTAGAGGTTCATGGCAATCTGGGATGGCTTGATAAACAGGTAATAGGTAGCGCAGCATAGCGACAGAACGAAGCAACTAGCATACCCATGAAGAAGACGAACGGATGAAGCCGAACCAAGCGTAGACGAACGAATCCTCACGATCGCAACGAAACAGGAACTAACAAGAAGAAGCACACAACATAGTAAACACACCACACATGAACAAGGCATGATGCACAACAAGCATGATGCATGACAAAACTACATGAAGCTACTCATGGCAAGAGATGATGCAAACAAGAGCAACACATCAAAGCAAGTTTAAATGAGGCCGGAAACAACATAGAACAACTCCGGTAAGTCCTCATATGCAAATTTCGAAATTGATCCAGATCTGGATATACCTTATCTTCAAGTTGTTAAACAGCAATTTAAGATGCACCATGATGATCTACACGAAATTCTAGTCAAGTTACATATAAAGTTCATTAGATTGAACTCGGCCTAGAAGATATGAGCAAAACAAGTTAAGCATGGCATTGATGCAAAATGCATACAAACATCAAGCAAACACCTCAAAACAAGGATCCAACATGATAATATGAAACTACATGCAAAATCAAGCAAGTTTCATACAGAGCACACTCAAAACGGAGCAACGGTTCAACACATACACCCTATACAAGTCATAGCAATAATCTGTCCAAAACAGCAACTAGACATATTGCAAGCATCAAAACAATATGCTACAGCACCACAATATGAAAACAAAAGGCATGGGCATGATCTACAGGTAAAGCATTACAAAACATGAACACTGAGCGACCTCCAGAAATGACTAGAACATGCTCAAAAACACATGGCAATTTTGCAACTAATAACAGTTTCAGGCATTGGCAGAAATAACATCAGGTTGCAATGTTTAGAGCTATGAAACAACATGTTACAGGAACATATCATGGCAAACAAAGGCATGGAATGAATCTACTCAAAGCATATAACAAAAGTCCTTTAGTGACCATAAGCCAAAAAGGATCAGTAAATATAGTAACACCCATGTCAATATTGAAAGTTTCGTTAACAGATTCAGCAACCTGGCATGTCAAAAACTGATAACAAGTAGGCATGTTTACAAGCTCAATGCACTCACTACAGAGCCTTATATGATAAACTAAGCATACATACATCAAGAAGACATGGCATAGAAGACATACATGGCAAGAACAATAACATAGCATACATGGATCAACCACAACAACGTTGGCAAAATTGAATAACATGTAAACAATCTGCCAGGAAACATTTGAAGCAAAAGTAGAGCTCGATTGACTCAAGCTATGGCACTCCATAATTGCAAACAAGGGCATGGATGGATAGAGCAAAACATGTATAACAAAACATCCTTACTGAAGTATCTCAAAATATGCATGGATCTCTCTGTAGCATCAAGTTAACATGGCATGAAAATATCAGCAAAACAGGGCTGAAAACAGCAACAACAAGACACCTAGTTTGCATGCTTGTGCTAGTCACCACATAGATCACAAAAATACATAGCAAGCACCACTGGAAAGAAGACATGGCATATTACAAAACACATGTAGGACTCAAGTTCATAGGGTGCACACATCAATCATGGCAAAAATGACAAAAGTGCAAGTTCTGATAAAAATCAGAAACTAACATCACATAGCACTCTTGCAACAGCATTTAGGGCATCAAGATGAGCTCAAATGAAAATGATGCAATGAGATGAAATGATCTACTCATCGAGGCGAACATTTTGACATATTACACGCGCAAAACGGAGCTACATGCACAGAGTTACAATGCGATGAAAATGGCACAAAATATCTGCAGGCACGAGGACTTAGTGAAAAAACAACCTTAGGGTTCATCCGGATCTGAATCTGGCGCGTTTCACGGGGATCGCCGGAGCTGCACGCCGGCGAGCTCGGCGGGACAGCGGGACGGCGCGGAAGACGAGGGGAAGGGCGGATCCGGGGCGGTGGCGACCCTCCGGCGAAGAGCGGGGCCAGCGAGGGCGGGGCCGCTGGATCCGGTCGTCGAGGCAATGGCGCGGGCTGCGACAATGGGAGGCCTTGGCGGCTTGAGGGACGCAGGGCGAGAAGCGTCCGTGTGACCCTCTGGTGGGCCTTGGGCGGCAAGCGAGGAGGCGGCGGGGCCGGCTGGCCGCGGCGGAGGCGGAGGAAAAGCGGTGAGGCAGGCCGAGGCCAGCGGCGGGAGTGGCGGGCCGTGCGGCCTTCCGCTGTCGGCGCGGCGGCCGGCGCTGGTATGGGCAGGCGTGCTGGAGCGCTTGACGGGCTCGGGCGGCAGCATGAGGAAGGCAATGTGGCGTGCCACGTGGCGGCGCAGATTGTCGCGAGGCGAGGCGGACGTGTCCGCGAGAAGCGGACGCGTCCGGTGGCGGCGGAGCGATTTTAGGTTTCGTCTGCGAAATGATCCGCGAATTTGGGTGGGATCTAGTTTTATAGGTAGAGGGAGCTAGGAGAGTCCAAATGAGGTGCGGTTTTCGCCCGCGATCGTGATCGAACGACCGAGAACATGGAGGGAGTTAGGTGGGTTTGGGCCACTTAGAAAGGGAGTTGGGCTGCAACAAAAGAGGCCTTTGCGGTTACCGGTTAACCGTTGGAGTATAAACGAACTCCAAATGATCCGAAACTTGACAGGCGGTCTACGGTGCTATACCAAGGCCGCTTGACAAACCTCGGTCCATTCGAGAACGTTTAACACCCACACACGAAAAGAGGTAAAGGGGCGCGGGAGACATAGGAGTGCGGATTGCAAAGCGGACATCGGGAAAATGCTCGGATGCATGAGGCGAACACGTATGCAAAACGAAATGCACATGATGACATGATATGAAATGCAGATGATGACATGGAAAGAGAGACACGCAAGCACATGACATGGCAAAGGCGGCGAATAAGCGGCGGACACTGGCGCGCCGAATCCGGGCGTTCTGGTGACCGACCACCCGTGGCGCTGTGAGAGAGGCCTCTAGGCCCTTCACTAGAACCGTACCACGGCATCGCTCAAAAAGCACACGGCCAAAGGGGCGCTCCGGACCTGCGAGATATATTGGAGGACAAGGCAAGACAATCAAGATCGATCTATGGATCGCGTGGGCGCCCGATGCGTAACGATAACCGTCGCGCGGACACGATAAGTCCGGCGGGCGAACAAAACAGACCAAGCTCTTTTGAGCTCCGTCGTGATATCGCCCGATCTGAGGCGCCGACACCCACTATGCTTCTGGGCGAAGTAATGGATCATCAAATCCCGAAGGGTTTAAATCCGTCAATATTGAATCCTATAATGGCACAACAGACCCCGCGGTTTGGATCGAAGACTATCTCCTTCACATCCACATGGCCCGCGGTGACGATCTTCACGCCATCAAATACCTCCCCCTCAAGCTTAAAGGACCAGCCCGACATTGGCTCAACAGCTTGCCAGCAGAGTCAATTGGGAGATGGGAGGACCTGGAAGCCGCATTCCTCAATAACTTCCAGGGCACTTATGTGTGACCACCAGACGCTGATGACCTGAGCCACATAATTCAGCAGCTAGGCGAATCGGCGGACAATTACGGACACGGTTCTTAACCAAGAAAAACCAAATCGTCGATTGTCCGGGATCACGGAGGCCCTCATGACCTTCAAGCATAACATCCATGGCGAGTGGCTTGCCCGCACCTAGGACAAGAAAAGCGAAATCCATGGCAGCCCTCACATCACTCATGACCCGCTGCGGCGGGTGAGGACAGTAGCTAGCACGCAGCAACAACCTCGGCAAAAATTTGGCAGTCCGGACTTCAAGGACCAAAAGCGGCATGCAGCGTCGTCACAAAAACAAACGCCGCACTAACGGCGACAATATTGAGGATCGGCGGTCAATGCGGATTCAATGGCTCTAAACCTGGTCGTGGAAAAAGCCATTCAAGCGAACTACTCGGGTCCGTCCAATTTGGACCGAATACTCGACCGCTTGTGCGGATACACGACACCCCGAAAAGCCAGCTAACCACACCAACAGGACTGTTGGGTATTCAACAGGCAGGAAAGTTAATTGCGAAAACAATGACAAGGGGCTGCATAGCGATGGCGAGGCGAGACCCAACCGCCAAACAATAGAGGACGAAGGGTTCCCCCACAAGTGCGGACCGTGAACATGATATCGCAACACACATACCCAAAAGGGGCGGGCGTGCACTCGAGGATGTCTGCGATGGAGCCAGTTGCCCAGTTCAATCCATGGTCCTCTTGCCCGATCACTTTTGACCGAAGGACCACCCACCAGCATCCGCCATGGCGGATTCGCGCCTCTTCTTAGACCCAATCGTCGATGGATTTCACCGACGAGTCACGATGAGCGGCGGCAGCAGCTGAACCTGCTTTACCGGGATACGGTCGCAAAATGGGCATAGACCCTCAAGGATTAAACCTACCAAAAGCGACCTTTAAAGGCGTCATACCAGGTGTAAAGCCAATTATACAGGCTCAATTACTGGAAGTGGTCTTTGGATCCCGGATAACTTCCGGCGAGAGTTAATCTTGACATAGTCCCGTTCCGATGGCTATCATGCCTTGGTCGGACGTGCGCGTTTGCAAAGTTCAACACGGTGCCGCTTTCGCATACCTCAAGCTCAAGATGCCAAGCCCTCGAGGAGTCATTACGGTCAGCGGAAACACTGAGCGTTCTCTCCATGCGGAGGAACATACACGCTCGCGGCGAAGTGCAATGCAGCCTCTTAAGGCAATTATCGAGTCCGGCCGTTAAGCGGCCGGACACAGCCAAGCGCGCCCGGAGTAACTTACAACAAGACCACCTAGCATGTTCCGCGCACGTGTAGCAGTGCGGCCCCAACCCCAGCTCCTGCGAAACGTCAAAGAAGGTCCTTTGCGTACACCATTACGCTCTGAAGATACCATGGGCATGGGGAGGGGGGCACGACCATAATACACCCAGACTGCGGCTCAACCACACAAGGGGCTCTCAAGTGTGTCGTTCCTTTTTCTTTTCTTTTTACCTTTTACTTTTTAACCACAGGACTCCGTTTGTCAGAAGCCCTGTCTGGCAGCAGACCTGCCGAACTCACGATGCAACAGCTAGGGAAGGATAAAGGCTACAACGAGTATCTGGTGGTCTCCATTATGAGCATTTTCATACACCAATCTGCAGCCTACCCACGAGGGGGACATATAACAGTCTCCTACCTTGCTTATCGCACTATTTGTATCGTTACGCATTAGTAGCAGCACTTATTGAATAAAACAATGCAGCACCTTTTGCTTATAATTGCATTTCTTTTTCATACATATGTTCATTCACGACATGTTGCATCCGTACACTTTAGTGCAGCTAATATACACCAGGGGCTTATGTTTCCAGCGTTATGGTGTGATGAGTCCAAACACTTTCACAAGTCGGCACCCGAACTTATAGCACTATATGCATCGGCTCGAATCATGTCTTGGGTCAATAGTTGGGTTTGCCCGGCTCCGTGTTTTGGTACCTTACGTTCCGTTATATCGGCTAAGGTAGCACCGGAGAACCACCGAATTCCGCCCGATTCGGCTGGGTTAACGCCTCGATGGAAAGCTAAACTGACCGTCATGATGAGGCGAGAGACGATCGCTGTTCGAGAGGTTTTCTGCGAGTTCTTAAAGACTTATGCCGCTTAGGCGAGGCGGATACTATCCGGCCAAAGGCGTGGATAGCGCCCCAAATTCAACCTTCGAAGACTAGGGGCTTCGCGAAATTTAAAATTATAGAATTCTATGGCTAAGTGAGAGTGTTCAAGCATTATAAGTCCGGTTGCCTTTTTTCGCTGTGTTGGCGCCTCCTAGATGGACCCAAAATGGGAACAAGAGCGCTCAAGTTTATCCGAACACCCCCACTTTCGTGGCATGAAATTTGAAGCCGACGACTTGCCATCTCTCGAGGTTTGATAAACAGCCGCCTGAAGGTAATATTTTAAATTAACAAGCGTTGCTTAGCGCATATGAACTAAGTTTTTAGCGCACAGGATAACAAAATCGAGTCTACTCAAATATTACATCTTTGGAGCACTCACCCGCAATAGTGCGGCGCCCTTGAAACACTCTTATAATACATCTCGGCGTGCGATGCTCCTTGCCCTCACGGTGGCGGGTGCATCACGAGCTTACGGGCATCCATCTTGCCCAGTGCACCTTTTGCGGGCAAGGGCCCGCAGGCACCCTCGATACAAGCGGAATGCTTGATAACTTCAACCACAGACACGCATCCACCAGCCGCCGCACCAGGGCGAAGTAGCTCCCGTGCATGGCCTCGTTAGGCCACAGCCGAACTATGAGGCCCTTCATGGCCTGTTCGGCCGCCTTGTGGAGCTCGACCAGCTGCTTCACTGGTCGCTAAAGGCACCGGATGTCCGCCTCAACATCTTGAGACAGAAGACCTTCTCCGTTGAGCTCCCTCCTCGGCCGGTAGAATGCGGCAGCATCGGACATGCTGCGAGGAAGATCTGCGAGCATCGAGAGCTCCGGTCGGGTAAGCAAGGTAATTAACACTCACATGCTTACTCTGCATGAAAATGCCTTACCTGCTGCTATTTTCTTCACCGCCTCATTCTCTGGAGGGCCTTGTAGGCTTGGCCTTAGCGGTTTGGCACTCTCAAGAGCCATTGCAAGCTCAGACTCTCGAGTCTTCGAGTCACGCTCCAAGTTCTCATGTTTTTTCACGAGATCCTGGAGCTCTTGCTGTACCTCCGCCACCCTCGCCTCCTGCTTCTCTCGCTCGGTGCGTTCCGCGGCCGCATTGCGTTCGGCCTCGGCCACCGCCTCCTTTAGGGTCGCCACCTCGTTAGCGGCCCCTACAATACCCACGTTATCCTTGTCATTTTTCTTGCAACCAAATCCTTTTCTGCAAGGTACAATTTTCATAAGGTATTACTCACCTTCTTTTTCCTCGAGCTGCTTCTTGGCATGGCCGAGCTCGTTCTCGGACCGCTCGAGGTTTTCCTTCAAAGTATTGACCTCCGTAGTCAGTACGGCGGAGGTCAGCAGCACAGCCTTGTCACGCCCAATATGCGACCCTATCCAAAAGGAACTCGACGGTCCCACCAAGGATAGACCCGCATATTGAAACGCTTTTGCAAGGTGGATATCATTACATCAACATTACATAATAGATGGGGATACATACATAAGGCACAAATGCCACAAGAATACATCAACATCATATACAAGATCAACATCCGACGACGGATGAAACATAAACAAAAGCTCAAACAATATCCACCCTGCTAGCCCAGGCTGCCGACCTGGAACCTATCCCCTGATCGAAGAAGCAGAAGAAGAACTCAACGCAAGCAAGCATCGCTCTCGCGTCATGATCATCGCATAAACCTGTACCCTGCAATGGTGGTGTAGTAATCTGTGAGCCACGAGGACTCAGCAATCCCATTACCATGGGTATCAAGACTAGCAAAGCTTAAATAGGAAAGGAAGGGGTAAAGTGGTGAGGTTGCAGCAGCGACTAAGCATATATGGTGGCTAACATACGCAAATGAGAGCGAGAAGAGAAACAAAGGGCGATCGTCAACTAGTAATGATCAAGAAGTGATCCTGAACCCCTACTTACGTCGGACATAACCCGAAACCGTGTTCTCCTCTCGATCAACCCGAAAAGAGACACTCACAGTTACGCTTACGGTTGGTGTATTTTAGAAGAGTTTGCTTCAAGTTTCCTACAACGGATATTAACAAATTCCCATCGCCACATAACCGCGGGCACGGCTCTCGAAAGTTTATACCTGCAGGGCTGTCCCAACAGGCCATGATAAGCTCTCGCGATCAACGAAGGATATTCCTTCTCCCGGGAAGACCGATCAGTCTCGGAATCCGGCTACAAGACATTTCGACAACAATAAAACAAGACCAGCAAGACCTCCGGCGTGCCGACACCACGATAGTAGCAGCGCGTATCTCGTCTCGAGCCATGACCGGATGAACACTACGTCGACAACCGACGATACCCCAAGTTGCCTAGGGCGGCACCATAAGTGGCTCTGGTTTGGACCAACACTTAGACAAGCATTGGCCGGGGGCTAAAATGAAGATGACCCTTGAGCGCGACTCCCAAGGGAAAAAGGTAATAGGTGAGGCAAATGGTAAAACCAATGTTGGGCCTTCTTTGGAAAAGTCTTATTCAAAGCGAACTGTCAAGGGGTCCCATAAATCACCCGACCGCGTTAGGGACGCAAAATCCGGGAACATAATACCGATATGACGGAAACTAGGGCGGCCAGAGTGGAACAAAACACCAGGCATAAGGCCGAGCCTTCCACCCTTTACCAAGTATATAGATGCATTAATAATATAAGATATATTGTGATATCCCAACAAGTAAACATGTTCCAACAAGGAACAACATCTCCATGTTCCAACAAGGAACAAACTTCATCTTCACCTGCAACTAACAACGCTATAAGAGGGGCTGAGCAAAGCGGTAACATAGCCAAACAACGGTTTGCTAGGAAGGTGTCAAAAGGTTAGAGGCTGACATGGCAATTTGGGATGGCTTGATAAACAGGTAATAGGTAGCGCAGCATAGCGATAGAACGAAGCAACTAGCATATCAATGATAGTAGTGAGATCCAGGGTAGCGGTCATCTTGCCTGAAATCCTGCTAGGAAGAAAAGCGAGTCCATGAAGAAGATGAACGGATGAAGCCGAACCAATCGTAGACGAACGAATCCTCACGATCGCAACGAAACAGGAACTAACAAGAAGAAGCACACAACATAGGTAAACACACCACACATGAACAAGACATGATGCACAACAAGCATGATGCACGACAAGACTACATGAAGCTACTCATGGCAAGAGATGATGCAAACAAGAGCAACACATCAAAGCAAGTTTAAATGAGGCCGGGAACAACATATAACAAAACCGGTAAGTCAAAATATGCAAATTTCGAAATTGGTCCAGATCTGAATAAATCTTATGTTCAAGTTGTTAAACAGCAAGTTGAGATGCACCACGATGATCTACACGAAATTCTAGTCAAGTTACATATAAAGTTCATTTAATTGAGACTCGGCCTAGAAGATATGAGCAAAACAAGATAAGCATGGCATTGATGCAAAATGCACCCAAACATCAAGCAAACACCTCAAATCAAGGATGCAACATGATAATATGAAACTACATGCAAAATCAAGCAAGTTTCATATAGAGCACACTCAAAAGCGAACAGCGGTTCAACACATACACACTATACAAGTTATAGCAACAATCTGTCCAAAACAGCAACTAGACATATTGCAAGCATCAAAACAACATGCTACAGGACCTCAAAAAGAAAACAAAAGGCATGGGCATGATGTACAGGTAAAGCATTACAAAACATGAACACTGAGCTATCTCCAGAAACAACTAGAACATGCTCAAACACACATGGCAAGATTGCAAATAATAACAGTTTCAGACTTTGCAGAAATAACATCAGGTTGCAATGTTTAGAGCTATCAAACAACATGTTACAGGAACTTAACATGGCAAACAAAGGCGTGGCAGGATACTACTAAATGCATAGAACAAAAGTCCCTTACTGACCATGAGCCAAAAAGGACCAGAAGATATGATTGCACCCATGTAAACATGGCAAGTTATATTACAGGTTCATACATGGCAGGAACAACAATAAGTAGGCATGTTGGTGAGCTTGAACCACTCACCACAGAGCAATACATGATAAACTAAGCATACATCCATCAAGAATATATGGCATAGAAGCTATACGTGGCAAGAACAACATCATAGCATACACGGATCAACTACAACAACCTTGGCAAAATTGAATAACATGTAAACAACCTGCCAGGAAACATTTTATAGCAAAAGTAGAGCTCGATTGACTCAAGATATGGCACTACATAATTGCAAACAAGGGCATGGATGGATAGAGAATTACCATATGTTCAAAACATCCTTACTGAAGTATCTCAAAATAAGCATGGATCTCTCGGTAGCATCAAGTTAACATGGCATAAAAATATCAGCAGAACAGGGGCTGAAATCAGCAACATCATGAAGCCTAGTTTGCATGCTTGTTCTAGTCACCACAGAGATCACAAAAATACATGGCATACACCCCTGTAAATATGGCATGGCATATTACAAAACGCATGTAGGACTCAAATTCATAGGATGCACACGTCAAACATGGCAAAAATAACAGAAGTGCATGTTCTGATAAGAATCTGAAACTAACAACACATAGCACTCTTCTAACAGCATTTCGGGCATCAAGATGAGCTCAAATGAAAATGATGCAATGAGATTAAATGATGTACTCGTCGAGGCGAACAATTCGACATATTACACGCACGAAACGGAGCTACGGATGCAGAGTTATGATGCGATGAAAAAGCATGAAAATATTACAGAATCTGGGGACTTGGGGGAATTCGACCTCGAGAGGGGGCGAAGTCAACGCGGGCGGATCGGGGCCCCTCCAGATCGGCCATGGCCGCGCCGGCGATGGCGCTCGACGGAGGCGGAGGAGAAGGGCAGCGGCCAACCAGGGAGGGGCGGATCCGGCGCCGCCAGCCGGAGGCTGGCCGGGAGGCAACCGCGGCGGGGTTCCGGCGAGGGCAGGGGCAGGCGGCGGCAGCCGGAGGGCGGGCGGCGGCGACCGGGCGCCAGCGAGAGCGAGGCGGGCGCGGAAGCTGGAGGCCGGCGAGGCGGCGGCGAGGCGGCGGTGGGCCGGGCAGAGGAGCCGGGCGGGCGGATGGGATGGGCCCATGAGGGCAGATCTGGCTCAGCGGGCGGAGGCGGCGCGGGCGCCCGAGCCACGTGGCAGCTCCTGGTAGAGGCGGGGCGGCGGCGTGACGGGCGGACACGTCCGGGCGGCGGGTGGACGTATCCGTCGGCGGGAGGAGGAAGGAGCTAGGGTTTTGGACCCGAAATTTCGAAGGGGTGCACATATTTATAGGCAGAGGGGGCTAGAAGACTCCAAATGAGGTGCGGTTTTCGACCACGCGATCGTGATCGAACGACCGAGAGCATGGAGGGGAGTTAGGTGGGTTTTGGGCCACTTTGAAAGGGGTGTTGGGCTGCAAGGAGAAGGAGGCTTTCGCTGTTACCCGGTTAACCGTTGGAGTACCAAACGACCTCCAAATGGCACGAAACTTGACAGGCGGTCTACCGGTGGTATACCAAGGCCGCTTGACAAACCTCGGTCCATTCGAGACCATTTAACACCCGCACGAAAAAGAGGTAAAAAGGCGCCGGAGACATAGGAGTGCGGGTTGGAAAAGCGGACAACGGGAAAATGCTCGGATGCATGAGACGAACACGTATGCAAAATGAAATGCACATGATGACATGATATGAAATGCAGATGATGACATGGCAAAGTGCAACACGCAAGCAAATGACATGGCAACGAAGGCGAATAACTGGAAGACACCTGGCGCATCGAATCCGGGGCGTTACAAGCCTGCAATCCCATATTGACATATTTTTATGACTCCTGCGTTTATCTTTCTAAAGATCCTCAGTCCGGCTTTTCTTTCCGAACACCGAACCGAGCATTAGGGGCTACTGTCTATATGGTACCATTTTACATATATTGAAATTCTTACCTCAAAGCCTGTTAGAAGGCTACTACAGGCTTCGGTCAGCCCACTCTTGGCGAGCTGAACCTTCTGAATCACCGCACTCATAACAGTGCGGTGTTCCTCTTCGATGGAGGCGCCGTTGAGAGCCTCCAGCAAATTATCCGGCACCTCCGGTCGGACGGAGGCAGCCAGCGTCTCGGTCTTGCCCTTCTTAGGAAGGGGTCGCCCGCCGGACTCCACAGCCACTGCGGCCTCCGGGGCTGAGTCCGGTGCACAGTCCGGGAGGGTGTCCTGCGACACATCCGGGGCCTCCTCCTCCTGGTGGGTCCTTTTCTGGGATCCCACCTCGGCGTCGTCCGCGGCACGGGGGGTGGAGGCAGTCGGAAGGGAATCCATATCCGACGCACCCAAGGACCCGCTCGACGAAACGGGAAGATCATCCTTGGGCGGACTGCAGGGTTGTATGCGACATTAGAAAGATGTTATGTGGCGAAAATAAAAACCTTGAATTTATTCGGGGGTCCGGATACTTACGATCTCGCCAGGGGTTTGGCCCTTGGATGCCAGTCTTCATCGTCGTCACTGGCATCGGCGGAGCAGTCCGGAGGAAGAGTTTTTCCCTTCTTGGACCCTTCGGCCTCCTTGTTGGGAAGGCCTCCCTTTTCTTTCCTCCCCCCACTGGGGAGAGGCTTTTCTCCCCCTCACCTTGGTGGGAGGAGTCGGCCTCGGATTCATCATCCGGTAGCACCTGAAAACGGGAACTCTTCCGAGTCCCCGTGGCCGTCTTCTTGGCCTTCTTCTCCGGCACCGTGGGGTGCGGAGCCAGCTTAACCCGTTAGGCGGGCGTCCACTGGGTCCTCGGCAATGGGGCGGACGGGTAATCCGTTCGCCTTCGCCAACCATTCTGTCAAAGGCAAAGGAGTTTAGATCCGCATAGAGCCAAACTATGGAAAACAAGTGGTGAAATCACTTACCTCGTCGACTGGACCTTTGGGCAGAATCCGCGATCTTGATGGCGGATGTGGGAACCAGCGCCTTGAACAACACCTTCCGGACATCTTCGTGCGTAGTGTCGAAGAGCCCGCTCAGGTGCGGTGCTGCGCGGATCAAACTCCCACATATTAAAGCCCGTCGGCTGCACGAGAGAATCCGGCGGATGAGCATGCCTGGACTACGTTGACAAGCTTGAGCTTTTGTCCACCGACTTACGGATCTGAGGCTTGGAGTCGGTCAGCTCCTCGAATCCCCCAAATCCGGCCACTCTCTTTCCGGGAGGAGAGCCGTGTGGGGATGCAGATCTGGTCGGGGCTGCTGCCCAATCAGAGTCCGTGGCTCGGTGATGTAGAACCACCCCAATTGCCACCCTTGATGGTTTCCACGAAAGTACCCTCCAGCCACGTAGCGTGGGACATCCTGCCCACCATGGCGCCTCCGCACTCCGCTTGGCTGCCCTTCACAACCTTGACTTAACTTTGAAGGTCTTGAGCCTAAGCGAAGTGGGGCTGGATCTGAGGAATGCCTCGCACACGACGATAAGCGCCGAGATGTTGAGGATGAAATTCGGGCCCAGATCATGGAAATCTAGGCCGTAGTAGAACATGAGCCCCCGGACAAAGGGATGAGGCGGGAAGCCCAGTCAGCGGAGGAAATGGGGAAGAAATACTACCCTCTCATGGGGCTGGGGTTGGGGATGAGCTCTCCTCGTCGGGGAGCCGATCGCGCGATGTTCTTTGGACAGATATCCGGCGTCGCGCAGCTTCTGTATCTGCCCCTCCATGACGGAGGAGGCCATCCACTTGCCTCCCGCTCTGGACATAGTTGGAGAAGGTTGAGGTGAGGATTGCGGACTTGGGCGCTGGAGCTCGAGTTCGCGGAGATGGATAAGCCAAGGAGGAAGAAGGCGCAGGTAAAAAGGTTGGATCCGTATCCCCTTATATGGGCGGACAAAAACATGTGTCCCCACCGGCTGGTAAAACTCGCTTATCTCCCAAAGCGCCACAATCAATGGCGCGGTTGGGTTACCCACGTCCGTATTGATGGGAATCCGGAATAAAGGGAACACGATCTCTGCCTCGATAAGGCGTGCCAAGGAAACCGCTTAGCTAAACGGCGAGGTGGAGCAGTAAAAACAATTTGAATAAAGGCTTGGTAGTGGTGCGACATCACGCCACAAAATCGTCGCAGATTGATCTTGTGTAATATTATCTCTCTACGGTGGTATGTGGAATTTATTTTGCGAGCGGACACTATCTGGTGTTCACAATCTTCTATGAATTATTAGGAAGGAGAACCCGCCTTGCAATGCGAAGACAACATGCGCGCGGACTCATCGTCATTGAAGCCTGGTTCAGGAGACTCTTGAGGAGTTCGGACTAGGGGTGTCCGGATAGCGAACTATCATCATCGGCGGACTCCAAGACTATGAAGATACAAGATTGAAGACTTCGTCCGTGTCGGATGGGACTTTCCTTGGCGTAGAAGGCAAGCTTGGCGTCTGGATATGTAGATCTCCTACCATTGTAACCGACTCTGTGTAACCCTAACCCTATCCGGTGTCTATATAAACCGGAGGGTTTTAGTCCGTAGGACGAACAACAATCATACCATAGGCTAGCTTCTAGGGTTTAGCCTCTTTGATCTCGTGGTAGATCCACTCTTGTAACACACATCATCAATATTAATCTAGCAGGACATAGGGTTTTACCTCCATCAAGAGGGCCCGAACCTGGGTAAAACATCGTGTCCCTTGTCTCCTGTTACCATCCGCCTAAACGCACAGTTCGGGACCCCCTACCCGAGATCCGCCGGTTTTGACACCGACAGTCGGGCTGACTCCTAATTTTTTGACTTGCTTCTTTTTCGTCTTGGCAGACTTCTTCCCTGGCCACACGCAAGCGGCCACTCAAGCCATCGAGGCTGATCGCGAGGCGCGGAGGGCAAATGGTGCGGAGTCGCCGCCGCGCCCAGACCGTTGATGAGCAGCCGAGCGCCGAGGCTGCGTCTGCAACCGACCCATCGGATGCTGCGTCGGCTTCAACGTGTCGGCGCCCAGGCGATTGCTGCCCTGTGGCCAGACATGCCGGTTCTGCGCACTCCCAGTCGGACTGCCAACTGGCTGGAGGTCGCAGCTGGCCGTCTTGAGGCCTGGAAGGGTTCCTCGGCCTTGGCTGGAGCGCGCCGGGCCTCGGAATTCGTCAAGGCGTGGTATCCAGGGCTGGACCTGGACCGGCTGGCCGCGTTCCGGTCAGAGGCCCAGGCGGATCTAACAGCTGTGGAAGATGCCCTCGTCGAGCGTGCGGACGGCGATCGCCGATTACACAGACACCAGCATCTTCGTCCCTGAGCGGGCTGAAGACGGCGGGGAGGCGTCGCTGGAGTGGTTTGGGATGAACCCGGATTATGACGAGGACTCAGCGGAGGTGATCAGCTCCAGCGCCGAGGAGGAAGGTGAGGCGGAGGACGGAGGTGAGACGGAGGCGCCAGAAGCCGGAGCGGGCGACAAGCCTCAGCTCGACCGCACCTCCAGCAACGAGCCGCGCCCGACCAAGCCGGCTACCGCCGGAGATGATCAAGCCGAGACTGCCCAGCCTGCCGCCCCGGCGCCTGACACCGCCGTCTCTTCCGAACCTCCGAACCCGCCTGCCGCTTCCTAGGCTGCCGTCTTGCCTTTATTTTATCTGCTTTAGTAGTCTTTGAAGAACTTGTTAATTCGCACAATTCCACCCGCGAGGTGTATTTTGAACTTCTGCTTGAAGATTCGGCCAAGGGCCTATGTTATGTAAATATTTATTCGAGTTCTATCTTTTGTTGCTCATTGCTCCTTTAGCTTTTTCCTTTGCCGCCTTCCCTTAGTCGCCGCCTTGCCAGTCGGACAACCGCTCTGCGGGCTGCCGCTAGATCAAATGCTTGGCTACTTTTGGGAAGGCAAGTACTTGGCCATTTTTTAGAGTCTTTTTAACAAGTTGGATAGAAAGAGGCAAGCTGACTACTCAAGAGTCGGCTTTGCGAAGAGAGGCTGGAAGCCGACTTACGCTATGTTTATGCTTTGAGTCCTTAGCCATTTTTCATGTGGGTGCCCATTCTTCCTTACTCCTGCCCACCAAACAGTCGGTCTGCGAGCTGCGGCTTCTGACAGGAGACGGCTTAGGCACCACACACTACTTGTCCGACTGCAGGAAGCATTCCATGGCACGAGGCGGCGAGTCCCCGGGCCGACTAGTCGAACCCGGTGCCAAGCGGCATAACAAAGAGTAGCATACTTGAAGGCATAATTCTTATCATATAGATAACAAAAGGGTAGTCCCCGAGCTCGTCTCGGGGGCCCCGAAGTCTTGTTACTTTAATACAAAGGGTAGCTGTGACGCCCCAAGACCGGAGCTTCAGTTGCCTTCCAGGGTTTCCGAGTTTTGTCGTGTGTTTTGTTTGGTTTGTGCATTCATCTTGTCATCTTTTGCATTGCATCATGTCATCATGCCATCATATCTTTATTTTAAAAACTCTTCTAAATAAATCGTATGGATTTTTCGGTCCATTTAAATCGAGGGAATTCACATGGTGTTTTCTCTTTATAACATGTCGTCCCAATATTAGGGAGCTATATAAAATATTCCATTAATTGGAATCACCATAACACACTTGCAAAATTCAATGCCCTTTCCACTTCAAGTTTGGTCTCCTCACCTTGCCATTTTATTTCATCTTTTCGGAGTTCCACCAAAATCCTTGGATCATTTTTGTTATATTCCTCATATTTTTGTGAGCAGGAAAATTATCCGTGTCCAAATCCTTTCCCCAACCCTCTCTTTCTTTTCTTCTCTTTATCATTTTACGCTAAAGTATTTATATTGGAGTAAGAGAGAGCTAGGCCCAGCCGGCCTCCTGGGCCTCCCAACTCCTTAGCCGACCCCGGCTTTTCTCCTCCACAGGCCCGCGGCCTCCCAAGGCCCACCAACCCCTTGAGGCCCAGCCGGCTTCTAACCCTAGCTCGCCTTGATCCCATCTCCCTCGATCCTCCTCCTCCTTCGCTCCTCTCCAGCGCCCAGAGAGCGCCCGCGCCCGATCTCCCTTTCCTCGATCCCATCTCTCTCTCCCTCCCCTCGCGGCCGAACCCCCCTCGCTCGCCTCGCCTCCTCCACCTGTGGCATGTGCGCCCGCCGTCCTTGGCCTCTCCAGCTCCTCCTCGACCGTTCTTCCCCTGCCTTGCTGCATCTCCTCCGTCCAGCGCCAGCGCCTCCTCTCGTGACCCGTCGCCCGGTGAACCTCGTCGCTGGCGACCACCTCCCTTGAGCCTGCAGGCCATCTTCCTCATGAGGTCGAGCTCCCGTTAGTCGAGCTCCCGTTGGCGAGCTCCTCCTCGTCGCCATGGGCGCCCATGCGAGATCCCGCCTCCTGCGTCCTCCGGCCGTCCGAGCTCCGGCGAGTCACCAGCGCCTCCGACCTCCTCCTCGCCGTGCCGCCCCACGGAGATCGCGCCAAGTGCAGCGCCGCCTCGCCCATGGCGTCGACCTGCTATTGCGCCTCTGCCGCTTGCTTCCTCTACGAGCACCGTCGCCGCCTCCGGCCGTGCGGCGAGTCAGGCCGGCCGCAGCTCGTCGCCAGCGCCTGTGGCCTCATCCCGCCTCGGTTTCGGTCCTCCAGCGCCTAGTTCCTCTGCTGCTCCTGCTTTGTGCTTACGTCGTCGTCCCCATCGATCCGAAGCGCCCATCGTGGCCTCGGCCTCGAGCTGTTGTCCACGATGCCTACCGAACAGGAAAAGTTTTGGATCGCCAAGTCCCTTCAGTTCGCCGAGTCCTTCATGCACAACTACATTCGATGAGGCGACAAGTACCCGACAACGTATACATCTACACCGCCAAGACCGGACCGACAAGTACCACGACTTACGGCGCCGAACGACCACCGAACCGGAAACACCAAGTACCTCTACCGTCGTCTCCGGAAGCGTCAAAGTACCCTCTGCGCGAAGGCGCCAAGTCCGTTCGGGATTCTTCAAGTACCGCTACCGTCGAACCGAACATCTTGAAAACGAGCGTGAACCACTACCGTCGACCCTCGAAGACCCGTGGACCCCGAACATCCACGGGACGCGAACAACTACTTCCGATGGCGAGATGTACCACTACCATCGAGCGTGAACAACGACTTCCCCTACGCGCCGTGTCGACTACTTCCCTCGGCGATCATTGCGAGCGTCTACTTCCTCTACTTTGCACCGAACGAGCACCGTCCCGATTGCACGTTCCGAAGGTATAACCCGTGATGACCGACCGTGATCGAATCATCCTTGCGATGCCCCTCTTTTGCCATGCCACCGTTCCGTGGGAACCCGGTAACCGGGAACACCCCACCATCTTGCATGACTCGCTTCCGTCACCCCTTCCTTTTGCATCGGTATCTCCGTGAGCTACCGGAACCGATATGTTGCCGTGGCACCCCTTTCTTCCACCACGGCGACATAATGCTTCTTCATGCTCATGTTAACGTTTTCATAAAAATTGCATAAACTTGCACATGTCATCCGCATCATGATAACAACATTTAAATGTTTATAATTGTTGTTTGCATTAATTTGCTTAAATGCCATGCTAAAATGATTTATTTCATAACTAAATAACCGTAGCTCCATTTTAATTAATTTACATATGTAAATGGGGTAGAATAATGCCTAGTTTAACATGGTATACTTTATTTGCATGTTTAACAACTCTAAAATATGCTTTAGGTCAGATCAGTACCGAATCCATAATTTGCATATGGGGAATTTCCGGAATTGTTGTTCGTTGTTTCCGGCCTCATTTAAACTTGCCTAGTTAGGTAGTTTAATTATGCTTCACCTCTTGCCATGTTTAATAACATTTAATATTGTTGAGTACCTAATCGGGAGAGAACTAAATAATTGATGTGGAGTTTAGTCAATATGCAACCCGTTGCATATTGAGCTCCACTAACTTGTAGTTTTGTTTGTGCTTATTACCATGCCATGCTATTTAAACGGACATGCATCATATTTGTTTGTGCATCATGCCATGTTTATGATTGTTTGTTTACTATGTTGTTTGTTTCTTTCGGGTTGCTTCCTCGTTAGCCGGTTTCGTTCGGAGTTGTGAGATTCATTCGACCTCGTCCGTTTATCTTCTTCATGGACTCGTTCTTCTTCCTTGCGGGATTTCAGGCAAGATGACCATACCCTCGAAATCACTTCTATCTTTGCTTGCTAGATGCTCGCTCTTTTGCTATGCCTATGCTCGATGCCTACCACTTGCTATATCATGCCACCCACATTGCCATGTCAAACCTCTAACCATCCTTTCCTAGCAAACCGTTGTTTGGCTATGTTACCGCTTTGCTCAGCCCTCTTATAGCGTTGTTAGTTGCGGTGAAGATGGAGTTTGTTCCTTGTTGGAACATGGAGATGTTGTTCCTTGTTGGAACATGTTTACTTGTTGGGATATCACAATATATCTTATTTAATTAATGCATCTATATACTTGGTAAAGGGTGGAAGGCTCGGCCTTATGCACGGTGTTTTGTTCCACTCTTGCCGCCCTAGTTTCCGTCATATCGGTATTATGTTCCCGGATTTTTGCGTCCCTAACGCGGTCGGGTGATTTATGGGACCCCTTGACAGTTCGCTTTGAATAAGACTTTTCGGCAAGGCCCAACATTGGTTTTACCATTTGACTCACCTATGCCCTTTTTCCTTGGGTTTCGGAGCCCGAGGGTCATCTTTATTTAGCCCCGGACGGTGCTCCTTGAGTGCTGGCCGAACTAGAACCACATGCGCCCCTCAAGGCAACTTGAGGTTTGGTTTTAGTTATGCGGACTGCTCATCCGAGTGTGCCACGAGACCGAGATATGTGCAGCTCCTATCAGATTTGTCGGCACATCCGGCGGCTTTGCTGGTCTTGTTTTATTGCTGTGAAATGTCTTGTAGCCGGATTCGAGACTGATCGGGTCTTCCGGGAGAAGGAATATCCTTCGTTGATCGCGAGAGCTTATCATGGGCTAAGTTGGGACACCCTGCAGGGTTTTGAACTTTCAAAGCCGTGCAGCGGTTATGTGGCAGATGGGAATTTGTTAATGTCGGTTGTAGAAAACCGAAGTTGATCTTAACTAAAATACACCAACGCGTGTGTAACGTGATGGTCTCTTCTCGTGGTCCGGGAAGTGAACACGGTGTTGGAGTTATGCTTGGCGTAAGTAGTTTCAGGATCACTTCTTGATCATAGTTGTTCGACCGTGCTTTTGCCTTCTCTTCTCGCTCTCATTTGCGTATGTAGCCACCATATATGCTAGTCGCTTGCTGCAGCTCCACCTCACTACCCTGTCCTACCTTTAAGCTTAAATAGTCTTGATCTCGGGTGTGAGATTGCTGAGTCCCGTGACTCACAGATACTTCAAAACCAGTTTGCGGTGCCGATGAAACCGTGCGGTGATGCACTGAGCTCAAGGAGGAGCTCGATGAAGATCTTGTTCATTGTGTTGTTTCGTTTCAGGTGATCGGTAGTGGAGCCAGTTGGGACGATCGGGGATCTGTGTAGCATTTGGGGTAGTCTTCTTTTATTTTGGTTCCGTAGTCGGACCTTGATTGTATCTGTATGATGTAATGTTTACTCATGTATTGTGTGAAGTGGCGATTGTAAGCCAACTATGTATCTCTTTCCTTATGTATTACATGGGTTGTGTGAAGATTACCTCACTTGCGACATTGCTTTCAATGCGGTTATGCCTCTAAGTCGTGCTTCGACACGTGGGAGATATAGCCGCATCGAGGGCGTTACAAGTTGGTAATCAGAGCCTTCCCCGACTTAGGAGCCCCCTACTTGAGTGTTTCTTTGGCGTTGTTGAGTCTAGAATGGAAAATGTTTTGAGTCTTAGGATTATATATATCGAGAGTAGGATTCTTTTACTCCTCGGTCCTTAAATCGCTCTGGTGAGGTATCTGACGTAGAGTTTTGACTTTTCTCTCCTCAAATTTCACTAAATTTTTTTAGGATCACGTGGGTATCTTGGAATCGTTCGATGGTTTTGTGGCGAGAACATTGTTCTTGGTGCCTCGACATTTAGGGGTTGTGGCGGTGTCCGGGAGTTGAGCTCCGAGGTGTTGTCGTCACAATTTTATCGTTGCGATTCTGGAATACGAGTTTTGCCGACATCGAAATCTCTTTTGTGCGATTGTTGGTGAGATAACCACGATAGCCCGATCTTGTGGCGAAAGGGAGTATTGCCATGACTTGTATAACGGATGTTTTTGAAGGTCGAGGTAAAGCGATTTCGGAGTTTTCTTGGTTATGTGTTGACGGATGGATGTTGGATCTAGGTATTGTTAGTTTGGGTGATATATTTTGTGTCCCTGTATCCCCAACACCAGATTGCATAACCAGAAAGTTTCGGAGTTTATAGGTGGGAATTCTAGTAGCTTACGGGATATCTTTCCGACGGATGTATGATTGGATATTGGGGTTCAAAGTTTAGTGGTCCGCCCATTCACGGTCGATTCTGATGGTGTGAGGCGTCTTAAAGAATCCTTGGCTATGCTGATTCGGGGACGTCTTGTTTGTCATTCGTGACGTCCGCTATACGTCGTGTCCGTGTGGGCCCCACCACGAACACTTTGGGTAAATCTCTATCATATGTATTTGTTCCGGCTTATTCTGCAAGCCAATCCTTTGTTTTTGTTTTGTTTTGTGGTATTCGAGTTGCTTCGAAGTCAAGTGTTGATTCCATACCTTATTCTAAATGGTGTTCTCATATTGCTATGTGAATACTAATCCTTCTTGATCACTGAGCTTGTCATGTAAATTCTTTTCTCAACCGTCGTGCTTCTCTTCAAGTGGATCCGATCATTCCAACATTCGCAAGATCAATTCTAAGCTTTTCTCAACGGTGTTCGTTTCATCCGACCCAAGTTGCTTTGTTTTCCCGCCCTCCCACCCTTTTTCTTCAAGGACTCAGATTTCTTAATCAAGTATCCATTTTTATTGAGTGAAGTTTCTTCATTCTTTTCCTTTAATGTTTTATCCGGTGATTTCTCATGAAGACGCTAAGGAAGCGTTAACCTTATCATTGTTCCATTCTAATTTTTCTTTTCCGGTGGATTTAACTCAAGCTTTCAGTGTTGATCATATTCTTTTCCTTGTTGCAAATGTTTTCTCTTGCCGATGCATCCCCTAATCATTCACCTCTCGTTATTCATTTGTTCCGGAGTGTTGAAGATATCTCAGAAGATTCTAGTTTCCATTCTCAATTCACTCAAGTTCTTTTGAGGATGCTATCTCATTCAAGCCATTTAATTCTACCGGTGCAATATCTGTTTCAAGCAATTGTTCAACGATGTTTCTTTTGAGTGGGCCCTAACCCACAGGTCTTTCCCAGGATCTTACCCGACTCTTCTAATTTTCCAGAGCTATTCCCAAATTCATTGCAAAGTTTGACGTAAGAATGAGTTTTTCATCAGTCATATGGCTTTCTCCAAGATCTTTCACATTCTTTTCATTGTTGGTTCAACCTTTCTAATTTTCATCCCGGAGTATCTCAACAATTCATGGTGATGTTTCTCATCGTCATTCTCAACATTTGAAGACCGAAGAAGAGTTTCTCTTAAATCTTGCTCCATTCTCTTCAAGATCCATGGTTCTAGCTTGATGCCATTCTCTCATAATTGTTTTCGATTGTGGGAATTCTTTTCACCCATCCGGAGCATTTCAGGAGTCTTTTCAGTTTGATTCTCCGGAGCCCATCAACTCAGAATTATTCATTCTAACGTTCAACTCTTGTTTTCCAAATCTCACCGGTGCATCGTCGAAATATCCTCTAATCAGCTCGGGATCTCTGCGTTCATTTGTATCTAAATCCTCTCAAGTATCTTCGTTCATTTTCCAATTCTTCCCGGTGAATTGTGCCTTTGGTACGTTCATTCTCAACTCTTACGGTGGTTCGTTCAAGATTTCACTTCCGTTGTTATCATATCAATTTATTCGTTGTTTCAATCCTACCGGTGGTTTGTTGAAGACCTTCTCAAGTTTGCGCTATATCTCTATCTGTAATCATTTATCAATGAGAATAAGTAGTATGACAAATCTATTGCTTGTCATCAATTTTATTGGTGAAGGATCAACATAATGTAATTCTTATTCTTGTTCCATCGAGTAAGTTCAATTCCTTATTCCGGAGGTTCATCAAAATTCTTGATTTCATTTGTTCATCTTTTCTTTCCGGAGTTCAAAGTTTTCTCGGTTATATCATTTCAAAGCTTCATCTTATCACTGCAAGGCTTCACCTTGTGTTTTCAACTTCTCTTTCTTTTATCATCCTTTTCTTACCGGAGTTCTTCATGGAGGCTCTACATGGTGCTTCCTCAAGGATTCTTTTCATTCTTCAATTGTTCATCAAGATTTCTCTCCGAGTTATGATCCGTCAAGCCATACTCTAAAATAAGCATGATTCCAACACATGTTTTGTTTTCAGGCGTTCAAGTATTCTTCATTTTGCATTCCGAAGTGCAATTTGTTCTACCTTATCTTTTGAGGTGGTGTTATGTCATTCTCGACAATTTGAGTTCGTGTTTCATGATTCACATGTTGTCAAGAATGAGGTATTTTAAATCCATCAATCTCTTCATTGGAGTTATCTTGGGCTATATTTCACCTAAAGCTTTCCCTAAGGATCGTTGCTATTTATGGTGCTTATAAAGGACCCAAGTTCTTCATTTGTCCTCTCGGTGAAATAAGTTTCTCGTCTCCTTGTTGATATAAATCCAATCGTTTGTTTCCGTTGGTGGCAGAATTTAACCTCGTTTTGTAAAGATCATGTCCTTTTCCTTGCTTATCGTTTTAACCGGAGTGTCATGTTTTCATTCGAGTTCTTTTCTTCTTATCAAGTTTTCCTTCTTCCTTTAGTCGGAGTGCTGCCCAAATTTTATCAATCTTATTCCTTGTTTATCTAGTTTTAACCGGAGTGGTTTCAATATCTATCTTATCACTAAACCTCTTGGTTTTCGTCGTATCCCTTGTTCCTCTTTTCTAACAGAGTGTTTTCAACTTTCTTCATCTTCATTGTTTTCTTTCTTTCATTTTGTTCAACCTCTCAAGGTTCTTTGGTTTCACTTTCGTTTGTCGGAGAAGCAACCGTTTTACCTCTTCCTCTCCGCTTTTCTCGGTGCCATCCTAGATCTCGGGACGAGATCCTCTCGTAGTGGTGGAGTGTTGTGACGCCCCAAGACCGGAGCTTCAGTTGCCTTCCAGGGTTTCCGAGTTTTGTCGTGTGTTTTGTTTGGTTTGTGCATTCATCTTGTCATCTTTTGCATTGCATCATGTCATCATGCCATCATATCTTTATTTTAAAAACTCTTCTAAATAAATCGTATGGATTTTTCGGTCCATTTAAATCGAGGGAATTCACATGGTGTTTTCTCTTTATAACATGTCGTCCCAATATTAGGGAGCTATATAAAATATTCCATTAATTGGAATCACCATAACACACTTGCAAAATTCCAATGCCCTTTCCACTTCAAGTTTGGTCTCCTCACCTTGCCATTTTATTTCATCTTTTTCCGGAGTTCCACCAAAAATCCTTGGATCATTTTTGTTATATTCCTCATATTTTTGTGAGCCCGGGAAAATTATCCGTGTGTCCAAATCCTTTCCCCAACCCTCTCTTTCTTTTCTTCTCTTTATCTGTTTTCTGCTAAAGTATTTATATTGGAGTAAGAGAGAGGAGCTAGGCCCAGCCGGCCTCCTGGGCCTCCCAACTCCCGCAGCCGACCCCTGGCTTTTTCTCCTCCACCAGGCCCGCGGCCTCCCAAGGCCCACCAACCCCTTGAGGCCCAGCCGGCTTCTAACCCTAGCTCGCCCGATCCCATCTCCCCTCGATCCTCCTCCTCCTTCGCTCCTCTCCAGCGCCGCCAGAGAGCGCCCGCGCCCGATCTCCCTTTCCCTCGATCCCATCTCTCTCTCCCTCCCCTCGCGACCGAACCCCCCCTCGCTCGCCTCGCCTCCTCCCTGTGGCATCGCGCGCCCGCCGTCCTTGGCCTCTCCAGCTCCTCCTCGACCGTTCTTCCCTGCCCTTGCTGCATCTCCTCCGTCCAGCGCCAGGCCTCCTCTACCTCGTGACCCGTCGCCCGGTGAACCTCGTCGCTGGCGACCACCTCCCTTGAGCCTGCAGGCCATCTTCCTCGCGGGTCGAGCTCCCGTTGGTCGAGCTCCCGTTGGCGAGCTCCTCCTCGTCGCCATGGGCGCCCATGCGAGATCCCGCCTCCTGCGTCCTCCGGCCGTCCAGAGCTCCGGCGAGTCACCAGCGCCTCCGACCTCCTCCTCGCCGTGCCGCCCCACCGAGATCGCGCCAAGTGCAGCGCCGCCTCGCCCAGCGGCGTCGACCTGCTATTGCGCCTCTGCCGCCTGCTTCCTCTAAATCAACGAGCACCGTCGCCGCCTCCGGCCGTGCCGGCGAGTCCAGGCCGGCCGCAGCTCGTCGCCCGCGCCTGTGGCCTCATCCCGCCTCGGTTTCGGTCCTCCCGCGCCTAGTTCCTCTGCTGCTCCCTGCTTTGTGTACTTGTCGTCGTCCCCATCGATCCGCGGCGCCCATCACGTGGCCTCAGCCTCGAGCTGTTGTCACGATGCCTACCGAACAGGAAAAGTTTTGGATCGCCAAGTCCCCTTCGGATTCATCGAGTCCTTCATGCACAACTACATTCGATGAGGCGACAAGTACCCCGACAACGTATACATCTACACCGCCAAGACCGGACCGACAAGTACCACGACTTACGGCGCCCGAACGACCACCGAACCGGAAACACCAAGTACCTCTACCGTCGTCTCCGGAAGCGTCAAAGTACCCCTACGCGAAGGCGCCAAGTCCGTTGGGGATTCTTCAAGTACCGCTACCGTCGAACCGAACATCTTGAAAACGAGCGTGAACCACTACCGTCGACCCTCGAAGACCCGTGGACCCGAACATCCACGGGACGCGAACAACTACTTCCGATGGCGAGATGTACCACTACCATCGAGCGTGAACAACGACTTCCCCTACGCCGTGTCGACTACTTCCCTCGGCGATCATTGCGAGCGTCTACTTCCTCTACTTTGCACCGAGCGAGCACCGTCCGATTGCACGTTCGAAGGTATAACCCGTGATGACCGACCGTGATCGAATCATCCTTGCGATGCCCTCTTTTGCCATGCCACCGTTCGTGGGAACCGGTAACAAGGAACACCCACCATCTTGCATGACTCGCTTCCGTCACCTTCCTTTTGCATCGGTATCTCCGTGAGCTACGGAACCGATATGTTGCCGTGGCACCCCTTTCTTCCACCACGGCGACATAATGCTTCTTCATGCTCATGTTAACGTTTTCATAAAAATTGCATAAACTTGCACATGTCATCCGCATCATGATAACAACATTTAAATGTTTATAATTGTTGTTTGCATTAATTTGCTTAAATGCCATGCTAAAATGATTTATTTCATAACTAAATAACCGTAGCTCCATTTTAATTAATTTATATATGTAAATGGGGTAGAATAATGCCTAGTTTAACATGGTATACTTTATTTGCATGTTTAACAACTCTAAAATATGCTTTAGGTCAGATCAGTACCGAATCCATAATTTGCATATGGGGAATTTCCGGAATTGTTGTTCGTTGTTTCCGGCCTCATTTAAACTTGCCTAGTTAGGTAGTTTAATTATGCTTCACCTCTTGCCATGTTTAATAACATTTAATATTGTTGAGTACCTAATCGGGAGAGAACTAAATAATTGATGTGGAGTTTAGTCAATATGCAACCCGTTGCATATTGAGCTCCACTTAACTTGTAGTTTTGTTTGTGCTTATTACCATGCCATGCTATTTAAACCGGACATGCATCATATTTGTTTGTGCATCATGCCATGTTTATGATTGTTTGTTTACTATGTTGTTTGTTTCTTTCCGGGTTGCTTCCCTCGTTAGCTTCGGTTTCGTTCCGGAGTTGTGAGGATTCATTCGACCTCGTCCGTTTATCTTCTTCATGGACTCGTTCTTCTTCCTTGCGGGATTTCAGGCAAGATGACCATACCCTCGAAATCACTTCTATCTTTGCTTGCTAGATGCTCGCTCTTTTGCTATGCCTATGCTACGATGCCTACCACTTGCTATATCATGCCACCCACATCGCCATGTCAAACCTCTAACCATCCTTTCCTAGCAAACCGTTGTTTGGCTATGTTACCGCTTTGCTCAGCCCCTCTTATAGCGTTGTTAGTTGCAGGTGAAGATGGAGTTTGTTCCTTGTTGGAACAGGGAGATGTTGTTCCTTGTTGGAACATGTTTACTTGTTGGGATATCACAATATATCTTATTTAATTAATGCATCTATATACTTGGTAAAGGGTGGAAGGCTCGGCCTTATGCAGGTGTTTTGTTCCACTCTTGCCGCCCTAGTTTCCGTCATATCGGTATTATGTTCCCGATTTTTGCGTCCCTAACGCGGTCGGGTGATTTATGGGACCCCTTGACAGTTCGCTTTGAATAAGACTTTTCCAGCAAGGCCCAACATTGGTTTTACCATTTGACTCACCTATGCCCTTTTTCCCTTGGGTTTTAGGAGCCGAGGGTCATCTTTATTTTAGCCCCGGACGGTGCTCCTTGAGTGCTGGCCCGAACTAAAGCCTGTGCAGCGCCCCTCAAGGCAACTTGAGGTTTGGTTTTAGTTATACGGACTGCTCATCCGAGTGTGCCACGAGACCGAGATATGTGCAGCTCCTATCGATTTGTCGGCACATCAGGCGGCTTTGCTGGTCTTGTTTTATTGCTGTGAAATGTCTTGTAGCCGGATTCGAGACTGATCGGGTCTTCCGGGAGAAGGAATATCCTTCGTTGATCGCGAGAGCTTATCATGGGCTAAGTTGGGACACCCTGCAGGGTTTTGAACTTTCAAAGCCGTGCCCGCGGTTATGTGGCAGATGGGAATTTGTTAATGTCGGTTGTAGAAAACCGAAGTTGATCTTAACTAAAATACACCAACGCGTGTGTAACCGTGATGGTCTCTTCTCGTGAGTCCGGGAAGTGAACTGATGTTGGAGTTATGCTTGGCGTAAGTAGTTTCGGGATCACTTCTTGATCATAGTTGTTCGACCGTGCTTTTGCCTTCTCTTCTCGCTCTCATTTGCGTATGTAGCCACCATATATGCTAGTAAACTTGCTGCAGCTCCACCTCACTACCTGTCCTACCTTTAAGCTTAAATAGTCTTGATCTCATGGTGTGAGATTGCTGAGTCCCGTGACTCACGAGATACTTCAAAACCAGTTTGCAGTGCCGATGAAACCGTGCGGGTGATGCACTGAGCTCAAGGAGGAGCTCGATGAAGATCTTGTTCATTGTGTTGTTTCGTTTCAGCTGATCGAGAGTGGAGCCAGTTGGGACGATCGGGGATCTGTGTAGCATTTGGGGTAGTCTTCTTTTATTTTGGTTCCGTAGTCGGACCTTGATTGTATCTGTATGATGTAATGTTTACTCATGTATTGTGTGAAGTGGCGATTGTAAGCCAACTATGTATCTCTTTCCCTTATGTATTACATGGGTTGTGTGAAGATTACCTCACTTGCGACATTGCTTTCAATGCGGTTATGCCTCTAAGTCGTGCTTCGACACGTGGGAGATATAGCCGCATCGAGGGCGTTACAGTAGCGTGGTACATACTGCATCAACTGTAAAATCTTCGGAGAAGATTTGCATTCCATTGCCGTTCCGTCTCTTTGTCGGAGTTGTCCCTCTTGCGTGCTCGGGGCTTCTGAGCGTCGATCAGGTAGTAGGAGTCGTTGCCCAGCACTTTGCTGATAATGAAGGGGCCTTCCCAAGGTGCCGACAGCTTGTGCTGGCCGGTTGTTCGCTGGATCAGTCGGAGCACAAGGTCACCCTCTTGGAAAGATCTCGTCCTGACCTTCCTGTTGTAGTATCGGCGCAGGCTCTGCTGGTAGATGCTGGACCGGCTGAGTGCCAATAGCCGGCCCTCTTTCAGTAGATCGACACCGTCTTGATGTGCTTCTTCTGCTTCCTCCTCGGTGTACATGGTGACTCGCGGGGAGTCAAACTCTATGTCCGTTGTGATGACGGCTTCCGCACCGTAGACGAGGAACAAAGGTGTGAAGCCGGTTGACTTCTTTGGAGTCATGCGCAGACTCTAGAGGACGGCTGGCAATTCATCAAGCCAACAGCTGGCCGAACGCTCCAGTGGTTCGACCAGTCGAGGGTTGATGCCAGATAGGATGAGGCCGTTTGCTCGCTCCACCTGGCTGTTTGACTGCGGATGGACGACGGACGCTAAGTCCAGTCGGATGCCTTGCGTCGCGCAAAAACGGGCCGAGGCGCCTTTGGCAAAATTTGTGCCATTGTCGGTGATGATGCTGTGTGGTACGCAGTACCGTGTCGTGATGTCGGTGATGAAAGTCACTGCAGTCGGACCATTCAACTTCTTGATGGGCTTTACTTCTATCCACTTGGTGAACTTGTCCACTGCGACAAGTGAGTTAGGCCGCCTCGTGCTGTTTTGAATGGTCCCACCATGTCCAGGCCCCAAACCGCGAAGGGCCAGGCGATGGGGATAGTCTTGAGTGCGGAAGCCGACTGATGCGGCTTGGAGCGGAACGTCTGGCACCCTTTGCATTTTTGACTAATTCTTTGGCCTCTTCTAGGGCAGTTGGCCAGAAGAAACCGTGTCGAAAGGCTTTGGCGACCAGTGCTCTTGAGGCCGCATGGTGGCCACACTCGCCTCGATGGATGTCTTTGAGAATTGCTTGGCCTTGCTCGGCTCGGCCTTAGCGCTGGTAGACACCAGTGACGCTGCGCCTGGCCAGCTCTCTGTTGACTATGGTGTAGGCTGCCGCTCGGCGTTGTACTTGCCGAGCCAAGATTTCATCGGTTGGCAGCTCTTTGCTCACTAGGAACTTGAGGATGGGCTGGGCCCATCGGTGCTACTATTTCTTCAGCTGTCGACCTCTGCGACTTGGACGAGGGCGGCGGGCTGGGAGGCGGCGGGCTGGAGTCCATGACGCTTCTTTGGATTGATGAAGTCCCGGGCCGTGGTGCAGTCCCGGGCGAGCTCTGGAGTCTTGGACTGGTCGCCGCAGATCCCGGGCGGGTTCAGAAGTCCGGGCGGCCGACTGCGGTGTTCTTGGAGCCATCTGTAAGAATTCTTGTGCCGTCTGCTGGGGCTCTTGAGTCGGATCCGACTTCTTCAGGCTGTTCAACCATGTCCGGGCCGTGCCCTGGAGCATGAGTGGAACATACTTTACGGCAACATGCTTGTTGCCGTTTGCTATGTTGACGGCCGTGGAGTAGTCAACCAGCCGATCTTCCGGCTTTACGGGCGGTGTACTTAGGCGTATCTCGGGGCGTGAACCCTTTGGGAAAGGGCTCGTGCAGGATCACGAGTCCATAATGAGGCGGACCCAACTCGTCTTCTTCTTCGGCGCCAGGATCGGTGGAGTCGGTCGATCGGTGGCGGGCCTCATTCTCTCAGACTCCCTCTCGGCGGCGAAGGTGGTCGCCGAGAGTCGGATGCTCAACGGGTGGTGGGGAGACTCGCCTTTCTTTGCGAGGAGGAGGAGGCAGATAGTCGTCCCGCCGTTCCACCGCTCATGGGTGACTGTCTTGGTCGCGCTCGATGGTGATGCGAGTCCGACTGTGGCTGACAGCCGGATCCTTGTCTTTTCTTCTGCGGACACCGCCCGATCGGTGTCGAGGCGTCGCGCCTTGATTTCAGCGGGAGGCGGTCGTCGTTTTGTCGTTCTGGCGCCTGCATGCGGCAGCGGCTTCGTTACATGCGGCAACCGCGTCGAGGAGCTGCTGGACTCGCTCCGTCATCGAGCAGCGCTCTTCACCCTCGAAGTTGTCTAGCTTCGTCGCCGCCGCTGGCGCGCGGATGTTCTCCGCGGCGTGGCGTACGCAGGCGTCGGCCCGAACAGGTTGGTGATAGCCACGCCGCGCTCTTTGGACCGCGCCTGGCGGCTAGGCCCGATTGGGGCGGCGAGCGCCGGCGCAATCCATCTCGCTGGTAGGCTTCGACAAGCGTCTCATGCTTGCCGGCTTCTTCGCGCCGGCGAGCTGAAAGCGGCGCGCCTCCAGCGTCTCGGCGTCGGCGTCTTCCGGGATAAGCGCGGTCAGGTCTTCTGAGCGCGTCGAGTGGGTCATGAGCTCCTTCACGGAATGCTCGCCATGACCGATGGCGAGCACCTCCGTGGCGGTGCTTCCGCCACTCGCCCGGCGAGCGAAGCGTCGTGAACTACCACGTTGGTGGGGAAGGCGCCGAGCGGCGGCGGTGTCGGTCGACCAGCATTGGGTCGATGGAGCCCACGGACTCCAAGTCCACAGCAGGCTCGCCGCGGCGCAGAGTTGGTCGAGGAGGCGCGAGGAGGCTCGGGGCCGCCCGTGCTCGCATCGGATGCGAGCTCGTCGAGGCGAACCTCGCCGACAAGTTCAGCGAGGCAGCTAGCTGCTTGGCGATCTCGGCGCCGTCTGTAGCGTCGGCGCGAACTCCGTCTGGCGTGCGGTCTGGTTCGCTTCGCCCGGGAGAAAAAGGGTTCCCGTCGAGTAGGTCTCGGACGACGGTGCACCTCGCCCCATGGTGGGCGCCAAATGTCGGGGGTTGGGTGCGACATATGCCAAGGGATGGGTTATCATGGTGGGGGCGAGTAGAACGTCGTCGGTGCCTGGAAACGGGATGAGGCGAAGACATGCACACCGGCGGATCTTACGCAGCTTCAGGGCTCTCCATGGAGATAACACCCCTACTACTGCTCTCCGGGGTCTCCGCATGATCACTAGATGAACAATGGCTACAAGAGGCTCCTTGAGCTGTTCGGGGTGAGGAAGGAGAAGGGCACGGCTAGCTCTCCTCTTCCCTCTATGTGTGTCTAAAACTATCAGGGTCCAACCCTTTGCATGGGTGCCCTGGCGGGTTTATATAGGCCTACCCCTCGGGGGTACAATGGTAATCCGGCTGGGCGCGGGTCCCAGCCGTCTGTCTCTCAGGCCGCCGTATTCTCCGCCGACTGGCGGGCCCCGCCGACGGGCCCGGTATGGGGCCGACAGGCCTTGTCCGCCGTGGGCGGGTCTTGCCGGCTGCGGATTACTATAGCCCTGCTTCAAATGACGCTGGCTTGGTCATGGGGTCATGGAAATAGTGCCGCCGCCTGACGAGCGATCACTGTTGCCATTCCCCGTCTTGTCTGGTTAATGGCGTGCGGGGCCCGTGGGAGGGGCGAGCCGACTCCTGGGGGCCGACTCCCAACGGGTCCGTCTTGTGGCGCTCGCCGTCTTACATACCCCGCCGACAAGCGGGACCCGCCATCTACAGGTCGTCGAGACTGTCGTGTCGTGGGCACAGGGCGCCGCCCACAGGGGCTGATGTCAGGGCTGGCATGGCAACAGTGCCGTGCCGGACGGAGATCTCCGTTGGTACGGCGCCCTATGGCCATGCCTGCCCTTCGCAAACGGGGCAGGGATGGGCTGTGCGGTGGCTGCAACCCGTCCGCCCATCATTGCGAAGGCAGGAGGTGGTCGGAGTCGCGGGCCGACTCCCCATAGCCGGCTTCTCTGGAAGCTGCCAGTTAGGAGTCGGCTTTCTTGAAGTCGCCCCTAGGACTCGGTCGTGAGGGGCAGTCGGCGGCCTTGCCGCCGACTCTCAAAAAGCGGCTCTTCATCTTGGGGTCTTGAGGGGCGCAGCCTGCCCCGATGTCTTGAAAGGTTCAGGGGCTCGGGTTAGCCTACCCGTGGCCCATTACTCTGACACTAATATTGTTGCTTCTAGTAGTTCTCTTGATTCCACTAATGATTCTCTTAGCCAAGTTACACTTGAGCAAGAAAATAGCTTATTGAAGGGAATTATAGAGAAAGGTGTATACAAGAGCCTTGCCGGGAGTAGGCAATTTGAGGAAATTGTACGCAAGCAAGGAAGGAACCGGAAGAATCAAGGTATTGGTTTTGAACGAAGTTCAATGCCAATGGAGTTGAGTGGGAAGAAGATCAATATCCCAAGACGAAGTTTGTTCCTTATCAAGAGAAGTATGATCCTACTTCCTTCAAGGGAACACAAGCTCAAGATGATCTTCCACCACAAGACCACAAGAACAAAGGCAAGGACAAGCTTCAAGAGGAGATAGATGCATTTGAAGAAGCTCCTAAGGCCTTGGTCAAGTGGGTTCCCAAGACTACGTCAAGTTCTACTTCACCAAGCACAACTACAACTCCAAGGATTCCCATCAAGGTGATGTGAATCCCGAAGAAGAAGAACTAGAGAGTTCTTGAGGGTGACTCCGCCAACATTCTTCACTCATGTCATTATGGCAAGGACAAGTGCAATCAACTTCCACATCCTACACTAGTTCAAGGAGTCACAAACCCTCTTGTTGGTAAGGCAAGGGACAAGGTAACCTAATGCTTTCATGGACATCATCTTATGTGAACATCACTCTATGTCTATGGATATAGTTGTTTGTTCCTTGTGGGACTAACCCGTGTAGGTATTGAAAGTGCAACTCACTCCAAAAGGATTGCTCCAAATGATCTACATCAACATTGAGCATCCACATCTTCAACACCTACATGAAGTCATCATCAACAAAACCCAAGGTTAGTTCATACCTCTAAGGGGGGATCTCACATCTAGGGGGAGCTTAACTCTAAGAATTGAGTCAAAGCAACTCTAATGGTGTGAACATATCAATGTTTTATGTAAAAGTGGTAACCCCACTTGAGCTTAAACGATGAGTATGACCTATGATCAAATGTTCTCATTTGACTCCTAAGTCAATATACTCATATATAGATGACCTAGTCATCGCCAATTGTTTGATGGATGCTAGAATTGGTTGTGCATGCTTTGCCACATATTTCATTTGCCATTTTATTGTGTGAGCATGTTGGTTGCATATTTTATTCATTCGAGGACATCCACTTGTTGTTTTGATTGATTGGTTTCTTTTTCTTTGGCCAAGTGGATGGACAAGAATGCCTAAAAACCTTCTCTAACTATCTATGATCTTCTCCTCTCAAACTCTATTCATGCTATATCACAAAATTTGATCAAGTCAGATTCGAACCACTCTGTGTGAGGAGCACTCGGAGTCCCCGATTCGTCATGGACTTAAACTTCCAAAACTTCTTTGTGTGTTTCTGTCTGACCGGTTCTTCCATTTCAGTCATACCGAGATCACTAAGTCGGTCTAGGTTTTCAATCTCGGTGCAACCGATTTGAACTTTTCGGTCTCACCGAGTTCTTTATGTATCGCGATTATGCATCTCGGTGCCACCGAGTCGTTCCACTCGGTCACACCGACAGGGTCGGGTTATATATTCTCATGGGCAAAAATTTGGAAAACCTTCTCCAAACCTCTTCGCCCGCGCATAGCTCGCTCTGCCTTCTAGGTCTCCGGATCGTCGACTTCGTTGCTAGCCGCCTCCTGTCACTGGTCTCCACCGCCGTCAACGGAATTCATCTCCGCCGTCGCCGCTATAGCGAGTTCATCGCCAAACTAGGGTATGGACTCGATCAGAGTGCTACCCCGTCCGATTCCTAGCACATTGTGTTCATTATGATTCTTGCCACGATTGGAACACCTCTATCCAGTCAAAACAATCCTTAGAATAGATGCGATTTGAAAATTTAGGGTTAGGTTTCCGCCGAAACCATCTCGGACCCACCGAGTTGAAAAACTTGGTCCACCGATTTGGCTAACGCCATTGCACAAGTGACTTTCGGTCTGACCGAGAATTGCTAATCGGTGTGACCGATTTTAGAACTTCAGTGAAACTGTCGGTGTTCTGGGAACGGGGGTCCCCAGACTTGCCTGCCTGCGGCCTGCGGCGTGGCTCGAAGGAAGCCCAGCACGACCCATCTTCATCAGCGCAAGCTCAAGACCCTCGCAAGGGGCCAAGCCTCGCGGGGCGGACGACAAGGAGCTTCCTCAGGCACGGTATCATCAGGCTGGCTCATGAGGAGGCGGAGAGTTCAAGGCAGGGTACCTCGCGAGGTGCCCATGACACAAGCCATAACGACCAAGGGCGCTAGTCGGGCGCCAGCCCGCGCAGTGTCCTCCTTTCCTGTTTGGTGCAAAGGGAGCAAGCGCAGGCGAGAGCATCAAGCAAAGGCATCCGTTTCGGTGCAACAAGACCAAGACCAGCACAACGGCTGGAAGGGAGTCATCGTGGAGCCCAAGTCAGGATAAGTGTACCCGCTGTTCCCCTTCAAAATGGCCAATTGTTGGCGCCCTTCCCGCTCAATATTTGGGAAGAGGCCCAGGGCCTTCGCCTATAAATAGGAGTAGCCACCCCAGGCGAGGGATCCGAATCCTCATCCGAAACCAGTAGCTAGAGCGATGAACACCACCAAGCAGTTCATCGCACCCGCCAAAACAGACCCTCACGAGGCTGTTCTTCCTTGTATTGTTCCTCATCAGCCCAAGAGGAAATCCTCCACACCACACCTTTGGGTAGGGTATTACACCACAATGGTGGCCCGAACAGTATAAATCTCGTGTCTTTTGTGCTGTTCCGTCTAGTAGTTTAGGTCCCAGCGATTGGCGAGGTGCGAGATGGTGGAGGTTGGATCTCAGCGCATCCACTATTGAACCTCAAGGGTGCGGAACCCGAAATCCGACATTTAGTGCGCCCGGTAGAGTGCGCGGAATCCACCTTCGCCACCTCGTGTTCCGTCGCATCGTCATCACCATGTCCCGCGACCAAGCGGGCAACCCAGATCCTTAGGCGGCGTGGCCCGCCCGTGCAGGGCCGCTTCGCCTCTGGCGACCCGTGCCCAGGCAGCTCGCGGTCAGCGGGTGCTGCGGGCATGGCGGCGCAGACGAGCCGACGGCTCTCACGCCTTGGCGGCGCGGTCGGCAGCAAGGGCCACCAATCACGCCGCGACCACGTCACCATACACCCGCCGGGAGCAGGTGAACTCGAGGCGCGCTCACGGTGGCCGAGAGCTGCTGCGGTGCTGAGCTCTTTGGAAGCGGCGCGACATGCTCTTTGGAGCGAGTGGCGAGCTCACAGGCCGCCGCCTCGAGGCTCACCCTACGCACCCAGCTTCCATCTCAGGCCAGGCGGCAGCGCGCAGGCTCCACGCGTGCCCGCGGGCTCCAGCTACTCCAACACCGGGCGGCTGTCGGCACTGGCCGGGCGGCGGGTTGCCCCACCCCGTCCGCGGAGAAGAAGGACTCGACTTAACCCACGGCCCGGGTGGACCGCGCGCCACCACCCCACGGTGGGCGCATCAGCAGAGCCGCATGGCACGCTGAGCACTATGGCGTGGCCTTGAGGCGGCGCCCGGAAGAATCGTGCCCTACATGATGGACCAAGGGCACCCGCATGAGGGAGAACAAGGCTCGCTCCTCAGCCCGAGTGGGGGATGAGGCGCCGAAGCTGAGCTCTTCGGGAGCCTCGAGATTGTCCCACTGGTCGCGCCGGGGCGGCGATTATCGGTACCGCTACTTCCTCGAGAGCAAGCATCGCTAATCATGGATCGCGGGGAGGTGCAGGTCGCGCGGCGGCAGCTGCCCGCTCCGCGATCTCCTACCCCTCGGGAGGAGGGCGCATGGAGCTGCGGGAGAGGGGTCGAGATCAACATCACCACCGTGGCGTTCGAAGCAAGGCGTTCTCAGGAGGTAGGCCCTCTGCTGGGGAGGTGCCTCAGGGCCTGCCCCTGGCGGAGGACCCGTGGTCGTCGGGGAAACTGGCTGGCGACCGCTCTACCCCATCAGCGGCATCCTGGTTTCCGGTCGTCGTTGATGGCACTAGAGTGTGGCGCAAGGCGGGGCCCTCGTCTGGCGATATGAAGCAAGGCCGGTACCTGTGAAGAAGGCCCAGCGCCCCGTGACACTCTCACGTAGTAATGAGTGGGGCTGTACACGCCTCGGAGTCTCAGGGGTGCCGGCCTCAGGCCCTGGGGCTCCCTCCCACGCCCAGTGGCAGCACTTAGCTCCGCGCTGGTGAGAAGACGTCCAAGACTAGACTAGGTGCCGGACGCGGCTTTTCTTCTGCTTTCTTCGCCTTTCCCTTTGGTTGTCGCTTTCCCCCGCTGGATTTAAGTTGGATTGAATTTGAGATTTGCGTGTGTTAGGGAAGGGGTGCTTAGTCTCGTTCGAGCAAATCTCTCGGGTTTGGTTACCCTCCGCCTCAGCTGCCTCCCTCGCGAGCCCCTCATGAGCCAGGCCAAGCCTAGCTTGCGCGCCTTGACTGTCGCCCGCGCGTCCTCTCCGGAGGGTTTTTACTGCAGATCCTACGGATTCGATCAGGAGACACTCAGGTCACCGCAGCCTCCCACAGGCTATCTCAGGGCTCGTACGAAACAAAGGTAAACTGGCCAACCAGCACGTCGCTTAGCCAACCACTTGGCACGGGCGTATGGGCGATGTAACACCTGCTAATACGATGAACACAAGTTTTACATGAGGGGCTCCCCCTCCCAAAATGCTCTCACTGCCATCAGGCCAAAGCCTGAGTTCTATTCATGCAGGGTAATGGAACAGGGACAATACATAATCAGTCGGATAAATCCCCCAATGCGTCCTCAGGAGTACCTCCCGAGCCGTTGCTGGTGTCACTAGCCTCGCCGTCACTGTCTGCGTGGCCATCGGCGGCGTCAGGGCCGTTCACCAAGCCGCCCTCGTCGGCGGCCCTGATCACGCCGTCATTGTCCGAAGCAAAGGCCCTAACGAGAGCATCCACATTGTCTTCCACCCAGTGCGCCAGGTCGCCCCGGACGGCCTGGGGAACTGGGGCGATGGCTGCGTCAAAGTCGAAGTGGGGTCCATGTTAGGAGATGGCTGAAGACACGAGAAAAGCGCGCCAAGCAGCGCGCTCCTCTCCTCCACCAACCTATTGGCCACGACCGACCGCGCCTCAGCGCGTCACCACATCGGTGAAGAACTGAAGGTTGCGGCGTAGTTAACGCGTGCGGCTCGCCAACAACCGCCTCGCGAATGTTACCCAAGGCTGTGTTGGCTCTTTCCGGGCGTGGTGAGCATGGGGCCATGCTCATGCTCCAGATTCGCCGGCGGCGTATCTCGTCCGCATTACGGCGTATGACGGCCTCGGCCTCCTCCACCGTTGGCGAAGAAGGAGCACCTCGGCACGAGAGGTGGCTGACTCCCCTGCGCCACCTCGAGGCGGCCGAAAGCATCGGCCCGCCGCGTCGCCTCCTCCAGCTTGGCCCTCAAGGCGGCAGTCCTTCCTTCAGCCTCAGCCCTGATCAACCCCAGCCTCTCCTCGAACTCGCGCTCGAGGTTCGAGCGCGCCGTCGCCACTCGGCATCCGACCTCCTCCAGGATGCGGGCTTCCCGTGCACCGACCTCATCCTCCGCCTGTGTCGCCAAGCGCTCCCTCGTCTCCAAGCGCTCGTACTCGCGCAGCGCGGGCGGCTTCAGCGTCAGCGCCTCCTCACGCTTCGGAGCTCCGCTGGTCGCCGGAGGCCACCTTCATCGGCGAGGCTGCCTCGCGCAGCTCCACTCGCTGCTCGGTGGTGACACGGCCAGGAGTTCCCGTGCCACTCCTCCGCCGCCTCTCGCCGCTGTTAGCTTCCGGGCCTCCTCGACGGCCCGAGAACAGGCCTCCCGAGAGGCTGCCAGCGATGCCTTGGCCTCCTCATCGTCAAGATCGCGCTGATGGCGCACAAGGGCGACAGCGCCCTCCAGCTCACGCCTCTCTGCGGCCAGGCGCAGGCCCTCGGCCTCAAGGCGCGCGTCTTCATCAGCGAGCTCTTCACCAAGAAGGCTCACCGCGTCAGCCGCCCTTGAAGAAATCCTTGGCGAAGGCGCGGCGCCCCCCGGCAGCGCTTCGTGCCGTCTTCCACACCATCAACCGCCCCAAGCGGGCGCCGAGAGCCACGAATCAGCACTCCCCCTCCGGGCAGGGGGCTGGGGGCTGGCACCCTCGCGACGGCTGGGCAAGCCGCGCCAGAAGCCCGGCCTGGAGCCAGCCCGCCCCCAGGCGAAGAGTGCAGGAAGCGCCTCAGCCAATCGCCGTCCACGACCAGGCAAGAAGCCCACGGCAGGCTAGCTATGCCATGAGAAGGCTCGCGAATAAAGGTCGCGAGGCGCGCAGGGCCTCGACACGCCTCGGGGCGGTTCGCCCCCCTGATCGCACTCACCACAAGGGCTCCACTGCTCGGAGCACTCAAGGACGGGGGAGGGGGCGAAGCCGAGGGGGACGACTCCTCACCCGTCTCCGTGAGCTCGACGGGAAGGGGCCTGCAGGGCAAGGATCAGTACAAGCAGCAAAAGGATCAGGAGCTGGAGAAGGAGAAGGCTTACTCATCAGTGGCGAAGTACTTCCTACGCTTCAGAAGGCGTCAATGGTAATCATCGCCCAGGGTCTCCCTTCTCTTCCGGAGGGCCTCGAAGTCCACGCGGAAGCGACCCAAGATTTGAGCGCAGGGGTCAGCCTGCGACGAGGGAGAAGCATCAAGGCGACCTGCGTTAGGGGCGTCCGCCTAACGCGGGCTGCTGGTCGCCTCACCAAGAGAAGCAGCAGGGGCCTCGGGGGCCTCATCCGCATGCGCTGCGGGTAGCTGCCTGCCGCCCTCAGCCACGGCGGCATGAGCCTCAGGAGCTGCTCCCTCACGAGCGTCGCCGACGCTGTCACCCAGCGAGGGGTCCTTGACCTCTGGCGGCTCGTGCCTCCCTGCCCCGCCACTTGAGGAGGAGTCGCCTTGGCCGATTGGAAGGGCAGTCACCGTCACTGGATTCTCGCGAGGCCCCTGGAGGCCAGCGGGGCGTGGCCCCCATTCGTCAAAGACAGGCATCTGGTTCACAAAGTCGCCCTGTTACAGCAGAGGTACAGAAGGCCCCTCCATGCGGATGCCGCCGGGTTGGGGTCACCGGTCAGAACCAGAGCCTTGTCCTCAAGACTTCAGCGTCAGTCCTCTTCTCGAAGCCTCATACGATCAACAAGCCTGGCTGAAGGCCCACATCCGCGGGAGTGGCGTTGGAGAGGAGCGTCACGGCATAGCAGGAACTCCTTCACCACCTTGGGCGCCACACGCCAAGCTTTCTCGAAACTTCGAGCGGTGCGGACAAAGGCAAACCGGGGGCCCTTGAGTGTCACTTGGCTGACCTGAGTTGGGGACACAGCGAAGATGCCTCCGTCGGCAGGGGATGGGCACTAACGTCCACGTACAGCCACCGCTCGCGAAACCCAGGCGAGGGTGGGGGAAGGCTGAAGTCAATTCCGGAAGCCGCTGTCTCGGGCGCAGCAATGAAGCTCACGCACCCCGAGCATTGAATGGGGTCGACGAGGCGCAGAGAGAAGAAGTGGCGCAGCAAGGCCACCGAAGGAATGATGCCCGTCATTGCCTCACAAACGAATGCAAATACCGCGAGAAGGGTGATGGATTCAGGACCCAGATGCATCATATGGATCTGGTAATGGGAAAGCACGGCATTGAAGAAATCGAGAAGGGGAACCAGTCCTGCCCAAAGGCGTCGGTAATCACCGGACCTCGGTGGGAATCTGTCAGCGGAGAAGCGAGACGCAGGCCATGCCGTCGTCCTCCCGCACTCATTGAAGATGGTGGCCAGGGCCGAGCGGACCTTTCCCAGGCCCTCTTGGTTGACTATGGCCGGCCAATCGACGGCGGGGGCCGCCGTCCACGGCGAGCGAGGCGGCGACACGGGTTTCTTCCCTTTTACCTTCCTCGCCGGGGCCATGACGGCAGGAAGGAGATGGGGAAGGTTCGAGATCAGAGTGGATGCAAGAGCTGGAGTTCGAGAGAAGGAAGGACAGGGAGCGCTCAAGCAGCAGAAGGGGGAACGGATGTGGACAACAGCGTGTCCGCCTAGCAAGGCACGAAATAAGGAGGCGTGGGGGAACAGTGCCGCCCACGTCCAATCAACCTCCACGCGGCGCCCAAGGCCGCAGGCTGTTAGGGCCCGCGACACTTCGCACTTGCCCTTTTGCCTCTCTGCTCGGCCAAGTTCGGGCGCGCCGTGGGCCCAGGGGCTATTGTCGGCATTCTGGGAACGGGGGTCCCCAGACTTGCCTACCTGCGGCCTGCGGCGTGGCTCGAAGGAGGCCCAGCACGGCCCATCTTCATCAGCGCAAGCTCAAGACCCTCGCGAGGGGCCAAGCCACGCGGGGCGGACGACAAGGAGCTTCCTCAGGCACGGCCTCGTCAGGCTGGCTCATGAGGAGGCGGAGAGTTCAAGGCAGGGTACCTCGCGAGGTGCCCATGACGCAAGCCATGACGACCAAGGGCGTCAGTCGGGCGCCAACCCGCGCAGTGTCCTTCCTTCCTCTTTGGTGCAAAGGGAGCAAGCGCAGGCGAGAGGATCAAGCAAAGGCATCCGTTTCGGTGCAACAAGACCAAGACCAGCCCAACGGCTGGAAGGGAGTCATCATGGAGCCCAAGCAGGCGTCATCACCAGAGCCTTTGGCAGGCGAGGACCAACTTTAGTCAGGATAAGTGTACCCGCTGTTCCCCTTCAAAATGGCCAATTGTTGGCGCCCTTCCCGCTCAATATTTGGGAAGAGGCCCAGGCCTTCGCCTATAAATAGGAGTAGCCACCCCGGCGGGGGATCCGAATCCTCATCCGAAACCAGTAGCTAGAGCGATGAACACCACCTAGCAGTTCATCGCACCCGCCAAGAACAGACCTCACGAGGCTGTTCTTCCTTGTATTGTTCCTCATCACCGAAGAGGCAATCCACCACACACACACCTTTGGAGTAGGGTATTACACCACAATGGTGGCCCGAACCGATATAAATCTTGTGCCTTTTGTGCTGTTCGTATAGTAATTTAGGTCCCAGCGATTGGCGAGAGTGCGAGGCGGTGGAGGTTGGATCCGCGCGCACCCGGTGTTGAATCTCAAGGGTGCGCGGAACCCGAAATCCGACAGAAACTCTAGGAGTCTCGGTGCCACCAAACTCTGACTCGGTCTGACCGAGATCACTAGTTTAGGTTCCAAAAGCTGCTTCGGTATCACCGAGTATACAAATCGGTTGATCCGAAATGCTTTTTGTGGAAAACTAAAACTAAGTTTTTTAATCATTCTTTGCAAAAATCTCTGCATTTTGTGATGCTCATCCACTCTATCTCATCTATAACTATTCACAGGGTCAGCAGACAGTGTTTGCAGCATGTCAGACCAAAGTGACAGCCAGAACAGGGAAGAAGAGCAGATTCACATGAGTGAGGGCACTAGTCCCTCTAGCAGGTCAGATGAGGGAAGCAGAAGCACTCCCAGCAATTTGCCCAAAGCTGCCACCAGGACAAGGAAGAAGAGAACCTCAGAATCTGAGGATGAGGATTATGTGGCAGTAGAGGATGAGGCCATTTCCGAAGAAAAAGGTGCTCAAAAAGGAGTATAGCTCAGCTGCACTTAAGCCAGGGCTGAAGATCAAAAGGCCAGCAGGAAGACAACCCATGTCTAAAGCCAGAGCCTCCACTCAAGCATCTTTGGAATCCCAACCCAAAGAGGCTGCTACAGAAGGGAAGAAAAGGAAGGAAAGGGTCAAGAAGACCATGGCCAGAGTTGTTGGAAAACCTTCCATGATGGAAGAGGAGGAAGAAGAAGAGGTTGCCACACCAGCACCCAAGGCACAAAAGCTGATGGGTGCTGCTATAAGGTCAGGGGCTGCATCATCAAAGCCCAAAGAATCACCCAAAGCTGCCTCCAAGCCCAAGACCGCACCTAAGAGGAATACCAGGAACATATCTGCTACTGAGAAGAACAAGGCCCTAGTTCCTGAAGTTGCTGCTAAGGAAGATGATGAATGACAAGTCCTGAGGAAGCTGAAACCCAAGATTCCAGACCACAATGATGCTCATCCTGTGGCTGAGAACATGAAGATCAGGAGAGACTCAGGGTTGAGGCTATGGAGAGAGTCAGATCCATATGCCACCAGAAGAAGAACTGATGTTTATTACAGGTTCCACACTAAGGAACAACAGGATTTCTATGAGACAATCTTGTTGGACAAGAAGCCTATAGTGTGTGATATGAGGTGGGTCGACTGGACCTACATAAAGGAGAATGAAGAACACTATCCTGGAGTGTATGACAACTTCAGTGCGTGTGGAGTTGCAGACTTTGTTGGGCAGAAGCTCACAAACTGGAATGATGAGCTTGTTATGCAATTCTACTCCACAGCACACTTCTATCCAGATGGCAGGATAGTTTGGATGTCTGAAGGTACAAGGTACCAATCAACTATTGAGGAATGGGCCAATCTGATCAATGCCCCAAAGGAGAGTGAAGATGACTTGGACGTTTATGCCAAGAAAAAGACGGATCACAATTCTATGTCACATATGTACAAGGAGATCCCAGACAAAGCACTTGAGACTTTCAAGTTTGGGTCAGTCCATTTTCTTTGTCGGGACTGCCAACGATCAAGCTGGATCCTAAGGCACACTCTTTTGCCCAAGTCGGTGACCACAACATGATCGGAGGGCATGCAATTAATTTGCTACACATATTTGATGTGCCACAGAAATTCAAGGTCATGAGCCTCATGGTTGAGACTATCAAGAGGACAGCAGCAGACCAAAAGAGAAGTTGTGGATATGCCCCACAAATTCAGGAGTTGATTAACTCAAAGATGGGCACATGCAAATATCTGTTGGATAAGGAACATTTTGTTCTCTATCCAGACTTTTAGGACAATCAAGTTGTGATGAATGATAATGAACCATCTTCAGTGCAAGCTCAAGAGAAGAAGGAGAAGGCAAAGAAGGAGAAGGCGCCAAGATGCCAACTCGAGAGGAGGCATCTGAGTACTTTTTGAAGAGCAAGCAGGACCAGCTCGGTTACTTGATAGCATCAACTCTGAGGATTGAGAAGGGGTTGGCCACCCTAACTCAAAACCAGGAGAGCCTGGAAAGAATCATGGAACAAAAATTATATGATTTAGATATCAAAGTAACTGAGATTCAGTCCATTGTGGAGCAGCTACATGATGACATGCAGGAGAGGAAGGGCAGGACAACTACTGATGCATTTTCCAGAGTGCCTCAAGCTCAGAGATCAGCTGCAGAGCCAGTAACAGACACCAGAGTCACTTCATCTGCACCAGCTACAACTCCAGTGCAACCAACTCCAGCACCATCTCCTTCAGCTCCATCCACATCAACTGAAGTCTTCGTCCAAGGAGCCATCTCTACGCCACCAACTGAAGACCAAGCCTGAGAGACGAAATAGTATTATGCATTTTCTATGAACTTTTTGGTAACTTGTTGCCAAAGGGGGAGAAAAATGTATAGATCATAGGCTTCGAGAGAGAGAGTTTGCTTTTGTTCTCTCTTGTCTTCTTGGTTGAACTTTATTTTCTTTTGCTTGCTTGAGATACTATGCTATTTCCTGTGAGACATTGATGATCATGTGTTTGATCATAAGCTTCACTTATGCTTGTTGGATGATATTATCTTATTTATCTTTATTTGATCATTTACTTTGCTTGGTGTTGAGTGCATGTATTCAATCTTTATTATTTTGAGCACTCCACCAAGATGTATGTGACATGGAAGAGTAACCCATGAGCCTAATTCCTTGTGCATTTGCAGTCCAAAGCAAATCTTAAATCTATGCACAAATTTAGGGGGAGCTCTTGCTTATCACACACTTCTCAAAGCGACGATGTTTGTTCTATCTTATTATCATTTGTCGAAGCTTTGATCTATATGTTGTCATCAATTACCAAAAAGGGGAGATTGAAAGTGCAACTATCCCTAGGTGGTTTTGGTAATTCATAACAACATATAGCTCATTGAGCTAATACTATTCCAAGACAAATATTTCAGGAAAGCTCAATGAATGGCATGGCATGGATGATGAAAGTGGATCCATCAAAATATCAAGGATAAAAGGATTGGCTCAAGCTCAAAAGCTCAAGACTCTGCATTTTACATTTTAGTGATCCAAGATCACATTGAGTCTATAGGAAAAGCCAATACTATCAAGGAGGGATGAGGTGTTTCTTAATGAGTTTCTTGCTCCATGATGCTTAGTGATATGCTCCAAAAACCCTCAACTACTTTCTCACATCCACATATGACCTAAACCCAAAGTCAAACTCGGCCCCACCGATTCTTTCTATCCGGCACCACCGAGTTCAGATGTCATAGCCACTGCCACAAACCCTAGGCAAATCGGTCTCACCGATAGGGAGCTCAGTCTCACCGAGATGGGATTGTAATCTCTCTGTTTCCCTTCGTAACGTTTCGGTCTAACCGAAGTGAGCGATCGGTCCCACCAAGATTGCAATGTAAACTCTATGTTTCCTTTTCGTAACATTTCGGCCTCACCGAAAAGAGCAAATCGGTCCCACCGAGTTTACCTGACCAACTCTCTGGTTAGCTAATTACCAAAATCGGTCTCACCGAGATTACGTTATGCCCTAACCCTAACCATATCGGTCCTACCGAGTTGCATGTCGGTCACACCGAAATCAATAACGATCACAAGGTTTACTGAATCAGTCAGACCGAGTTTGTTGATTCGGTCCCACCGAGTTTGGTAAATTATGTGTAACGGTTAGATTTTTTGTGGAGGCTATTTATACCCCTCCACCTCCTCTTCATTTGTGGAGAGAGCCATCAGAACAAACCTACACTTCCAACTTACCAGTTCTGAGAGAGAACCACCTACTCATGTGTTGAGGCCAAGATATTCCATTCCTACCATATGAATCTTGATCTCTAGCCTTCCCCAAGTTGCTTTCCACTCAAATCTTCTTTCCACCAAATCCAAATCCTGTGAGAGAGAGTTGAGTGTTGGGGAGACTATCATTTGAAGCACAAGAGCAAGGAGTTCATCATCAACACACCATTTGTTACTTCTTGGAGAGTGGTGTCTCCTAGATTGGCTAGATGTCACTTGGGAGCCTCCGACAAGATTGTGGAGTTGAACCAAGGAGTTTGTAAGGGCAAGGAGATCGCCTACTTCGTGAAGATCTACCGCTAGTGCGGCAAGTCCTTCGTGGGAGACGGCCATGGTGGGATAGACAAGGTTGCTTCTTCGTGGACCCTTCGTGGGTGGAGCCCTCCGTGGACTCGCGCAGCCGTTACCCTTCGTGGGTTGAAGTCTCGATCAACGTGGATGTACGATAGCACCACCTTTCAGAACCATGACAAAAACATCCGTGTCTCCAATTGTGTTTGAATTCTCCAAACCCTTCCCTTTACTTTCTAGCAAATTGCATGCTTTACTTTCCGCTGCTCGTATACTCTTTGCATGCTTGATTGAATTGTGTGAGTATTGCTTGACTTGTGCTAAAATAGTTAAAATCTACCAAAGACTAAAATTGGGAAAAGGTTAAGTTTTTAATTGGTCAAGTAGTCTAATCACCCTCCTCTAGACATACTTCAAGGTCCTACAAGTGGTATCAGAGCTTTGGTCTCCATTTGCTTTGATTTCCATAGCTTTTGGTGGTCATAGCCTTGGTTTCACAACCTAGGAGAGTATAGCGTCTAGCGAGGGAAACTATCACCGTAGAGGTCCTTACTTTGATGGCACTAATTTTGCTAGTTGGAAGCATAAGATGAAAATGCATATACTCGGACATAACCCCGCCGTTTGGGCTATTGTGTGTATTGGCTTGCAAGGTGAATTATTTGATGGGAAAGAACCGAACCGTGAAGCTAGTGCGGATGAGTTGAAGATGCTGCAATACAACGCTCAAGCTTGTGATATCCTCTTCAACGGATTGTGCCCCGAAGAATTCAACAAAATCAGTCATCTTGAGAATGCAAAGGAAATTTGGGATACTTTGATTGATATGCATGAAGGTACGGACTCCGTCAAGGAATCCAAGTTGGATGTGCTCCAAAGTCAGCTTGACAAGTTCAAAATGAAGGATGGTGAAGGTGTCGCTGAAATGTACTCTAGGCTTGCTCTTATCACAAATGAGATTGCCGGCTTAGGAAGTGAAGAGATGACCGACAGATTCATCATCAAGAAGATCCTAAGAGCATTGGATGGAAAATATGATACCGTGTGCACATTGATCCAAATGATGCCCAATTACAAAGATCTCAAGCCAACGGAAGTCATTGGAAGAATTGTTGCTCATGAGATGTCGCTCAAGGATAAGGAGGAACTTCAAAACAAGTCAAGTGGTGCTTACAAAGCCTCATGTGAAGCCCCTACATCATCAAGTGAGAAACGAACCTTCAATGAAGAATTGAGCTTAATGGTGAAGAACTTCAACAAATTCTACAAGGGTAGAAGTAAAGAGAGAAGCTCCAAGTCAAGGTCCTACAATGACAAAAGATCTTCTAGTAGAGAGCGCAATTGCTACAGTTGTGGGAGACCCGGACACTATTCCAATGAGTGTACGACACCCTACAAAAGAGGAGAAGATTCTCCAAAAAGAAGAAGTAGAAGAGAAGAATCGCCACCAAGAGAGAGAAGGAGTAGAGATGATCGTTATGAATGAATACCCTCACGGAGAAGGAAGGATTCGGAAAGGAAGGACAAGCCATCAAGGAGCTACACAAAACGAAGACATCAAGCTCATGTTGGTGAATGGGTATCCGGCTCCGACTCCGACAATCACTCCGAGAGAAGCTATCACTCCGACTCCGAATATACTCAAGATGAAGGTGTTGCCGGTCTAGCACTTGTGTCAACCAACTCCTACGACATATTTGATTTACCAAATGAAGGAATTGGAAGATTCTTCATGGCCAAAGGTCCTAAGGTAACACACCCCGAGTATGTTGATTTCAATAGTGATGAAGATGACTTGCTAGGCGATGATGATTTACTTGTTGACAACTCTAGTGATGAATACTATGATGAAACGTCAATCAATCGTGCTAATCAAGATAAAACGAATGACAATGATAAGGAGAAGATTGAGCTTCTAACTAAAGAACTAAACACTCTTAAGTTCGCTCATGAAACTATCTTCGAAGATCATCGAGAACTTTTAAGGGCTCATGAGAAGTTACACTTTGAAAAGCTCAATCTTGAGCAAGAGCTTGAGTTCTTAAAGGCAATCAATGATGATCTCCATAAGAGTTCTTCTTACATTGCCAAGCGTTTACTCTTATCTACTTACATGCCTCAAGTCAAGTCCATTAACAAGAACAAGAAAGATTCTTCCTCTAGTAGTAAAAATAATCATGTTAAATCTAATATTGTTGCTTCTAGTAGTTCTCTTGATTCCACTAATGATTCTCTTAGCCAAGTTACACTTGAGCAAGAAAATAGCTTATTGAAGGGAATTATAGAAAGGTGTATACAAGAGCCTTGCGGGAGTAAGCAATTTGAGGAAATTATGCGCAAGCAAGGAAGGCACCGGAAGAATCAAGGTGTTGGTTTTGAGCGAAAGTTCAATGCCAATGGAGTTGAGTGGTAAGAAGATCAATATCCCAAGACGAAGTTTGTTCCTCAACAAGAGAAGTATGATCCTACTTCCTTCAAGGGAACACAAGCTCAAGATGATCTTCCACCACAAGACCACAAGAACAAAGGCAAGGACAAGCTTCAAGAGGAGATAGATGCATTTGAAGAAGCTCCTAAGGCCTTGGTCAAGTGGGTTCCGAAGACTACGTCAAGTTCTACTTCACCAAGCACAACTACAACTCCAAGGATTCCCATCAAGATGATGTGGATCCCGAATAAGAAGAACTAGAGAGTTCTTGAGGGTGACTCCGCCAACATTCTTCACTCATATCATTATGGCAAGGACAAGTGCAATCAACTTCCACATCCTGCAGTAGTTCAAGGAGTCACAAACCCTCTTGTTGGTAAGGCAAGGGACAAGGTAACCTAATGCTTTCATGGACATCATCTTATGTGAACATCACTCTATGTCTATGGATATAGTTGTTTGTTCCTTGTGGGACTAACCCGTGTAGGTATTGGAAGTGCAACTCACTCCAAAAGGATTGCTGCAAATGATCTACATCAACATTGAGCATCCACATCTTCAACACCTACATGAAGTCATCATCAACAAAACCCAAGGTTAGTTCATCCCTCTAAGGGGGGATCTCACATCTAGGGGGAGCTTAACTCTAAGAATTGAGTCAAAGCAACTCTAATGGTGTGAACATATCAATGCTTTATGTAAAAGTGGTAACCCCACTTGAGCTTAAACGATGAGTATGACCTATGATCAAATGTTCTCATTTGACTCCTAAGTCAATATACTCATATATAGATGACCTAGTCATCGCCAATTGTTTGATAGATGCTAGAATTGGTTGTGCATGCTTTGCCACATATTTCATTTGCCATTTTATTGTGTGAGCATGTTGGTTGCATATTTTATTCATTCAAGGACATCCACTTGTTGTTTTGATTGATTGGTTTCTTTTTCTTTGGCCAAGTGGATGGACAAGATGCCTAAGAACCTTCTCTAGCTATATATGCTCTTCTCGTCGCAAACTCTATTCATGCTACATCACAAAATTTGATCAAGTCAGATTCGAACCACTCTGTGTGAGGAGCACTCGGAGTCCCCGATTCGTCATGGACTTAAACTTCCAAAACTTCTTTGTGTGTTTCGGTCTGACCGATTCTTCCATTTCGGTCATACCGAGATCACTAAGTCAATCTAGGTTTTCAATCTCGGTGCAACCGATTTGAACTTTTCGGTCTCACCGAGTTGCTGTAACTATCAACAGTTATGCATCTCGGTGCCACCGAGTCGTTCCACTCGGTCACACCGACAGGGTCGGGCTATATATTCTCATGGGCAAAAAATTGGAAAACTTTCTCCAACCTTTTCGCCCGCGCATAGCTCGCTCTGCCTTCCAGGTCTCTGGATCGTCAACTTCGTTGCTAGCCGCCTCCTGTCGCTGGTCTCCGCCGCCGTCAACGGAATTCATCTCCGCCGTTGCCGCTATAGCGAGTTCATCGCCAAACTAAGGTATGGACTCGATCACAGTGCTATCCCTGTCCGATTCCTAGCACATTGTGTTCATTATGATTCTTGCCACGATTGAAACACCTCTATCCAGTCAAAACAATCCTTAGAATAGATGCGATTTGAAAATTTAGGGTTAGGTTTCCGCCGGAACCATCTCGGAACCACCGAGTTGAAAAACTCGGTCCCATCGATTCGGCTAACGCCATTGCACAAGTGACTCTCGGTCTGACCGAGAATTGCTAATCGGTGTGACCAATTTTAGAACTCAGTGAAACCCTAGCAGTCTCGATGCCACCAAACTGTGACTCGGTCTGACCGAGATCACTAGTTTAACTTCCAAAAGTTGCTTCGGTATCACTGAGTTTACAAATTGGTTGATCCGAAATGCTTTCTGTGGAAAAATAAAACTAAGTTTTTGAATCATTCTTTTGCAAAAATCTCTGCATTTTGTGATGCTCATCCACTCTATCTCATCTATAACTATTCACAGGGTCAGCAGTCAGTGTTTGCAGCTTTTCAGACCAAAGTGACAGCCAGAACAGGGAAGAAGAGCAGATTCACATGAGTTAGGGCACTAGTCCCTCTAGCAGCTCAGATGAGGGAAGGAGAAGCACTCCCAGCAATTTGCCCAAAGCTGCCACCAGGACAAGGAAGAAGAGAACCTCAGAATCTGAGGATAAGGATTATGTGGCAGTAGAGGATAAGGCCATTTCGAAGAAAAAGGTGCTCAAAAAGGAGTATAGCTCAGCTGCAGTTAAGCCAGGGCTGAAGATCAAAAGGCCAGCAGGAAGACAACCCATGTCTAAAGCCAGAGCCTCCACTCAAGCATCTTTGGGATCCCAACCCAAATAGGCTGCTGCAGAAGGGAAAAAAAGGAAGGAAAGGGTCAAGAAGACCATGGCCATAGTTGTTGGAAAACCTTCCATGATGGAAGAGGAGGAACAAGAAGAGGTTGATGCACTAGCACCCAAGGCACAAAAGCTGATGGGTGCTGCTATAAGGTCAGTGGCTACATCATCAAAGCCCAAAGAAGCAGCCAAAGCTACCTCCAGGCCCAAGACTGCACCTAAGAGAAATACCAGGAACATATCTGCTACTGAGAAGAACAAGGCCCCAGTGCCTGAAGTTGCTGCTGAGGAAGATGATGAAGGACAAGTCCTAAGGAAGCTGAAACCCAAGATTCCAGACCACAATGATGCTCATCCTGTGGCTGAGAACATGAAGATCAGGAGAGACTCAGGGTTGAGGCTATGGAGAGAGTCAGATCCATATGCCACCAGAGTGCCTTGAGCTCAGAGATCAGCTGCAGAGCCAGTAACAGACACCAGAGTCACTTCATCTGCACCAGCTACAGCTCTAGTGCAACCAACTCCAGCACCAACTCCTTCAGCTCCATCCACATCAACTGAAGTCTTCGTTCAAGGAGCCATCTCTACGCCACCAACTGAAGACCAAGCCTGAGAGACGAAATAGTACTATGCATTTTCTATGAACTTTTTGGTAACTTGTTGCCAAAGGGGGAGAAAAATGTATAGACCATAGGCTTCGAGAGAAAGAGAGTTTGCTTTTGTTCTCTCTTGTCTTCTTGGTTGAACTTTATTTGCTTTTGCTTGCTTGAGATACTATGCTATTGCCTGTGAGACATTGATGATCATGTGTTTGATCATAAGCTTCACTTATGCTTGTTGGATGATATTATCTTATTTATCTTTATTTGATCATTCACTTTGCTTGGTGATGAGTGCATGTATTCAATCTTTATTATTTTGAGCACTCCACCAAGATGTATGTGACATGGAAGAGTAACCCATGAGCCTAATTCCTTGTGCATTTGCAGTCCAAAGCAAATCTTAAGTCTATGCACAAATTTAGGGGGAGCTCTTGCTTATCACATACTTCTCAAAGCGACGATGTTTTTTCAATCTTATTATCATTTGTCGAAGCTTTGATCTATATGTTGTCATCAATTACCAAAAAGGGGGAGATTGAAAGTGCAACTATCCCTAGGTGGTTTTGGTAATTCATAACAACATATAGCTCATTGAGCTAATACTATTCCAAGACAAATATTTCAGGAAAGCTCAATGAATGTCATGGCATGGATGATGAAAGTGGATCCCTCAAAATATCAAGTATAAAAGGATTAGCTCAAGCTCAAAAGCTCAAGACTCTGGATTTTACATTTTAGTGATCCAAGATCACATTGAGTCTATAGGAAAAGCCAATACTATCAAGGAGGGATGAGGTGTTGCTTAATGAGTTTCTTGCTCCATGATGCTTAGTGATATGCTCCAAAAACCCTCAACTACTTTCTCACATCCACATATGACCTAAACCCAAAGTCAAACTCGGCCCCACCGATTCTTTCTATCCGACGCCACCGAGTTCAGATGTCATAGCCACTGCCACAAACCCTAGGCAAATTGGTCTCACCGATAGGGATCTCGGTCTCACCGACATGGGATTGTAATCTCTCTGTTTCCCTTCGTAACGTTTCGGTCTAACCGAAGTGAGCGATCGGTCCCACAGAGATTGCAATGTAAACTCTCTGTTTCCTTTTCGTAACATTTCGGTCTCACCGAAAAGAGCAAATCGGTCCCACCGAGTTTACCTGACCAACTCTCTGGTTAGCTAATTACCAAAATCAGTCTCACCGAATTTGTGTAATCGGTCTCACCGAGATTACGTTATGCCCTAACCCTAACCATATCGGTCCTACCGAGTTGCATGTCGGTCCCACCGAAATCACTAACGGTCACTAGGTTTACTGAATCGGTCAGGTTGAGTTTGTTGATTTGGTCCCACCGAGTTTGGTAAATTGTGTGTAACGGTTAGATTTTGTGTGGAGGCTATTTATACCCCTCCACCTCCTCTTCTTTCGTGGAGAGAGCCATCAGAACAAACGTACACTTCCAACTTACCAGTTCTGAGAGAGAACCACCTACTCATGTGTTGAGGCCAAGATATTCCATTCCTACCATATGAATCTTGATCTCTAGCCTTCCCCAAGTTTCTTTCCACTCAAATCTTCTTTCCACCAAATCCAAATCCTGTGAGAGAGAGTTGAGTGTTGGGGAGACTATCATTTGAAGCACAAGAGCAAGGAGTTCATCATCAACACACCATTTGTTACTTCTTGGAGAGTGGTGTCTCCTAGATTGGCTAGGTGTCACTTGGGAGCCTCCGACAAGATTGTGGAGTTGAACCAAGGAGTTTGTAAGGGCAAGGAGATCGGCTACTTCGTGAAGATCTACCGCTAGTGAGGCAAGTCCTTCGTGGGAGACGGCCATGGTGGGATAGACAATGTTGCTTCTTCGTGGACCCTTCGTGGGTGGAGCCCTCCGTGGACTCGCGCAGCCGTTACCCTTTGTGGGTTGAAGTCTCCATCAACGTGGATGTATGATAGCACCACCTATCAGAACCATGACAAAAACATCCGTGTCTCCAATTGTGTTTGAATTCTCCAAACCCTTCCCTTTACTTTCTAGCAAGTTGCATGCTTTACTTTCCGCTGCTCATATACTCTTTGCATGCTTGCTTGAATTGTGTGAGGATTGCTTGACTTGTGCTAAAATAGTTAAAATCTACCAAAGACTAAAATTGGGAAAAGGTTAAGTTTTTAATTGGTCAAGTAGTCTAATCAACCCCCCTCTAGACATACTTCAAGGTCCTACATCCGGAGAACGTCATCGAGCTGCACGTGTGCAAGAACTCGGAGGTGCCGTAGTTTCGGTGCTTGATCGGTCGGGCCGTGAAGACGTACGACTACATCAACCGCGTTGTGCTAACGCTTCCGCTTTCGGTCTACGAGGGTACGTGGACACACTCTCCCCTCCCGTTGCTATGCATCACCATGGTCTTGCGTGTGCGTAGGAAAATTTTGAAATTACTACATTCCCCAACATCCCATGCTATGGAAGCTAAGGAACAGAGGGGAAACCCTTCTCCCATCTAGGAAGAAGGTCAAGGAAGAAGAAGAAGAAGGGGGGCTCTCTCCCCCTCTCTTCTGGTGGTGCCGGAACGTCGTGGGGGCCATCATCGTCACCGCAATCTATACCAACACCTCGATTATCTTCACCAACATATTCATCACCTTCCCCCATCTATCTACAGCAGTCCACTCTCCCGCAACCCGCTGTACCCTCTACTTGAACATGGTGCTTTATGCTTCATATTATTATCCAATGATGTGTTGCCATCCTATGATGTTTGAGTAGATTTTCGTTGTCCTATCTGTAATTGGTGAATTGCTATCATTAGTTTAATTTGCTTGTGGTTATGTTGCTGTCCTTTGGTGCCCATCATATGAGCGCGCGCATGGATCACACTATAGGGTTAGTTGTATGTTGATAGGACTATGTATTGGAGGGCAAGAGTGACAGAAGCTTCAACCTAGCATAGAAATTGATGCATACGGGATTGAAGGGGGACCAATATATCTTAATGCTATGGTTGGGTTTTACCTTAATGAACGTAGTAGTTGCGGATGTTTGCTAATAGTTCCAACCATGAGTGCATAGAATTCCAAGTCAGGGATGACATGCTAACAGTGGCCTCTCCCACATAAAACTTGCTATCGGTCTAGTAAAGTAGTCAATTGCTTAGGGACAATTTCGCAACTCCTACCACTACTTTTCCACACTCGCTATACTAACTTTATTGTGTCTTTATCTAAACAACCCCTACTTTTTAATTACGTGCTCTTTATTATCTTGCAAACCTATCTAACAACACCTACAAAGTACTTCTAGTTTCATACTTGTTCTAGGTAAAGCGAACGTTAAGCGTGCGTAGAGTTGTATCGGTGGTCGATAACACTTGAGGGAATATTTGTTCTACCTTTAGCTCCTTGTTGGATTCGACACTCTTACTTATCGAAAGAGGCTACAATTTAACCCCATATACTTGTGCGTTATCAAGACCTTTTTCTGGCGCCGCTGCCGGGGAGCAATAGTGTGGGAAATATTCTCATGTGTGCTTTTTTTCTTTATCACTAAGTAGTTTTTATTTCCTGTTCTAAGTTGTTCCACTACAAAAAAAAGACACATCCGTGACATTTTGGGCCGAACGAAAAAAAATTCTGTCATACTTATGACACTTCTATGACGATAATTGTGACAAAACCCGGTATCATCATAGATGTGGTGGGCTCCTACTTCTATGACAAAATATCATGACAGAAAATGGGCTTTTTGTCCTGGGCGGGCCGGAGACGCAGCTGCATGACATTCTTTAGGCCGTCCATGACGGAAAAAACCGTGGTAGAAGTGAGGGCGAGGAAAATATTGAGGTGTTCCCGGTTACGGTGGGTGGTCGGGGCCGAGCGATGCATGGAGGTTTGCGCGTTTCTCTCGTCCACGCATGCGCGTGGGTGCGAGGTGTGGGCTCTAACTGAACCCAAGCGAGGTGTTCGCCTACTGAACCCGAGCGATTGCACTACAGGCTACGCGTTACTGAACCCGAGCGACTGATCAATGGTTGTTAACTAAACCCGATCGAGCGATTCCTTCGCTACTGCTACTAACTGAAGCCGACCGATGCTGCCTCTGGATGAACCATGAGCGTTGATGGGGGGTTTGGATAAATAGTTCCCGGTGGCGGTGGATGAACATGACCCCGTGGTGTTGCCTCTGGATGAACAGGACCCCGATCGATCGAGCCGCTTAGGGCTGGATGAACAGGACCCTGTGGAGGGCTGGGTGAACAGGACGACCCCGTGGAGGGCTAGATGAACAACAGATGGTGGAGGGCTGGATGAACAGTAGCCCATGGAGGGGTGGTTGAACAGGAGCCCGTGGAGAGGGCTAGTTGCACAATAGCCGGTGGAGTAGCGCGCGGTGGAGGCTGGATGAACAGGAGCCCGTGGATGAACAGTCATAGGTGGAGGCTGGAGGAGGTCGATGGTGGATGAACGGTAGCCCGTGGAGGCTGGAGGGGGTCGATGGTGGAGATGACCAGTATCTCGTGGAGTCTCGTTTTGCGGTACGCCACACCCCTCCCAATGAACAGGACCCTCGTTTCGACCGTAGCGCTCCAGCACAAGTCCGTTTCCTCCGTTTTGCGGTATGCCACACCCCTCCCGATCAACATGACCCTGTTTCGACCGTAGCAGGTCAATTTCTTCCATTTTGCGGTACGCCAGACCCCTCCCGATGAACAGGATCCCGTTTCGACCGTGGCCGGTCGAACAGAAGGCCGTTTCCTCCGTTCTGCAGTATGCCAGGCCTTGTTTCCATTGGCTGTTCCGTCCAAGCCCTCCCGATGAACACGACGACGCATTCCGTTCTGACCCAGCCGGTTGGCTGCCCATGAACACGACGACGATGCAGTTTCTCCGTTCTGACCCAGCCATGTACATGAGCCCTGGCCGTACGTATGCTCGAGTCAATGTTTGAGACCCCGCCCGTATGTACGTACGTGGCCGTATTTTCTTTCTTGGACACTGGCCGTTGTACGTACGTGTACATGCTACGTGGGCGCCTCTACTACGACACGTGCGCGCCTCTACATCGACCAGTATGTACGTACACGTTCGCGACCAGAATGTCAATGCTACGTACGCTTCGACCAGGTGGGTCCCGACTGCTAGGCAGTTCCTTCCGTGCGAAGATGTAGCTAGTGGGTCCCAGCAGTCAGGGGGGTGAATCGTTTTTTTTGCCCGGATGCACTTCCTTGTGTGCGAAGATGTAGCTGGTGGGTCCCAGCAGTCAGGGGGAAACGTTTTTTTCGCAAAATACGGTGGCCCGTCCGGTGGGTCCCCGCTGTCAGGTGGAGGAATAATTATTTTGCGCGTAATAAGGAGGCACTTCCTTGCTGCGGCCGTGGACCCAGCTGTCAGCCTCTCCACGTACAATCCACGTCCGATGAAAGCCGTTCCTTGACCACGTTGACCACGCCGTGCCGACAGCACCAGGGCGGTGGACGACGGCGAGGCCTCGGAAGTGGACGGCGCGGAGCCGGGGAAGACACGGCAGAGGATGCCCACGCGTAGAGGAGTATGAGGGTTCATTGGTTCGCTGCGGTGTGAGGCTACCGTCGCTGCAGAATAACAGAGGGTGTGGGTGAGTGGAGGGATGGCCTGGCCAGCAGTGGGAGTAGTATGGGGGCGGTGAAGCCTCCGCGGCATCGCAGCCGGCCACGGGAGGTAGGAGCATGAGGCACGATCGGCGCTGGTTTGGGCGGCTGGAGCAAGAAGACCAGAGGTTGAAGAAGCACTACGGTTGTTGGATGGACATCGATGGTCACTTGAGCTAGAATCGTGCATATTGACTAAGTTGACAAAGCCCTCCGTCCCCGTCAACTTAGTAGGCCCACAAGTCAGCCTCCCGCTATACTGGGTCCCAGCTAGCAGGGAGAGTATTAATTTTTTTGTGCGTAATAACGAGGCGCTTCCTTGCGTGCGAAGATATAGCAGGTGGGTCCGAGTTGTCAGCGGTGGTAATATTTTTTTCGCGAAATACAGAGGCTCTTTCGGTGGGTCCCAGATGTCAGGTGGAGGAATTATTATTTTGCGCGTAATAAGGAGGAATTTCCTTGCGTGCGGCCGTGGACCCAGTTGTCAGCCTTTCCACGTACAATCCACTTCAGATGCATGTCGGTTGTTGACCATATTGACCAGGCCGCATCGAGAGCACCAGGGCAGTGGACGACGGCGAGGCCTAGGAAGGGAATGACACTGAGCTAGGGAAGACTCGGCAGTTGTTTCCCACGTGGAGGGGATTAAGAATGTACGAGGGTTTACTGGTTCGTCTGCCGTCGCCGGAGAATAACAACAGGTTTGGGTGAGTAGAGGGATGGTTAGGCCAGCGATGGGAGTACGGTGGGGCGATGAGGCCTGCGCAAAAACACAGTCGGCCGAGGGGAGGAGGGAGCAGGCAGTCCCGCCGGCGCTTGTTTGAGCGGCTGGAGCAGGAAGAGCAGAGATTGAAGAAGCACGACGGCCGTTGGATGGACATCCAATAGTCACTGCTTGTGCACAACCTTTTTTTAGGAAAGCCTCAAATCTGTGGAATACAACATACAGCCCATCTGGCATTATTTCTAATCATTTATAGCCCATTTGCTAATTCTTAAGGTTTTTTTGGAGCCCATATTGTTTTTGTTAGCATTACAACCCATATTGTGGCCACGGTTAAAAAATTATATGAAATTTTGCATATTTCGGTGCGGTCCGAACTGTTTTTAATCCTGAAATTTTGAGTCACATTCAAACAGATTTTAAAAATAAAAAAGAAAATCAATATAAAATCCAATCCAACAAATTGTACACGCATAAAAATCAATGCAATTTAAAATCTCGAAATGAAAAAAAGAAATTTGAAACTAATTGCCGGTTTGATGTGTTTTAAAAATGTACAGCCCATTTCTCATTACTGATAGGCCATTTTCTCGGCCAGCCGAATCAAGCTCTCCTCGTCTTGAAAGATTTGCAGCCCAACAGGCCTGACAAAGCGACTTACTTGGCAAATCAAAAAAAAAAACTAGGCTAGCCATTTTCAGAACGGAAAAAAACTACTGGGCTGGTCTGTGGTAAACATAAAAGAGAAAGCTGTCTAGACAGGCCAGAGTGCCCTGCACAGCCCAGTTGACACCCTGCTTCCGTCTCAAAAACAAATTAGATAAATGCCACTCCAATTATGGTGATTCATAAAATGCCATCGCAATTTGAAACTTCAAAAACGCCACTGCAATTTTGCAAACTTGGAAAATGCCACTCCGGACTTGAAAAATGCCACTGGAAATGGCATGAAATGGCATTTTCAAAGTTTGGAAATTGCATGGCATTCTCGAAACACCAGATTTGGAGTGGCATTTATCAAATTAACAAAACTAAAATAACAAGGCGAGCTCTTTGGGTCCTGGTGTCGACCGCTCACAGTGCAATTCTCTCGTTTATTGACTACGTTGACAATGGCATGGGACCCAGATGTCACAAATCCATTATGAGGAGCCATTTTTTTATTGGCTTGAAATAAGGACGCACTTTCTTGCGTACTGCCATACCTTGGCGGGTCCCCGCTGTCAACTTGGTAGGCCCACAAGTCAGCCTCTAAACCCGTGGAGGACAAATACAACCCATTTAAAAAAATAACAACCCATTCCATACATTCAAACGGAAAGTTCAATTCAACATTCAGAGCAAAGTAACATGTCTGATCCACATATAGAGTACAGAACCTCCACGTTGACAACCATCATAGCCAAGTTAACTATCTACTCCCACTAATACTCTAGTAGCGTACAAGTACTAACTTACTCTTAGCTAACTAGACGATGCCGGCCTCCATCTGCGGTACACGATAAACACCGGCACTGGCGTCCGCCACCTCGCCTCGGACTTGCCAGATGTGCGATAGGGCGCGTTGCTCGCACACGTTGGCCCTTTCCATGCCGGCGTGGTCCACCGAAGCTTCGACTTCTAAGCGGGAAACCCACTTGACGAGCTGGTAGTAAAAATTGGCATCGTGAACGCGTGCGTGCCCGACAGCCTCCAGGGCTATTTGCCGGGCACCGGCCTCCATGTAGTCGGCCCAGTTGCGGGGGCTCTGCTCGCGACTCAGAGCGTTGGTGCGCTGCTGCTCCATGTCCCGCTGGCAGCGCAAATCAGCGATACGCTGCTCCTCCGCCAAGTGGTCGTGCTCCAACAACTCCTGCTCCTCCGCCAGGCGGTCATGCTCCAACAAGTCCTCGATCTCCGCATTGCCATCTAAAGACCGATGGAATGCCTCCTCCCTCCATCTGCCTTCCGGTGAAAAACCGAACAGTAGTTCCGGCGGTGACCGCCTCTGGCCTCGCCTATCGCGGCCGGGCGGGGGCATGGCGGATGTGGTGAGAGCGAGGATAAGTGGCGAGCAACGCCGGGCCGGTGGGGGCTTATGAGGATAGGGTGAGTTGGGTCACGGTGCCACCGGAGAAGGCCGGGAAATAGTACTTATAGGCAGAAGATAGCGCGACGGTCACCGGAATTCAATGCATAAGCAGGCATGGCTTAGCGTGCCAGCTTGCCGTGGAAAACTAGAGAAACTGAAATTATGACTGTGCCGTCCTGTCCCGTCCGTGTTGGGTCGCACGCCGGAATGACGGTCAAATGAGTGCACTCGAATCATCTCCCTCCTTGTCAATATTGATTCCACGGATTTAAAAGGCCCGCAAGAATTAAAGCGCATCTTTTTCACATCAGTTAGCTGCCTTAATTACGGCCGGCTGCATGCAGGCACTCAAAATTGCTCGCAGCTAATACGCGGAGCAGCTTGCAACGAGTCACAGCCGAGGGCATTAGTTGATGAACTTTAGCTTGGAGATAAGGCATTTGCGAACATTTTCGCTGGCAGTTTCTTCAGATTCGCATAGCATTTTCTTCAGAGCAGCTTGTCAGTTTCTTCAGAGGTAGGCATTTTTATTCAAAAAATGCCACTTCGGATCTTGCATCGCAACTAAAACTGCCAGGAGCGCATTAGTAGGCTAGCTAGTGATTGATCAGTAACTTGTAAACATTGAGCGAACAGAAATAAGGAACTGTTAATGCATCTCAATGATTCATAGGTCATATACAAATATGTAGCTCCAAAAGCAAAGATCGGCCACTTCGGATCTTGCGTCGCAACTAAAACCAACTAGTACGATTTTCCCATCCATAAGATCAACATGTTAATGCATCTCAATGATTCACAGATCATATACAAATATGTAGCTCCAAAAGCACAGATCTAGAAAAAACATCTGTTCTTCCTACTAACATGGATGCTTCTCTTGGCCAACATTCAGTATAGACTGAAAGACAAATTTGTTTGTGAAGTCTACAATTCCTCTTGCAAACGTAAGTGGTTTCACCAATAGCTGGAACCATGAGAATGAACCACACATGATGGAGGAACATCCTTTGCAATATGATTTGATCTTCTCTCGATCCTGCAGCGAGACTATTTTGAATACAAACTTTAACTTAGGCAAAATGATGCCCATTGTATAATCAGACCAAAGCAATGAAGCACCTAGTGTTGGCCAATAAATAGTACAATACTACTTTTCTGCAGTCCATGAAGTGACTATCCAATCTTTTGTGTCTATTTTCAAATGGCAATCGCATGCGATGACTATACTATTCTCTTGTGCAGTTCAACCAAAATTGCGGTCACTTTGTGTGTTTGCCAAATAGCAACGGGCAGACATCTCTGTCTACACAAATATCAAGCAGCTAGTAAACATATACCCCACCTTGTATTTTTGGTTTAAACATGTCTCTTCCGCTTAGCATCTGTCATGTTTTACCTTTGGACAATTTGATCTGATCATGTTTTGCCCAGGACAATTTCATACTGAATTGATTTGCTGGTTCAGAGCAAAAATATAGCGCCTATTCTTCATAAAACCAAAATAATCTTAAAAGAAGAGGAAAGGTCAGGAATCGATCATTCCTTCAAATAGGAAAATTGCTTGACTTGACTGTTGGCGTTATACTAACAGCAAAAAAGTGACAATAAGAGCATGGGAGGCCCATTCGGACAGTGGGCACACCAGTACAATGTACCTCCACGGACGCATAGAGTAGTGAGGGAGGTATGGTTGCCCAGAGCAACAAATATCCAGGCAGCATATGTGGATTACGTCCCATTTTTGTTCTCTTTAGGCACCTTTTATCCTATGTGAGGACAACAAACCGATCAACCTGGTCATTATCTATTGCGTTGTCATGCCTTTCTACCCTTCTTCAACCAAGAGACGCGAGACTCGTTCCTTAGCTACTGATTTCCCCCTTTTCAACATAGATGCGGGTTCGATTCCTACTCTCTTGGATAGTACAGTCTCCCTTCCTTCAACCCAGACATGGATTAGTCTTAGGCTGATGGTAGAGCAGAGGATAGCAAATTGGGAAGATGGTTGTCGGTGTCAAAACCGGCGGATCTCGGGTAGGGGGTCCCGATCTGTGCGTCTTAGGCTAATGGTAACAGAAAGCAAGGGACACAATGTTTACCCAGGTTCGGGCCCTCTCGATGGAGGTAAAACCCTACTTCCTGCTTCATTAATATTGATGATATGAGTAGTACAAGAGTAGATCTACCACGAGATCGTAGAGGCTAAACCCTAGAAGCTAGCCTATGATGATTATGGTTGTGATCGTGATCGGCCTTCTAAGGACCATCCTCTCCGGTTTATATAGACACCTGAGAGGGCTAGGGTTTACATGGAGTCGGTTACAAGGAAGGAAATATATTATCCAGATCGCCAAGCTTGTCTTCCACACAAATGAGAGTCCCATACGGACACGGGATGGAGTCTTGAGTCTTGTATCTTCACGCTCCAATAGTCCAGAAAAAGTATATAGTCCGGCTGTCCGGATACCCCCTAATCTAGGACTCCCTCAGTAGCCCCTGAACAAGGCTTCAATGACGATGAGTCCGTCCCGCAGTCTTGTCTTCGGCATTGCAAGGCGGGTTCCATCTCTGAATTCTCCAAAGTACCTGTTACGACAGATAGTGTCCAGCTTCCCATCAATGTATACTCCTCGGCTTCTGTGCCTCAATAATGACCTCCTCCACGTGTCAAGCGAATGCGAGGAGCCGAGGCATTTTTGCATTTGCCACCCCCTGATCCAGCAGGTTGACCATCTATTTGAGGAGACGGGGATTCCCAAATCCAAACCTCACCCTCTTCCCACGAGCAAGCATCCAACAAAGCGCTCCGGAAAAAACATTTCAACATGGCTGGTCGTCGCAACTCTTCTTCTCGCTCTCCCCACTCTAAGCCGGGGGAATGGGAAGAGTGTTCAGTTCCTCATAGCCGTTTGATAGAGTTACAAACCCAAGGGTATCTTCCACCGGCGTCCATGGTCCTCGTCCGAGCCGGAACAGCCACCTATAATGGCGGGGAGCAAGCGGAGGTATCTCCTAATCCATCTCCAGAGGAGCGAATATGCCTCATCCCGCATCTGCTAAGGGGCGTCAGGTTTCCTATCCACCCGTTTCTTCGCGAGCTCCTGGAGTTCTATTCTCTCCAGTTGCACAACTTTACCCCTGCCTCTATGCTACATATAGCAGGATACGTTGCCCTTTGCGAGCTATTCCTAGGATGCGAGGCACACCTCGGGTTATGGAAGAAGCTGTTCTGCCTCGTCCCTCGCAACCAGGGAGAATCCCTATGTCAAGTGGGCGGAGCCGAAGTATGGTGCATTGCCGAGACCGGATACCTATCCGGCACTCCCAAGAAGGCACAAGAGAACTGGCCTTCGGAATGGTTTTACGTTGACGACGTTCCCCTTCTGGATCCAGTCCGGACAGGTCTCCCCAAGTTTAGTAACGCCCCGCCGAGGGCACATCGAAGCTGGCGCCCTCGGGGCCCCAAAGAGGAGGATACTAGGGAAATACACTTCCTGATGAGCAGGATAAAGTTACTGGCCAAATCCGGACTGACGATAGTCGAGGTTATGGAAATATGCATAATGTTGGGGGTGCAACCGCTTCAATATCGGGGGAAGCCCATGTGGCACTTCAACGGGGAAGATGATGCCACCTGCTGCGGCCGTAAGGGTCCGGACTCCGCCACTGCTCTCGCGAGGATATTATCCAACCTATATAAAGGAGAAGAAGAAGAATTCCTTCACATTAAACCGCGGGATGGGTTTTCTATGTACAACCCCCAAGCTGGGTAAGTCGTTATTCTTTTTCCCGCTTGACTTATTGTGGCGTTCTTCGCTAAGATTATCTGCCTCGATATTTTCGAGCAGGAACTGAGGAGGGCCGTAGAAGGGATCTCCAGCCCTTCCCCGCAGCCAGAGGACCCCGGAAGGGCCCTCGATCCAGGACTCGAAGAAGATCCGGATATTACTGTGGAGCTTGTCAACGGGATATTTTATCAGGCGAGCTGCGATGGCGCCTCAGTGGCTATTATTGCCAACTATCTCGGACTGCTACCTGCGTCGCGTGTAAGCCAAGCCGAAAACTCTATCCTCCAAAGAGGACTCCCTTCTGATGTCATGCCTTGCCCCTGAAGTGTCATGCTTTTGCAGAGATGACGGTCAGAGCGCGGGGCCGAGCCCCTAGGGATCCGTCGGCAACGGGCGTCCGGATCGGGTAGGCTTAAGAGGAAGGTCGTTAGGGTCGAAACGCCGCTACAGAGGTAAGGTAAAAACCTGTTCTACGATTATTGTTTTTGAAGTGTAACAATGCCCTTTGTGTCTTGGCAGGAAGAGGAGTAGCCGGACTATATCCGGGGATCCTGCCAATCATGCCTCCACCAGCCGGATTCCAGGACCGGCTTCGAGAGAGGAGGCGGACATGAGGCCGATGCCGCGTAGTCCTCCGACGGAGGACGCGGATATGCTCTCTGCCACGAATTCCAAAGTAGAGAGCGCCATAAATCATCGGCGCCGACGGGCCGTACTTTGCAACAACATCTTTTCCGAAGAGGCATTTAACGCTTTCAATTCGGGAGACGCATACCTCCGAGCTGCTCAAGGCGGGCTTGCCCGAGCGACGGACCAGTATACCAAAGATATACGGGTAAGAAAATTTGATAAGCATGTATAGCAGTAGCCCCTGAGACTTGAAACGGTTGGAACAACTATTTTAAGGATCAATTTATGCACAGGTCCTTGTAGATAAGAATGAGCAATTGTCTCGGGAGCTGGAGCAGTGCAAGGCCCAGCTGAGGGCCATGGTTGCCAAGCTAGAGGAATCCCAGAAGGCCTCATCTGGTGACATTTGTCTCAATTATACAAAGATGCACCAGTTAGTAAGTGGCTTGGTATGACAAGTCTAACAGAAAATTCTGCAGACAATCCCGGAGTGAATCCGGAGGGCGTAAGAGATGATGAGTCGCATCTCAAAAGGCAGCTAAAGGCTAGCAAGCGCGTTCTTACGCAAGCTAGGCAGGAGAAGAACAATCTTCAAGATGCCAATGTCCGGCTGGACATGGAATTAAAAGACGTCCGTGCTTAGCTGGCGGACTCCGTGAAGGAGAACAAAAGGCTTCGACGCGGCATTTATGGTAAGTGCCTAGACGAACTGTAGTAAAACTCGGCGAGGAAGCATATTGAAAGAATTTTTACTCGCAGGAATGTTAACGGGCCGCCCTGAGGAGGAGATGCCCTCGTCTGCAGGCGATTTACTGCAAGATCTCTCACAACTGCACAAGCGAGCTCGACAGGTGATGCAGGGCGTTGCTCAGGCCTTGTGTCCATCAAGCTTCCTGCCGAAGGGCATGGGGGAGCTTGTGGATATGCTTCTAGGAGCACGGCGGCGCTTCCGATTGTGGAAGATATCAGCCTGTCGGCAAGGTGCAAGAGAAGCCTGGGCTATGGTGAAGACGCGCTACACCAGGCTGGACCCGAACCATATGGCCGAAGTCGGACCGGCGGGGCCAGATGGGAAAGAAATTCCCGTGAGTCTGGTGTATGACCAGGTAGCGTTAGCATAAAAGTACTCCTAGCAGGATTGTAAGCTAGATAGCCTGTTGGATGGTATAGAGGAGGAATATAGTCAGTCCAAGTGACTGTGTAATTCAATGGACATAAGTAGTCCCTAGCCGGATTAAAATCATTTGTCTTGGCGGACCTTTTCGCTTCAGCCCCCGGATCCGATAGTCCAGTGTGTATCCGAATACCCGCTCAGTTATGCAAAACCGGGGTATGCATGGAAACCAGGCGTAGGGGTCATAAGTGCTTGAACAAACAAGTACCCAACTAGTTATGTTATATTACATGGATAGTAAGAAACATCTTCCAGGGAGAATAGTTCCGTTAGGGGTTCCTTTCCCTGGTACGCGTGCGACGATGCACATGTCCGGACTGCGAACAAGGATGCATGATACAAAACTTCTGGGGATTTACGTTATAATAAAAGAATACATCTTTTGTTCACCGACCGAATATTCCCTTAAGGACGCTAGCTTTCGGCTTCACCCAGTCTGAGGTACACATCCGGCTGAATCGGCAGTAACAATCGCAGAGGTGCTCCCCTTATGCCCTAGCCAAAATTAACGGGAACGTAGGGCATAAACACAAGAGCCAGGCAACCCAGGTTGGCCACACCTTAAGTCATATCGATGCATATAATGGTGAAGAAAAGGCACATATGGAAAAAGAACACATATGTGATGGGCAAAAAGCCATTAAAGTAATTATGTTTAGCTTCCATATGGGAAGCCCCCAGGTATTTATTACACACATAGTGTGGCCGGACTGATCCGGGCGTCCGTACTATATTAAGTACTTTGTGTGAAGAGGAAAAAAGGTCGAGAAAGGAAAACGGAGGGAGCATAATTAAAAGAGGAGGGTTTAAGGAGACGAACACTGAGTTCGGCGCTAGGCGTAGAATCTCCGGAGTCTGGCCGCGTTCCATGGGTTCGGCTCGAGTCTGTTATCAGATGCATTACGTAAGCGGTACGCTCCTCCGGTGAGAACTTTATCAATGACGAAGGGGCCTTCCCCCTTAGGTTTGAGCTTGTCCTTCTTTGGCGTAGAACGAGTTCGCCAATATTATAAGTTTTGGCCCGCACTTCTCTGCTTTGGTACCGTCGAGCCTGCTGCTGATAGAATGCGGAGCGGGCTTTTGCGACGTCACGCTCCTCCTCCAAGGCATCCAAGTTATCCTGCCGATCTAACTCGGCTTCCTTCACTTCGTACATGCATACGCGAGGCGAATCATGTATTATGTCGCAGGGTAGTACTGCTTCTGCGCCGTACACCATAAAAAACGGTGTATATCCGGTGGTGCGATTCGGCGTGGTCCGCAGCCCCCAGTGTACGGAGTCGGGCTCCTCGACCCAGTGCGTGTCCGACTTTGTCAAGGATCGCACTAGTCTGGGTTTGATGCCGCTCATGATGAGATCGTTTGCCCGTTCAACCTGGCCGTTTGTTTGGGGATGGTAGACGGAAGCGTAGTCGAGCTTAACGCCCATTTTGTCGCACCAAGTTTTCACTTCATCGGCTGTGAAGTTTGAGCCATTATCAGTGATGATGCTGTGGGGGACGCCGTATCGGTGTATGACCCCGGATATGAAGTCTATTACCGGTCAGGATTCGGCCGTTTTGACTGGTTTGGCTTCTATCCATTTGGTGAACTTGTCCACCATGACCAATAAGTATTTTTTCTTATGGCTTCCCCCTTTAAGAGGTCCGACCATATCCAGTCCCCAGACCGCGAAGGGCCAGGTTATGGGGATTGTTTGGAGAGTGGTAGGGGGCATATCTGTAACGCCCTCGATGCGGCTATATCTCCCACGTGTCGAAGCACGACTTAGAGGCATAATCGCATTGAAAGCAATGTCGCAAGTGAGGTAATCTTCACACAACCCATGTAATACATAAGGAAAGAGATACATAGTTGGCTTACGATCGCCACTTCACACAATACATAAATAAACATCCATCATCCAGATTACACTCAAGGTCCGACTACGGAACCAAAATAAAAGAAGACTACCCCAAATGCTACACGGATCCCCGATCGTCCCAAGCTGAGCTCCACTACTGATCATCGGGAAAAGACACATAATGTGACCACGTTCCTCGTCTAACTCCCACTTGAGCTCGGTTCGTCACCTGACTGGCATCGTCGGCACCTACAACTGTTTTGGTAGAATCTGTGAGTCACGGAGACTCAGCAATCTCACACCCGCCAGATCAAGACTATTTAAGCTTATAGGTAGGACAGAGTTGTGAGGTGGAGCTGCAGCAAGCGACTAGCATATATGGTGGCTACATTCGCAAAAGAGAGCGACAAGAGAAGCAAGGCATGGTCGTGAAGCTAGTAGCGATCAAGAAGTGATCCTGAAACTACTTACGTCAAACATAACTCCAACACCGTGTTCACTTCCCGGACTCCGCCGAGAAGAGACCATCGCAGTTACACACTTGTTGATGTATTTTAATTAAGGTCAACTTCAGGTTTTCTACAACCGGACATTAACAAATTCCCATCTGCCTCATAACATGGGCACGGCTTTGAAAGATAATACCTGCGGGGGTCCCAACTTAGCCCATTATAAGCTCTCACGGTCAACAAAGGATATTCCTTCTACCGGGAAGGTCCGATCAGTCTCGGAATCCCGGACTACAAGACATTTTGACAATGGTAAAACAAGACCAGCAAAGCCGCCCGAATGTGCCGACAAATCCCGATAGGAGCTGCATATATCTCGTTCTCAGGGCACACCGGATGAGCAGTCCGTACAACTAAAACCAGACCCAAGTTTCCTTGAGGGGGCGCTGCAAAGCGCTCTAATTTGAGCCAACACTCGGAGGAGCATTGGCCGAGGGGTTAAATAAAGATGACCCTCGGGCTCATGAAACCCGGGGAAAAAGGCTTAGGTGGCAAATGGTAAAACCAAAGTTGGGCCTTCTTTGGAGAGTCTTATTCAAATCGAACTGTCAAGGGGTCCCATAAATCACCCAACCGTGTAAGGAAGCGAAATCAAGGAACATAACACCGGTATGGCGGAAACCTAGGGCGGCAAGAGTGGAACAAAACACCGGGCATAAGGCGAACCTTCCACCCTTTACCAAGTATATAGATGCATTAATTAAATAAGAGATATTGTGATATCCCAAAATATCCATGTTCAACAAGGAACAAACTTCATCTTCACCTGCAACTAGCAGCGCTATAAGAGGGCTGAGCAAAGAGGTAACATAGCCAATCAGCGGTTTGCTAGGAAAGGATGGTTAGAGGTTTGACATGGCAATATGGGTGGCATGATATAGCAAGTGGTAGGTAACGTAGCATAGGCATAGCAAAAGAGCGAGCATCTAGCAAGCAAAGATAGAAGTGATTTCGAGGGTATGGTCATCTTGCCTGCAAAGTTCTCAGAGTTATCGAAAGCTAGATCCTCGTAAGCGTTGTCAACAGGTTCCTCGTTCACGTACTCGTCTCCCGGCTCTACCCAAAGCAAGAACACAAGCAAAGGACCAACAATCAATCACGGGCGATGCACAAACAACATGATGCAATACATGGCATGATATGCGAGATGTGAGATGCAATGCGTATGCGTGCTCCGGAAGGAAAATGATGAACAAGGCGTCAACTTGGAAAACCAAGTATGCCGCTGGAAAGGTGAGATGAATTCGGCTGAAATCGATATAAAGATCACCGGAATCGGATGCACGGTTTGCAAATGGCAAACAAAACAAGAATGGCACAAATCTGCCATTAACAGCATGAGGCCATATAGCAAGCAACAAGAAATTAAGCTACTGCACCCAAACGTACCAACAAAGCATATGGCAGTGATCTACTCACGATTCTTGACAAAAGATGAACACTGATCTACGGCTAATGCACAACATAACAGGTCCAAACAAGCATGGCAAAAGTGCAAAATATATCAGCTTCACAGACTTAGTGAAAATACTAACATGTCAGAAATTAACATCAGGAAGGCATGTTTAGAGCAAGCGAACAACCTGCTACAGGAACAAGAAATAGCAAAAAAAGGCATGGAATGAATCTACTCAAAGCATAGAGCAAAAGTCCTTTACTGACCATGAGCCAAAAAGGATCAGAAGAAATGATGGCACCTATGTAAACATAGCAAGTTTCGTTAACAGATTCAGCAAACAGGGCATGACATTGACAGAATTATGAAGGCATCTTCGCGAGCTCGATGCACTCACTACAGAGCATTTCATGATAAACTAAGCATACATCCGTCAAGAAGACATGGCATAGAAGCTATACATGGCAAGAACAACATCATAGCATACACAGATCAACTACAACAACCTTGGCAAAATTGAATAACATGTAAACAATCTGCCAGGAAAACATTTTATAGCAAAAGTAGAGCTCGATTGACTCAAGCTAGACTACTCCATAATTGCAAAAAGGGGCATGGATGGATAACGCATAACCATATGTTCAAAGCATCCTTACTGAAGTATCTCAAAATAAGCATGGATCTCTCTGTAGCATCAAGTTTACATGGCATAAAAATAACAGCAGAACAGGGGCTGAAATCAGCAACATCACGAAGCCTAGTTTGCATGCTTGTGCTAGTCACCACATGGATCACAAAAATACATGGCATACACCCCTGTAAATATGGCATGGCATATTACAAAACACATGTAGGGCTCAAGTTCATAGGGTGCACACATCAATCATGGCAAAAATGACAAAAGTGCATGTTCTGATAAGAATCTGAAAATAACATCACATAGCCCTCTTCTAACAGAATTTAGGGCATCAAGATGAGCTCAAATGAAAATGATGCAATGAGATGAAATGATTTACTCGTCGAGGCGAACAATTCGGTATGCTACACGCCCAAAACGGAGCCACGGGTGCAAAGTTACGATGCGATAAACATGCACCAAAATTACTGGAAAAAAATGACTTAGAGGAAAAAACGACCTCCGAGAAAATTGGATCTAGGGTTCGTCCGAGGGCGTGCGAACCGAGGCGAGGCCGGGGCTCACCGGAGCTGCTGGAGAAGGCCAGAGATGGGGTCGGGCCGGCCGGATCCGAGCGCCGGTCGGCGGAGAGCAGCCGGTCTGAGGAGCTGGGCGGAAGCAGTGGCGGGCGCGGGCGGCGGCGAGACAGCGATGACAGCCTTGGGCGGGCACGGTGGCTGGGAAGGGCGGGCGGGGGATGATGGGCGGCGGCGCGGATCTGGGGCTGGGGGCCGGGCGGGCTCAGCGGGCAGCGGCGATGTGTATGCTGGCTTCATGCGTGGCGGCATGGATTGGCGGGCGGCGGCGGCGACGTTGTCCGGCGGACGGACGTGTCCGCGGCCGCGAGAGGAGGGCGGGGCTAGGGTTAGGGGTGGATTTGATCCGAATTTCGGGGGAGGAGGTGTTTTTATATGTAGGAGGAGTTAGGAAGCTCCAAATGAGGTGCGGTTTTCGCCCACACGATCGTGATCGAACGGCGGTGGACATGGAAGTGACTTAGATGGGTTATTGGGCTGTTTTGAAGGGGTGTTGGGCTGCAACCCAAAAGAGGCCTTCGCAGTTACCCGGTTAACCGTTGGAGTATCAAACGACCTCCAAATGGCACGAAACTTGACAGCTGGTCTACCGGTGGTGTAACAAGGCCACTTGGCAAGCCTCGGTCCATTCCGAGAACGTTTAACACCCGCTCACGAAAAAGAGACAAGAGGGGTGCGCCGGTGCATGTAGGAGTGTCGGATTGCAAAACGGACAACGGGGAAAATGCTCGGATGCATGAGACGAACACGTATGCAAATGAGATGCACATGATGACATGATATGAGGTGCATGACATGAACAAAATGCAAAACGAAAGACAAAACCCAACCACGGAGGGAATACCATAGCACACAGCCGAAAATGGCAAGAGTTGGAGTTACAAATATGGAAAGTTACATCCGGGGTGTTACAACACTCCACCACTACAAGAGGATCTCGTCCCGAGATCTAGGACTGAAAGAACTCCGGATATTCGGAACGGAGGTGATCCTCGCGCTCCCAGGTGGCTTCTCGGTCGGAATGGTGTGACCACTTCACTTTTAGGAATTTGATTGACTTGTTGCGAGTCTTGTGCTCGGTTTCTTCAAGAATAGCAATGAGGTGCTCATGATAAGAGAGATCTTCTTGGAGGTCAATTTCTTCGAAGTTGATAGTGCGCTCAGGAGTCTTGAAGCACTTGTGAAGCTGTGACACGTGAAACACATCGTGCACGTTCGCGAAGTTGGACGGAAGCTCAAGTTGATAGGCGAGATCGCCTCTTTTGCCAATGATCTTGAAAGGACCCACGTATCTAGGGGCAAGCTTCCCTTTGATACCGAAGAGGCGAGTGCCTTTCATTGAGAGACAGCGGAGGTGGACATGGTCTCCGATTTCAAAAGCCACATCCGTTGCTTGTCATCATAATATCCCTTCTGGCGCGATTATGCGGCTTTGAATTCTCACGAATGACTTTGCACATTTCTTGACTTCGTGATCAAGTCGTTGCCAAGAAGTTGGCGTTCACTGTCTCGGACCAATTTAGAGAGTCGACACTTTCGCCATAGAGAATTTGAATGGGGCCTTGCCGAACTTCGCTTGGAAGCTGTTGTTGTAGGAGAACTTCGGCATATGGAAGACAATCTTCCCACTTCATACCAAAGGAAATGACACAAGCCACGAGCATGTCTTGAGGATTTGATTGACTTGCTCGACTTGGCCGTGTTTGAGGATGGAAAGCTGTCTTTGAAAGCGAATGTTGGTGCCCATGGCCTTCTGAAAAGAGTCCCAGAACTTAGAAGTGAAGATGCTCCCACGATCTGAAGAAATCAATTGTGGAATGCCGTGCAAGGAGACAATCCTGGAGGTGTATAACTCTGCCAACTGAGCTGCTGTGATGGATTCTTTGATAGGAAGGAAATGAGCCACTTTAGTAAGCTTGTCAATGACAACGAAGATAGCATCATTTCCACGCTTGGACTTAGGAAATCCAGTCACGAAGTCCATATCGATATGATCAAACTTCCATTCTGGAATAGCAAGAGGTTGGAGGAGACCGGCTGGTCGTTGGTGTTCTGCTTTCACTCTTCTGTAGACATCACACTCATTCATGAATTGAGCAATTTCTCGCTTCATTCGAGTCCTGTCGATTGCTTGAGGTCATGGTACATCTTCGTACTTCGGGATGAATGGATAGAAGGGAATTGTGCGCCTCGTTCATAATGACTTTACGTAGATCACCCTTAGGAACCACAATCCGGTCCTCGAAGAAAAGAGTATCTTTGTCATCAATGTGGAAGCACTTGTACTTGGAAATGCCCTTGTCGATACCACGTTTCACCTTTTTCACCATGGTATCCAGGAGTTGTGCCTCACGAATTTGGTCTTCCAAAGTAGGAGAGACTATGAGGTTGGCAAGAAAGCCTTGAGGAACAACTTGAAGATTCAGCTTGGAAAGCTTCACAAAGGTCAGTTGGAAGGGCTTGAGAATTAAGCTGTTGCAATAAGCCTTCCTGCTCAAAGCATCTGCAATGACATTGGCCTTGCACAGGTATATTCAATACTCGGGTTGTACTCTTGAATCATTTCGACCCATCGAGTTTGCACGAGGTTGAGTTTGGGTTGAGTGAAGATATACTTGAGACTCTTGTGATCGGTGAAAATGTCCACTTTCCTTCCCAACAAGAGATGTCTCCATGTTATCAATGCATGGACAACTGCCGCCAACTCAAGATCGTGAGTGGGGTAGTTCTTTTCGTTGAGCTTCAAGCGGCGAGAGGTATAGGCCACAACTTTCTTCTCTTGCATTAACACAGCACGAGACCTTGAAGAGAAGCATCACGAAGACTTGAATGGCTTGGATTCATCGGGAGGAGTCAAGGCAGGGGCTGTGACTAGCTTCTCTTTGAGGGTGTTGAAAGCAACGTCACACTCGTGGAGTCGGACATACTTCACATGCTTACGGAGGAGGTTGGAAAGAGGCTTTACAATCTTGGAGAAATTCTCAGCGAATCTTGACAATAGCTTGCAAGTCCAAGAAAGCTGTGAAGCTGCTTGACATTACGAGGAGGTTCCCAATTCACAACTGCGGACACCTTCTCGGGATTAACAGCGATGCCCTTTGGCGGAGATGATGTTACCAAGATAAAGCACTTCATCAAGCCAAAATTCACATTTGGAAAACTTAGCATAGAATTGATGCTCTCTCGAGCTTGTCGAGCACCAATCGCAAATGTTTGGCATGATCCTTCTTATTCTTGGAGAAGACCAAAATATCATCGAGATAGACCAAGGCGAATTCATTGGTGTAGGGGTTCAAGATGAAGTTCATCATTCGAGAGAATGTTGGAGGAGCATTGACAAGGCGAAAGACATGACGGTATATTCACAAGAACAGAGCTTGTTACGAATCTGTCTTGGGAATATCTTGTTCACGAATGCGAATTTGATGATAACCCATACGAAGGTCAAGCTTGGATAACACTTTAGCACCTTTGAGTTGCTCGAAAAGCTCATTGATGTTGGGAAGTGGATACTTGTTCTTGATTGTCTTCTTATTCAATGGGCCGGTATGTCGGCCTTACGGTCGGTCCGTGCCATCCTTCTTCTGGACAAAAGAACTCCACAACCCCATGGAGATGAACTTCGGTCGATCAGACCCAGACGCTCTTGTTCATCGAGCTGTTTCTTCAATTCCTTCAGCTCATTAGGTCCAAGCTTGTATGGGCGCTTGCAAGCGGGTTCCGTGCGGGCTCAAGATCGATAACGAACTCAAGCGGCGGTGATGAGGCATACCGGGAGCTCTTACGGAAAGACATCTTGATACTCACAAGCGATGGAATCGAGAGATAGCATCCAACTCTCCCTTCTCATTGAGAGAAAACAACCTAATGGTTTCATCACGGCGGCATAGATGATCACATCCTCGGAAGAGTGTGTCAATTGAATTTCCACAGCAGCACAATCAAGTTGAGCTTTGTCTTTGAAAGCCGATCCATGCGAGAATAAGATCAATATCCGAGTCACCAAGAACAATTGGTTTAGCAGAAATTTATCGTCGCCCCCGCTTGGCATGCGCGCCATACGGCCGCCGCGCCCAGCTGCGCTTGCCGCCGCCCAGCGCTCCTCGCGCGCCCGGCTCCGCCGCCGACCGGCGCTTCGGATCCGGCCGGCCCGACCCCATCTCGGGCCTTCTCCGGCAGCTCCGCGAGCCCCGGCCTCGCCTCGGTTCGCGCGCCCTCGGACGAACCCTAGATCCAATTTTCTCGGAGGTCGTTTTTTCCTCTAGGTCATTTTTTTCAGTAATTTTGTTGCATGTTCATCGCATTGTAACTTTGCACCCGTGGCTCCGTTGTGGGCGTGTAGCATACCGAATTGTTCGCCTCGACGAGTACATCATTTCATCTCATTGCATCATTTTCATTGGAGCTCATCTTGATGCCCGAAATGCTGTTAGAAGAGGGATATGTGATGTTAGTTTCAGATTCTTATCAGAACATGCACTTTTGTCATTTTTGCCATGATTGATGTGTGCACCCTATGAACTTGAGCCCTACATGTGTTTTGTGATATGCCATGCCATCTTTACAGGGGTGTATGCCATGTATTTTTGTGATCTCTGTGGTGACTAGCACAAGCATGCAAACTAGGCTTCGTGATGTTGCTGATTTCAGCCTACATTACTCTGTTATTTTTATGCCATGTAAACTTGATGCTACAGAGAGATCCATGCTTATTTTGAGATACTTCAGTAAGGATGTTTTGAACATATGGTTATGCTTTATCCATCCATCCCCCTGTTTACAATTATGGATTAGTCTAGCTTGAGTCAATCGAGCTCTACTTTTGCTATAAAATGTTTTCCTGGCAGATTGTTTACATGTTATTCAATTTTGCCAAGGTTGTTGTAGTTGATCCGTGTATGCTATGATGTTGTTCTTGCCATGTATAGCTTCTATGCCATGTCTTCTTGATGGATGTATGCTTAGTTTATCATGACATGCTCTGTAGTGAGTGCATCGAGCTCGCGAATATGCCTTCATAATTCTGTCAATGTCATGCCCTGTTTGCTGAATCTGTTAACGAAACTTGCTATGTTTACATGGGTTCCATCATTTCTTCTGATCCTTTTTCGCTCATGGTCAGTAAAGGACTTTTGCTCTATGCTTTGAGTAGATTCATGCTATGCCTTGTTTTGATATGTCTTGTTCCTGTAGCAGGTTGTTTGCTTGCTCTAAACATGCCTTCCTGATATTAATTTCTGGCATGTTAGTATTTTCACTAAGTCTGTGAAGAAGATATATTTTGCACTTTTTCCATGCTTGTTTGGACCTGTTATGGTGTGAATTAGCCGTAGATCAGTGTTCATATTTTGTCAAGCATCTTGAGTAGATCACTGCCATATGCTTTGTTGGTACGTTTGGGTGCAGTAGCTTAATTTCTTGTTGCTTGCTATGTGGCATCATGCTGTTAATGGCAGATTTGTGCCATTCTTGTTTTGCTTGCCATTTGCAAACCGTGCATCCGATTCCGGTGATCTTTATATCGATTTCAACGAAATCATCTCACCTTTCAGCGGCATACTTGGTTTGCCAAGTTGATGCCTTGTTCATCATTTTCCTTCCGAAACACGATCGCATTGCATCTCACATCTCGCATATCATGCCATGTATTGCATCATGTTGTTTGTGCATCGCCGTGATTGATTGTTGGTCCTTTGCTTGTGTTCTTGCTTTTGGTAGAGCCGGAGGCGAGTACATGAGCGAGGAACCTGTTGAGAAGCTACGAGGATCAAGCTTTCGACAACTCGAGAACTTTGCGAGCAAGATGACCATACCCTCGAAATCACTTCTATCTTTGCTTGCTAGATGCTCGCTCTTTTGCTATGCCTATGCTACGTTACCTACCACTGGCTATATCATGCCACCCATATTGCCATGTCAAACCTCTAACCATCCTTTCCTAGCAAACCGTTGATTGGCTATGTTACCGCTTTGCTCAGCCCCTCTTATAGCGTTGCTAGTTGCAGGTGAAGATGAAGTTTGTTCCTTGTTGGAACATAGATATTTTGGGATATCACAATATCTCTTATTTAATTAATGCATCTATATACTTGGTAAAGGGTGGAAGGCTCGGCCTTATGCCTGGTGTTTTGTTCCACTCTTGCCGCCCTAGGTTTCCGTCATACCGGTGTTATGTTCCTTGATTTCGCTTTCCTTACACGGTTGGGTGATTTATGGGACCTCCTTGACAGTTCGCTTTGAATAAGACTCCTCCAGCAAGGCCCAACTTTGGTTTTACCATTTGCCACCTAAGCCTTTTTCCCCCGGGTTTTCGCGAGCCGAGGTCATCTTTATTAACAACCCCGGGCCAATGCTCCTCTGAGTGTTGGCCCAAACTAGAGCGCTTTGCAGCGCCCCCTCAAGGAATCTTGGGGTCTGGTTTTAGTTGTACGGACTGCTCATCCGGTGTGCCCTGAGAACGAGATATGTGCAGCTCCTATCGGGATTTGTTGGCACACTCGGGCGGCTTTGCTGGTCTTGTTTTACCATTGTCGAAATGTCTTGTAGTCCGGGATTCCGATACTGATCGGGCCTTCCCGGTAGAAGGAATATCCTTCGTTGACCGTGAGAGCTTATAATGGGCTAAGTTGGGACCCCCCTGCAGGGTATTATCTTTCGAAAGCCGTGCCCGAGGTTATGAGGCAGATGGGAATTTGTTAATGTCCGGTTGTAGAAAACCTGAAGTTGACCTTAATTAAAATACATCAACCGCGTGTGTAACCGTGATTGTCTCTTCTCAGCGGAGTCCGGGAAGTGAACACGGTGTTGGAGTTATGTTTGACGTAAGTAGTTTCAGGATCACTTCTTGATCGCTACTAGCTTCACGACCGTGCCTTGCTTCTCTTCTGGCTCTCTTTTGCGAATGTAGCCACCATATATGCTAGTCGCTTGCTGCAGCTCCACCTCATAACTCTGTCCTACCTATAAGCTTAAATAGTCTTGATCTCGCGGGTGTGAGATTGCTGAGTCCCGTGACTCACAGATTCTACCAAAACAGTTGTAGGTGCCGACGATGCGGTCAGGTGGCCGAACCAGAGCTCAAGTGGGAGTTCGACGAGGCGTGGTCGTTACTATGTGTCTTTTCACGATGATCAGTAGTGGAGCCAGTTAGGATGATCGGGGATCGTGTAGCATTTGGGGTAGTCTTTTTTATTTTGGTTCCGTAGTCGGACCTTGAGTGTAATCTGGATGATGGATGTTTATTTATGTATTGTGTGAAGTGGTATTGTAAGCCAACTATGTATCTCTTTCCCTTATGTATTACATGGGTTGTGTGAAGATTACCTCACTTGCGACATTGCTTTCATTGCGGTTATGCCTCTAAGTCGTGCTTCGACACGTGGGAGATATAGCCGCATCGAGGCGTTACAAGTTGGTATCGAGCTGGCGGCGATGTGGTATGAGCTGCATGCGTGGCGGCCAGCGGATTGGCGGGCGGCGGCGGCGGCGTTGTCGGCCGGACGGACGTGTCGTGGCGGAGAGAGGCGGGGCTAGGGTTAGGGGTGGATTTGATCCGGAATTTCGGGGGAGGAGATGTTTTTATAGGTAGGAGGAGTTAGGAAGCTCCAAATGAGGTGCGGTTTTCGCCCACACGATCGTGATCGAGCGGCGGTGGACATGGAAGTGACTTAGATGGGTTATTGGGCTGTTTTGAAGGGGTGTTGGGCTGCAACCCAAAAGAGGCCTTCGCGGTTACCCGGTTAACCGTTGGAGTATCAAACGACCTCCAAATGGCACGAAACTTGACAGGTGGTCTACCGGTGGTGTAACAAGGCCACTTGGCAAGCCTCGGTCCATTCCGAGAACGTTTAACACCCGCTCACGAAAAAGAGACAAGAGGGGTGCGCCGGTGCATGTAGGAGTGTCGGATTGCAAAACGGACAACGGGGAAAATGCTCGGATGCATGAGACGAACACGTATGCAAATGAGATGCACATGATGACATGATATGAGGTGCATGACATGAACAAAATGCAAAACGAAAGAAAAAAACCCAACCACGGAGGGAATACCATAGCACACAGCCGAAAATGGCAAGAGTTGGAGTTACAAATATGGAAAGTTACATCCGGGGTGTTACAATATCACTCTGATTGGCAAAGAGCTGGCAACCGACGCAGTGTTGGACAAGGTCATGTGCGTCTGCTCGGGCCGTCGACCAATAGAAGCCTGTACGGAAGGCCTTGCTGACTAGTGCTCGAGCCGCGGCGTGGTGCTCGCCCAGTCCGGCATGGATTTCAGCCAAGAGCTGCCGCCCTTCCTCTTCGGAGATGCACCTTTGGAGCACTTTGGTCGCACTTTTCTTATAGAGTTCCCCTTCATGGACTTTGTAAGCTTTAGAGCGCCGAACGATGCAACGTGCTTCATTTTGGTCTTCGAGGAGCTCCTGCCTATTGAGGTAGGCCAAGAAAGGCTCAGTCCACGGGGCGCCTCCAATTTCGTGGGCCGAAGATGTTATTTCGATGGTGGAGCCTCCGATTGTGTCTGATGGTTCGGTATCTGGGGGTGTATTCGGATCCGTGCTAGTAATGCCGGACTCGCCTTCCCATACTACGGATGGCTTGAACAGCCTTTCCAGGAATATGTTAGGTGGGACAGGGTCGCGTTTAGTGCCGATGCGGGTGAGGACATCCGCCGCTTGATTGTTTTCTTGAGCCACATGGTGGAATTCGAGCCCCTCGAACCGGTGACATTTTGAGGGCGGCATTATGGTAGGCCGCCATTTTGGATCCTTGGCATCAAAGTCTCATTTATTTGTGATATTGCGAGGTTTGAATCTCCACGTACTTCTATCGTTGAATGCCCATAGAGGCGCCATTGAAGACCGTGCAGTGAGCCTCATATTGGCTGCATTGTTGGAGTCTGTGTATAATATTTGGAGGACGTACTGGACCGTGTCTCCGGTGGGAGACATCAGGACTACACCTACTCCCAATCCAGCCAGTATTTTAGAGCCGTCGAAGTGCATGATCCAGTTAGAGTACGCGCTGTACTCTTTAGGGAGTTCGGCTTCTGTCCATTCGGTGACAAAGTCAGCCAGTACTTGCGACTTGATGGCCCGCCGTGGTTTGTATGTTATGTCGAACGGAAGGAGCTCGATGGCCCATTTAGCAATCCGGCCCGTAGTGTCGCAGTTATTTATTATGTCATTGAGTGGTACTTCGGAGGCCACCGTAATCGAACACTCTTGAAAGTAGTGTCGTAGCTTCCGGGATGCCATGAAGACCGCGTATGCTATTTTTTGATAGTGTGGGTATCGGGATTTGCATGGGGTGAGGACCGTGGATACGTAAAAAACCGGCTTCTGGAGCGGGAATTTGTATCCGCCAACCTCTCGTTCGACGACGAGCACTGCACTTACAACTTGATGTGTTGCAGCTATGTACATCAGCATAGGTTCGCCAATATTTGGCACTGTTAGGACTGGATTACTCATGTGGTCCATCAAGCCATTCTATTCCGGAATGACTAGGAGAAACAAACTCCAGTACCTCATCCATATCCAGGATTGGGTCAAAGCAGTTGTATTCCGCAGATCAAAATGCCAATTCAGCTTTTGTTACTGTTTCTACCTCAAGTATTACCCACTTTATGTCGAGGAGCGTCGTGAAATTGCACCTTCTCTTATGAATTCTTGGCGTAGTGATACTTCTCGCTATCATTATTCATTCCTCGGTCCCGTGTTGATGTAACCGGAATGCCGACAAGTGAATTGTGATGTGTGAAATCGATACTCCTAGCAACCTCGTTGCTTGGTAGTTAATGGACAATATTCTCATTCTTAGTATATTGGTTATTAAATCATCATACTAAGATTGATCGTGCTACCTAGTCCATTTTTCCTGATGCACCCTTCGATCAAGAGTTAGGATTGTATCAATCCCTTTCTTGTTTGGTCACATCGTCTTGCCCTGAAAAGCAAGATTGTTCTCGAGCTTAGTAACATATCGGTGGTTCGTGATGTTCCGAAAATCTTCTCGGAAGTGTTACCAGGTTGTCACCTGACCGCTATGTTGAGTTCGTGATCATATTGGTTTTCCTCTAAACCACCCATTCTCCAAGAATCTGTGTTGGATGTCCCTGAGCTAGTTGGTTGAGCTAGACAACAACTTGGAGAGTTGGAAGATAAAGCTTTGCTTAACTTAGTTCATCTCTAGGGATATCTTCTCTGTGTGTGTGCGTTGAAGCAAGATGATATCTCCATTGATTGGTCCTCGTGATCAGTTGTTGGATCTATTGCCTTGTCAAACTTTGACTTGAGTATGGGCTATTGTCGAGTCAAATCAGAACCAACGATGTTCGTAATGTTGTCTTACTCGTGGTTGATCCCTCGAGCATACACCATTACATCTTTGGTCTGATCAATGCTATCACCGTGTTCACATGATGGTGGAAGTCCAGTGATATGGAAATTCCGATGAGTGGTTGTTGAGCTCATCAGCAGCATTTTGTCTCCCCCATGATTCATGTTGAACATCAACCTAGTGTTGGAAACTTTTATAAGCATTATCTTCATGTCCCATCCATGAAGAATATGTTGGATGAAAGAAGTGACTTTCTCTGATTCACGTGCATTTGGTGCAAGTTGCCGCCGTGAGTTCGAGAAAGATTGTTTTTGTTTCCTCTAGAACCATCCCAAGTCAGTCATGCATACGTGTGAAGTATTCTATGGTTTGGAGACTTGCAACCTTCATTCTATATGTATCCCTAGCACACCAAGCCACTGACTGATTTGCTCAAGGAAAAGAAGTTCTTAAGTGCTAATCCTTAAGGACCCAAAGGTACATCTTGAGGACTTCGCTCTCCGCAATGATGGTTCCTAATCAGAACTCGGTAGTGTTTTATTGTAAGACTACCATGTGGTCATGCTTGTCTAGGACAGTGTGTTCACAGGTGTGTAGCAGAACCAGCTCATGTTTTGGAGCTTGCTATCGTAGCTCATTTCCCGAGAATCTTGCAACGCCATCTCGTCGAATCGTGTTGCAAACGTTCTTTCAGACATGCTGAGTCTGAAGTATCCTATCACCAATCGGATCTGAATCTCAGGCAGATATGATGGTTGGAACATTCCCAGCATTAGCACCTTGTCCCTAGCTTGCACCGCCATTGTGCCATCCAACCATGGGCTACCCTTCTCGGTAATTTCTGGTCAGGATCGCCCTCAACAGTGGTCCTACCATGGGTCCCATCCATTTCCGATGATAAGCAAAATCATTCATTGCGTTGTCTTCGACAAGGTAGTCCACATCATTCATTCTAGTCCGAGTATGCCATTCCCTCGAGATCCTTCACACGATCATTTGTGATTGCCTTAGGTTGGTATAAAGAGTTTGATGATCTTTGTATCAAAAGTAATTCTTTTGCCACTTAAGGGAATAATTCTCTGATCACCTCCTCTAGGGTGCCCGTTCACGGGATCATGGCAATTATTTCCTTGCCACCTTGACACCATCCACCATCTTTCTAAGCGTGGAATTGTTGCCCACCAAATCAAACCCCGTCATCTGTTCTTCCATCCCTCCGAAGTGTGTTTGAACATCTCAGCACAAGAGGTGTTCTATGCCTCATTCCGTGAGTTTATAAATCGGTTGCTCGATCTTCAAGAAGATCAAATCCTGTAGGGTTTCCCTCTCTTCTGTTGTCGTGTCGAGTGAAGATCTCGAAGGCAAAGATGTCAAGACCAAGATGATGGAATGAATCAACATCTTTGAGAAGGGCAATTGGATCGAGAAGATTGTGATAGTTTTGTGCCCCTCTGTCTTCTTACCTCACGTCCTGAATCTCGGGACGATATTCTTGTTTAGTGGGGGTGAGTTGTCACATCCCTAGCTTCTAGTGCTGCCTAGTGTTGCATCATGTTTAACTTTCATGGAAATTTGAAATGGGGATGTTCAAACCCTAGCAGATAATAATTTTAACTAGGTTCAACTCAAAACATTTCAATGAACCCAGAATGCCCTTCACAAAAGTTCATCATTTTTGAATTGGTTTATAACCTCTCCCAAAAATGGTGCCCATTTTCCTAGGCCATTCTGGATTTTTGAATTAAATCATTACTTATTTGCATTTGGGCATTTAAATACTATAAAATATTTTAAATGCTCAAATAATCCCAAATAGAAATGTTTACTGTAGGGTATATTTCCAACAATGGTCATGAGCAGTTGCATGATTTTTGGGATTGATTTAGTATTTTTAGAAAGCCACAAAGATTACAGAGTAATAGAAAACCTTAAATAAAAGAGAGAGAGAGAGAGAGAAAGGAACCTACCTGGACCACTGACTTGTAGCCGGCCCAGCTTGACCAGCCCAGCCCACCTACCTCGCCGCTCGTCGTCTTCCTCTGCCAGTAGGCAGAGGCGAAGACGCACGCGCGCGTCGATGCCACCTCCTGCTTCACGCTGGAGGCTCATCCTCCTCCCTGTCCCCGCGCCTGGAGACGCCTCGACCCCCTCTGTCCTTTCCCCCTCTTTCCTGGCTCTCTCCTCCCCTCCATCGCTCGTCCCCGAGCTCGGCCAGGAGCAGCCATGGCCGCCACCCGTCGTCCTCGCGGTTACCAGCCACCCCTCGCCGCCCAACCGTACCCCGAGCTTCACCTCCATGCCCACATCTTCCCGTCGAAGCCCACGTCCCCGGAAGCGCTGCAACATCGCCATCGGGCTCCTCTTCCTCCTCGGATGCCGACGACCACCATCGCCGATTCGGCCACTCCGGCACGTCCCCGAGCCACTAACCGTCCCTGCAGCTCCGCGGTGAGCCTCTGACCTGAATCCCCCTCTCCCCGAGCTCGATTACGCCTCTAGTCGTCGCCCCGCGAGCATCGAGCTCCGGCGAGCCTCGCGCTCCCGAGCTTTTGCGCTTGTCTCCGTAGCACCGGCATGCTCTCTGGGTCCCTGGGAAGCCGTAGAGGCCCTCGGTTGGCCTCCCCGTGCACCGCAGCGACGCCTGCCTCGTGTCGTGGCTTCGGCAGCCGCCCGGCTCAACGCCGTCGCCAACTCCGGCGACCCTGCGCCCCCCTGCTGCCTCTATTGGATGCGCAGGAGGAAGGGCTACCGCTTGGTGCCCTTAGCACGTCGGACCGCTGCCGGAGCAGCGCCTCCGGCGAGCTTCCGCCGTGGTTTTGGTCGCCGCCGGCCAACTCCGGTAGGCTGACGTGGCGCCACCATTAGTTACTAATGATCCAACTAATCACCGCCCCGTGCCACTGACAGCCGGGCCCCACCGTCTAACTAAGCGTGGTTTAGCTTTTGTTTAGATTAAATTAACCCCGCTGGTCCCACAGGTAAGTTTGACCTGGCCACGTCACCTGTTGACCCGACCCCACCTGTCAGTGACACATACAACACTGGGTCACTGACCAGTGGACCCCACTGGTCAGGTTTGACCGGGGCAGCCCTGTTGTCTCTGCTGAGCTCAGCATGACGCCATGCTGACGCAATATTCCTTTTCTGGAATTTAGTTTATTTTCTGAATAATCAGGAAAATTCCAGAAAGTAGTATAAACTTGTCAAAGTCATAGAAATTCAACCGTAGCTCAGAATGAAATAATTTATATATGAAAAATGATTAGAAAAATCCAATCTATCCATATGTACTGGTTTCATGCATGTTTAAACAACTTAACGTTGCTTTTTAGATCAAAACATGATAATGCACTATTTGAATTCATAGTTTGAGTTTGAAGTTGAACCTTTGGTTCAAAATGACTCAAAACCACCCTGGTTATAGTTGCATTAGGCCAACACATTAATTTTGCCATGTCATGATCATGCATTATATTGTGCATTGCATTGATTGTGTTCTTCCTTGTTTGTCGGTGTTTGTCCCCTCTCAGTAAACGACGTACCGACGATGAGTTCGATGACACTGATGAAGAACTATATTATCTTCAGAAGTGCCAGGCAAGCAAAAACCCCTTTGTTCATTCCGATACAATCCCACTCTCTCGCTCCTGCTCTCTTTTACTGCATTAGGACAACAACGATTCCTCTGTTACTTGCTGCGGTAGTTGAACCCCCTTTATCCTCTGCATGACCTGTCATTGCCACAGTAAATAGATGAAACCCACTAGCATGAGTAGGAGTTGTTTGAGCCTTGATGTGCCTACTCATTCATGTTTGTTTGTCATGCCTGCTATTGCTTAGAGTTGTGTCAGGTCTGATTCATCAGGGATGAATCGGAGGTGTGTGAACATGTCCTACTGTTGAGAGCTAAATGTGTGAACACGATTTGGTAAAGGTAGCGGTGAGAGGCCATGTAGGAGTACATGGTGGGTTGTCTCATTGCAGCCGTCCTCAGGAACTGAGTTCTGTGTTTGTGATCCATGAACAGTTACTACCACGCATTGGAATGCTTAAGTGCCCCTCTCGACTTATTAATCAACCTGATCTCTGTCCAGGAGTTGCAACTAGTTTCTGGTGTTTGTAGGTATTGTTAGTAGTCTACCAAGTGGCACCCGGTACAGGTGGGCTTGGGACAGACTAGGCACCGTGGCACGGTGTACCAAGCATAGAACCACCCGTCGAGGTGGGCTTGGGAACCCTGCACACATTGTTTGGGGCCGTGAGCGACACCCTGGCCGGATCTCCTTGCGGATGGAACCTGAATAGGCGATAAACCTGGACTAGAGACTTGTGTGGTTAGTCAGGTCCTGGCCGACTCCCTCGCCAGGCTTCCGTTTGAAGGTTGCCGAGATACATGATGTGTACATGACGGTAAGTGGCGAGGCGTGTGTGAAGAAGTACACCCTGCAGGTTAATATGATCTATTGAATAGCCGTGTCGCGGTAAAGGACTTGGGTTGCCTATAACAGTTCATAGACAAGTGAAAGTGGATACTCTAAAATGCGCAAGATAAGCGTGAGTGCTATGGATGGCGTTCTCGTGAGGGAGGCGGAGGCGGATCCATAGTGGTGTATTGATATGGTGAATATGTGGACTCGTGTGCGCCACCTCAAAAGATTTACTTGCGATCGTAGTTCGGGATAGCAACGAGTCAAAGCTGGCTTGCTGCGGTCAAACTCCACCACCCCTTGTTGATAATGATGCATATGTAGTTAGTTACGATGTAAGTCTTGCTGAGTACAATTGTACTCACGTTTGCCTATTTTATGTTTTGCGAGAGAGACTTCAGTCTCGCTAGTAGTTCAGCGTGGACTTGACGTTTAGCTTGTTACCTCAGCTACGATCTTGTGCCCTCGGCAGGATCAGTAGATAGTCGGGCTTCTCAGCCCTTTTTCATTTGTAGATGTCGTACTCGGACATGTTAAGCTTCAGCGTGTGCTTTGTTTTGTATGCTCTGAATGTTGGGTCATGAGACCCATGTTTGTAATATCTCGCTCCTCGGGCCTAATGAATAAATACTTGAGTCATAGAGTTATGTTGTGATGCCATGTTGTATTTACACATATCGAGCATATTGTGTGTATGATTGAAATGCTTGGTATGTGTGGGATCCGACAAACTAGTTGTTTATCCTTGGCAGCCTCTCATATGGGGAAATGTAGTCTAGTGCTTCACGAGCAATAGTAGTCCGCTTCTGCCGGTTCACGAGTCCTACTAGCCCAGCACTACTGCTCTGGACACTTGACTGGCGGCATGTGTTTCACCGTTCACGTATACATCCCCGGAAATGTCACGTGGTGACATCCGAGTCTGCCTAGCCTGCTACAGCCGGGTTCCCGGAGTCCTGTTAGCCAGTGCTACAGCCGGATTCTGCGCTGGCTGACCGACATGCTCGATGTGATTCATGTATGCCTGTCCCCATGGGTTAGCGCCGCTTTGGGTTCACGACTAGCCATGTCGGCCGGGTTCTCTGTCATATGGATGCTAGCGACACCATCATATACGTGAGCCAAAAGGCATAAGCGGTCCCGGGCCATGGTAAGGCGACACCCGTGGGAATACCGTGCGTGAGGCCGCAAAGTGACATGAGGTGTTACCGGCTAGATCGATGTGACTTGGAATCGGGGTCCTGACAACTAGGGGGTGTCCGGATAGCCGAACTATCATCTTTGGCCGGACTCCTAGACTATGAAGATACAAGATTGAAGACTTCGTCTCGTGTCCGGATGGGACTTTCCTTGGCGTGGAATGCAAGCTTGGCTATACGGATATGTAGATCTCCTACCATTGTAACCGACTCTGTGTAACCCTAACCCTATCGGGTGTCTATATAAACCGGAGGGTTTTAGTCCGTAGGACGAACAACAATCATACCATAGGCTAGCTTCTAGGGTTTAGCCTCTCTGATCTCGTGGTAGATCTAATCTTGTACTACCCATATCATCAATATTAATCAAGCAGGAGTAGGGTATTACCTCCATCGAGAGGGCCCGAACCTGGGTAAAAACATCGTGTCCCTTATCTCATATTACCATCTGCCTAGACGCACAGTTTGGGACGCCCTACCCGAGATCCGCCGGTTTTGACACCGACATTGGTGCTTTCATTGAGAGTTCCTCTGTGTCGTCACCTATAGGCCCGATGGCTCCTTCGATCATCAACAACAGCGCGGTCAGGGTGAGACTTTTCTCCCGGGACAGATCTTACGTATTCAGCGGCTTTGCTGCTGCGGGCAATTCACTTGGCCATCTGGAAGCAGATCGAAAGCTTCGCCCAGCCATCGAGGTCAGATTTGGGAGTTTGAACTACGGCCGACATCGCGGAGACTTGATCTTCAGCGGATTGAGCCATAGCCAAAATCGCCGCCTTGTCTCGATGGGCATGATCTAGCTCTGCCGCGAGCAGTGCCTTGGAAGCCACACCAGAGTCCGCTCCGACCCTTAGCTCGCAGCCGACTCCCCCGATCGAGGACGAGTGGCTTGACACGCCTCGGGGCTACAATCTCAGCGGCGATTGGGCGAACTCCATCCTGTCGCTGCGAAGACCATGACTCAAGGTGCGGACTCCTCTCCGGACTCCGAACCCTCGCGCCCCGCCAATCGAATCAATTGGGCGCGGTCATGGAGTTCACTGTCGCGGACATCTTTCGGCACTCGCCCTTTGGCGACATCTTGAATTCACTAAAGTCTCTCTCTCTCGGGAGAGCCTGGCGGACTACGGCGGGAAGGTTGGGATGGACGACGAAGAAATTCAACGCCCACCCACCACCCACTTTGTAGCCACTATCGATGATTTAACCGACATGCTCGACTTGACTCCGAAGACATCGGCGGTATGGGCGATGATGCCGGAGGCGACCAAGAACCAGCGCCTCTGAGGGCCTTTGGAAGGCCACCTCGTCATATGACATAAAGATGGTGGACATCCCAAAAAATGGGAATGGCGATGGGCAGCGGAGGATGACCCCTCAAGAAACAGCCCAGCGTCGGCGTCAGCGACGCCGCTCTAAATCCCGCCACAGCAAAAATGGTGATTCCGACACGGGAGATAATAACACCCCGGACAGTGCCGAAGACAACCCCCTCCAGCAGGATTCAGCACAGGAGGAGGGAGAAGCAAGTCCGCACGACGGTCTTGCAGAAAAAGGTGGAGGGCGATTATTATCGCCTCCCTCCGAAGATGAGGCAAGCCTCGACAACGATGAATTTGTCCGTGCGAGGATCTGCCGAACAGGGCGTTTCAAGCGCAGGCTTATGGCCACGGCAAGCAGCCTCAAGAAAAAGCAGCAGCAGCTTAGAGCTGACCAAGACTTGCTAGCTGACAGATGGACTGAAGTCCTTGCAGCCGAAGAGTATGAACTCGAACGCCCCAAACGCAGGTTGCTACCCCAATTAGAGGAAGCAGCACCCAAACCTACATCACCAGCGCATGATGCGGCCGACCGGCCACCCCGTGGCCGCGACAGAGAGGCCTCTAGACCCTCCATTCAAGCCGCACTCCGGCGTCGCTCGAAAAGTACCAAGGCATGGGGAAACACGCCAGACCTGCGAGACATATTGGAGGACAAGGCAAGGCAAACAAGATCGATCTACGGATCGCGTGGGCGCGCCACGACGCGTGGCGATAACCATCACGCGGATCTGATAATTCCGGCGGGCGAACACGATGAACAAAGCTCATTTGAGCTGCGTCGTGATATAGCTCAATACGAGGCGCCGCACACCCACTATGCTTCACAGATGAAGTAATGGATCATCAAATCCCCGAGGGTTTCAAACCCGTAAACATCGAATCATACGATGGCACAAGAGATCCTGTGGTTTGGATCAAGGACTACCTCCTCCATATCCACATGGCCCACGGCGATGATCTACACGCCATCAAATACCTCCCACTCAAGCTTAAATGACCAGCTCGGCATTGGCTCAACAACTTGCCGGCAGAATCAATTGGTTGTTGGGAGGACCTGAAACCGCATTCCTTATAACTTCCGGGCACATCGATGCGACCACGAACGCCGATGACATCAGCCACATAATTCAGCAGCCGGAAGAATTGGCGGACAATTACGGACACGGTTCTAACCAAGAAAAATCAAATAGTTGACTGTCCGGTTGCGAGGCCCTTGCAGCCTTTAAACATAACATCATGACGAGTGGCTTGCGGCACCTAGGACAGGAAAAGCGAAATCCATGGCAGCCCTCACCACACTCATGACCCGCTTTTGCATGGGAGAGGACAGCTGGCTAGCTCGAAGCAACAACTTGGCCAAACACCACGATAGTTCGGATACCAAGGACAGCAATGGCAGGTCGCGTCGCAACAAGCATAAGCGCCGCGTGCGCGGTGATAATGCTGAAGATCTGACGATAAATGCGGATTGAGGCTCTAAACCCGGTCAGCGGAAGAAGCCATTCAAAAGAAATCGCGAGGCCCGTCCAACTTGGACCGAATACTCGATCGCTTGTGCGGATACATGGCACCCCGAAAAACCAGCCAATCACACCAACAGGGATTGTTGGGTGTTCAAGCAAGCGAGCAAGCTAAGTGCGAACTCAATGACAAGGGCTGCATAGCGATGGCGAGGAGGAGCCCGGCCGCCGAACAATATAGGACGAAGGGCTTTCCCACACAAGTGCGGACGGTGAACATGATATCGCAACCCACATACCCAAAAGGGGCGGAGCGTGCACTAAGGGGCGTATATGCGATGGAGCCGGTCGCCCGACGTTCAACCCATGGTCCTCCTGCCCGATCACTTTTGATCGAAGGACCACCCACTAGCATCCGTCACGGCGGATTCGCCTAGGATTTCACTCTCTAGAGTCGATGGGGCGGTAGCAGCCTGAACCTGCTTTACCCGGGATACGGTCGCAAAATGGGCATAGACCCCTCAAAGATTAAACCCACAAATCGACCTTTAAAGCCGTAATACCAGGTGTAGAGGCCAATTATACAGGCTCGATTACACTCGAAGTGGTCTTGGATCCCGGATAACTTCCGCGAAGAGTTAATCTTCGACATAGTCCCGTTCATGGCGGCTATCACACCTTTGCTTGGACGAACCGCATTTGCAAAGTTCAATGCGGTGTCGCACTACGCATACCTCAAGCTCAAGATGCCAGGCCCTCGAGGAGTAATCACAGTCAATGGAAACACCAAACGCTCTCTCCGAACGGAGGAGCACACGGCGGCCCTCGCGGCGGAGGTGCAAAGTAGCCTCTCACAACAATTCTTGAGCCCGTCTATTAAACGTCCGGCCACCGTCAAGCGCGCCCGGAGTAACCTACAACAAGACCGCCTGGCACGATCCGAGCACACGTAGCAATCCAGCCCCAACCCCAGCCCTCGCGAAATTTCGAAGCCAGTACTACGCGTACATAACCACGCTCTGGAGATACCATGGGCATAAGGGGAGGGGCACGACGACGGCACGCCCAGAATGCGGCTCAACCGCACCGGGGGCTCCCGATTGTGTCATTCTTTTCTTTTTCTTTTTCTTACTTTAAGGACTCCGTTTTCAGAAGTCTGTCGGCACTAAATTGCGAACTCACGATGCAACAGCCAGAGAAGCGAAAGCTCGTCGAGTGTCGGTGGTCTCTACTACGATCATTATACCTGTTTTACATACCATCCATAGCTTACCCCGAGAAGGACATGCTAAATAGTCCCATCCCTTGCTTATCGCACTATTTGTATCGTCCTGCTTCCATTGCAGTACCTTTTTGAATAAACAATACATAGCTCTTGCCTATTATTGCACTCCTTTATTTATCTATATATATGTTCATTACATGACATGTTGCACCCGTACACTTTGGTACGGCCAATACACCAGGGGCTTAAGTACCAAATTATGGTGTGATAAGTCCGAACACTTTCACAAGTGCGGCACCCTGAACTTATAGCATTATATGCATCGGCTCCGAATCATGTCTTGGGTCAATAGTTGGGTTTGCCCAGCTCCCATGTTTTGGTACCTTACGTTCCGTTATATCGGCTAAGGTAGCACTGGGAGAACCACTGCGATTGTGCCCCGGTTGAGGTGGGTCGAGCACCTCAGTGGAGAAAGCTAAAACTGACCGTCATGATAGGGCGAGAGCAGGTCGCTGTTCGAGAGGTTTTTTTGGGTCCCTAAAGACTTATGCCGCTTGAGCGAGTCGGCATTGTCCGCCAAGGCGTGGATAGCGCCCGAACTCTGTCTTACGCATACTAGGGGCTTGGCGAAATTTAAAATTATAGAATTCTATGGCTAAGTGAGAGTGTTCAAGCACTATAAGTCTGGTTGCCTTGTTAGATTCGTTGGCGCCTCCCTCGAAGGACCCAAGAATGGGAACAAGGCGCTCAAGTTTATCCGAACACCCCAAAGACTCGTGGCATGGGGCTGAAGCCAACGACTTGCCATCTCTCAAATTTGATAAGCGGCCATATGAGAAGGTAATATTTTAAATTCACAAGCGTTGCTTAGCGCATATGAACAAGTTTTCAACGTACATGATAACAAATCGAGTCTATTCAAAAATTACATCTTTGGAGCACTCATCCGCTATCTGGCGGGCACCCTTCGGGCGCCCTCATAATACATTTGGGCTTGCGATGCTCCTTTCCCTTGGTGGCCGTCCGTCACAAGCTTTCTCGCATCCAGCTTGCCCGGTGCACTTTAGCATGGGCAAGGGCCCGATGGGCACCTTCAATGCAGAGCGGGCGCTTGATGACTTCAATCCATGGACAGGCGTCCACCGGCCGCTGCACTAGCCGAAGTAGCTCCGGGCATGGCTTCCAATGGCCACGGCCGAACTATGAGGCCCTTCACGGCCTGTTCGGCGACCTTGGAGCTCGACCAGCTGCTTCAGCTGGTCGCTCGAAACTGCCGGACGTTCGGCCTCGACATCTTGAGACCAGGACACCTTTTCCGTCAAGCTCCCCTCCTTGGCGCGGTAGAACGCCGTAGCTTCAGACACACTACGGGGAAGATCTGCGAACGCTCCCGGAGAGCTCCAAATCCGGGTAAGTAGTAGGTAATTCACTTTCACATGCTTGCTTTGCATAAAGAATGCCTTACCTGCCGCTATCTTCTTTAATGATTCAATTTCTTGGAGGGCTTTTTGGGTTCGGCCTTAGCGGCTTTGGCACTCTCAAGAGCCGAGGCGAGCTCGGACTCTTGAGTCTTGGAGTCACGCTCCAAACTCTCGTGTTTTTCCACAAGAGCCTGGAGCTCTTGCTGCACGTCCACCACCCGCTCCTCCTGCTTCTCTCGCTCGGTGCTCTCCGCAGCCGCTTTGTTTTCGGCCACGGATACCGCCTCCTTCAGGGTCGCCACCTCGCTCGTGGCCCCTGCAGTACCCATGTTATTCCTGTTTTCTTTTGCAACCAAATCCTTTCTATAAGGTATTTCTTTAATAAGGTATTACTTAACTTCCTTGTCCTCGAGCTGCTTCTTGGCAAGGCCGAGCTCGTTCTCGGACCGCTCGAGGCTCTGCTTCAATACATTGACCTCGCATGATCGGTCTTGGCAGAGGTCAGCAGCGCAGCCTGCATTCCCATATTGACATACTTATGTTAGACTCCTGCGTATATCTTTTTAGATCCTTAGTCCGGCTTTTCTTTCCGAACACCGAACTAAGCATCGAGAACTCTGTCTGTGCGGTAATATTTTTACATATTCTAAACTTACCTCAAAGCCTGTTAGAAGGCTGGTACAGGCTTCAGTCAGCCCGCTCTTGGCGGACTGAACTTTCTGGATCACCACACTCATAACAGTGCGGTGCTCCTCATCGATGGAGGCGCCTTTAAGCGCCTCCAACAAGCTATCCGGTGCCTCCGGATGGACGGAGGTCACCGGCGTCGTAGTCTTACCCTTCTTACGAAGGGACCGCTTGCCGGACTTCGGAACCACTAAAGGTTCCGGTACGGAGTCCGACATAGGGCCGGACTTAGAGCCCTCTGGGGTTTTGCCCCCTTTGCACCTGAAGTCCGGGAGGTCGCCTTGCGGCGCTTCCAGGACCACCTCCTCCTGGCTGTGCCCCTTTTGGGACTCCACCGCGGTATCGTCTGCGTCACGAGGGGAGGAGGCGGTCGGAAGTGAAGTACTATTCACATATGGCCGATTCAGGGAGCTCGCGACGGCGAGCGAGCCTCTCAGGCGGGCTGCATGGTCATATTGGCGTTAGAAGACACTATGCAACAACTAAAAGTAATGAACTATTCCGAATCCGGACACTTACGATCTCGCCAGAGCTTGGCCCTTGTTAGCCCTCCTCCTCGTCGTTGTCGGCGTTGGTGGAGAAGTCCGGAGGAAGGGTCCTTCCTTCTTGGACCCTCCGGCCTCCCGGTTAGGCGGCCTTCCTTTTCTTCTCTCCCCGGCTGGGGAGAGGCTTCTTCCTCCTCCTCTTCCTCGAGGAGGATTCCGCCTCGGGGTTGTCGGGCGATGAGTCCGACAGCACTGGCACCGGAGCTCCTTGAGTTCCGTGGCCTTCTTCTTGGCCTTCTTCTCCGGCACCACGTGAGGTTCCGAGCCAGCAGCCCGTCAATCGGTGTCCGCTGGGTCCTCAGCAAAGGGGCGGACAGTTAATCTGTCCGGACGTCTTCACCGATCTGTCAAAGGTTAGGGAGGTTTAGATCCAGCATAGAGTCAAACTATGAAAAAAGAGTCCCAAAAAGGGTAAAATAACTTACGTCGCTGGCTTAACGCTGTGAGCTGAATCCGCGATCTTCGGTACCCGATGTGGGAGCCTCGGCGCCCTTGAACAGCACCTTCCAGGCATCTTCGTACGTAGTGTCGAAGAGCCTTTTCAGAGTTGGGTGCTGTGCCGGATCGAACTCCCACAATTTGAAGGCCCGTTGTTGGCATGGGAGAATCCGGCGGATGAGCATCACCAGGATTACGTTGACAAGCCTGAGATTCTTGTCCACCAGGTTTCAGACACAGGTTTGGAGTCCGGACAGCTCGTCCGAATTCCCCCACGTCAGGCCCATCTCTTTCCATGATGAGAGCCGTGTGGGGAAGCCAGAACAGAATTGGGGGGCCGCCGCCCATTGAGAGTCGCGCGGCTCGGTGATGTAGAACCACCCCGATTGCCACCCCTTTATGGTCTCCACAAAGGAGCCCTCGAGCCATAGGACTATGGCCATCTTACCAACCATGGCGCCTCCGCACTCTGCTTGGCGGCCGCCCACTACGTTCGGCTTGACATTGAAGATCTCCAGCCATAAGCCGAAGTGGGGCTGGATGCAGAGGAAGGCCTCTTTCTGACGATGAACGCCGAGATGTTGAGGATGAAATTGAGGCCAGATCGTGGAAGTCCAGGCCGTAGTAGAACATGAGCCCCGGACAAATGGGTGAAGTGGAAAACCTAGTCCAGCGGAGGAAGTGGGTGAGAAACACCACCTCTCATGTGGCCAGGGGTTGGAATGAGCTGCCCTCGTCAGGTAGCGGTGCGCGATGTTGCTGGACAAGTATTGGCCGTCCGCAGCTTTTGATGTGCCCCTCCGTGACGGAGGAGGCCATCCACCTGCCTCCCGCCCGGACATAGTTGGAGAAGGTTGAGGTGGGAGGTGCGGACTTGGGCGCTGGAGCTCGAGTCTTGGAAATGGATGAGCAAAGGAGGAAGAAGGCGTGGGTGAAAAGGTGGATCCTTATCCCTTATATGGACGGACGAAGCTATCGTCCCCGCCAGCCTGGTAAAACTCGCTTATCTCCCAAGCGCCATAATCAATGGCGCGGATGGGTTTCTACGTCCGTATTAATGGGAATCCCGGAATCAGGGGGCACGATCTCCGCTTTGATAAGACGTGCCAAGGAAACCGCCTTGCTAAACGCGCTAAGGTGGAACAGTAGAAAATGATTCGTATAAAAGCTTGGCTGTGGTGTGATGTCACGCCGCGGAATACGTCAGCAGATCTGTGCAAAAATTATTCTCTCTAAGGTGGTATGTGGAACTTGTTTTGCAGAGCCGAACACTATCCTTGTGTTCAAAACCTTCTATGAAGTATTAGGAGGAGAAACCGCCTTGCAATGCGAAGACAATATGCGCCGGACTCGTCGTCATTGAAGCCTGGTTAGAGGGCTACCGAGGAGTCTGGACTAGGGGGTGTCCGGATAGCGAACTATCATCTTTGGCGGACTCCTAGACTAGAAAGATACAAGATTGAAGACTTAGTCCGTGTCCGGATGGGACTTTCCTTGTCGTGGAAGGCAAGCTTGGCGTCTGGATATGTAGATCTCCTACCATTGTAACCGACTCTGTGTAACCCTAACCCTATCCGGTGTCTATATAAACCGGAGGTTTTAGTCCGTGGGGCGAACAACAATCATACCATAGGCTAGCTTCTAGGGTTTAGCTTCTCGATCTCGTGGTAGATCTACTCTTGTACTACCCATATCATCAATATTAATCAAGCAGGGTAAGGTATTACCTCCATCGAGAGGGCCGAACCTGGGTAAAACATCGTGTCCCTTGTCTCTTGTTACCATCCGCCTAGACGCACAGTTCGGGACCCCCTACCCGAGATCCGCCGGTTTTGACACCGACACGGACTATCCCAAAATTCTGTTTGGGTTTTCCAAGCGCTTTCCATCGCACTGTACTTTTTTACTACGGTTGCCAGGTCGGCAAAGTGTACTATCTCACGGCGACTTATAGCATTAAGGATTCCTTTGTTCGTGCAGTTTTTGCAGAAAAGTGAGACTACGTCCTCCTCACGACAGTCCTTGACCTTATTTAGCACAAGGAGGAATCGGCCCGATGGCGATGTCTTGTCTCACAGGGCTCTTATGCGATATGGGAGAGACGGTTTAAGTCCGGGTGGGTGGGCATAGCTGAATCCGGATTCTGATCCGATCTAGCGCCCAAGGGCGTGGGAGCTTTCGAGTTTGACAGCTCGGGATCCGGGGTGCTGCCCAATACCCGATTCTAAGTCCGGGACCTGTGCCATGTCTTCCCTTGAGCGGGTGTCCGGCTCAGGGAGCTCGGTGATCCGGACATAGTTCGTCCTCAAAATAGAGGGGTAATCCGTGTGTGGTTCCTCCACCACCGCTATCTCATGGGTGGTCGGCGGGGATTGAATGTCCCTTTGGTCGGGTTTACGCGCGATCTGGTCATAGTCTATAGCGACTCCCAAAGCGGCGACGCGATCCAAGAGCTCATTAAGGGGGGGGGGAGCTCTATTGGATCCATCTGTTTGGCGAGTTCCGAATTGACGCGACGGTTATGCGTGATGACCCGAGAGGTCATCGTCGGCGCGACAGCCGAAGGGGCAGCCATGATGAAGCCGCCAAGTCGGAGAGTTTGGCCTACAGCCAGCGCTCCCCTAGAGGTAATGCTGTCCTTGACAACGAGACGAGCCATCGAGCCTTGCGGCGACGACACAGAGGAACTCCCAACGAAAGCACCAATGTCGGTGTCAAAACCGGCGGATCTCGGGTAGGAGGTCCCGATCTGTGCGTGTTAGGCTGATGGTAACAGAAAGCAAGGGACACAATGTTTACCCAGGTTCGGGCCCTCTCGATGGAGGTAAAACCCTACTTCCTGCTTGATTAATATTGATGATATGGGTAGTATAAGAGTAGATCTACCATGAGATCGTAGAGGCTAAACCCTAGAATCTAGCCTATGATGATTATGGTTGTGATCGTGATCGGCCTTCTAAGGACCATCCTCTCCGGTTTATATAGACACCGGAGAGGGCTAGGGTTTACATGGAGTCGGTTACAGGGAAGGAAATATATTATCCGGATCACCAAGCTTGTCTTCCACGCAAAGGCGAGTCCCATCCGGACAAGGGACGGAGTCTTGAGTCTTGTATGTTCACGCTCCAATAGTCCGGACAAAGTATATAGTCCTGCTGTCCGGATACCCCCTAATCCAGGACTCCCTCAATGGTGGAGTGGAAGAAGATCCACAAGGGTATGGTTCGAAAAGAGGTAGCATACCTGAGGGTCGGCGCGAAGTGGCTTCGCTCATGGTCGTCGTCCTCCACACGCACTACGGCAGCGAGCTTGGGGACGGAGGCCATCCCGCGCGGGCGCTAGGTCTGAGAGGATGGCCTTGTCGTCAGTGCGTGACCTTGCTCGCCGACGGCAGAAAGCGTCAACGATGCGTCCTTCTCTTCCCCAGCGGATCTGTGACCACCGGTGAGGAGGGAGAGAGAGGCCGTCTTTTTTAGATCTAGAGAGAGGGTGATAGTGTGAGAAGCAAGGGGGCAGCCCTTAGCAAGAAAGTGCTCAAGCTCTAGCCTATATATCTTTTTTATACTACTAGTACTAGAGGTGGAGTAGTGGTAGAGTAGTTTTTATTTTCTCTGCAAACAGTACCAGTTAGTCGTGCTTCAAAACTGAACGACACGCCATTAAAAAAATAAATTCGAGAAATAATGCGGCACTTTGGGCCAACACGGCCAGATCGCATTTTGCACAAGAAATTACACAACATGTTTCGTTGACATGTGGTCCCGTTCCAACATGTCAGTGAGAGGACGCCGAGTCCTTTTGTACAATTTCCCAAAGGACGTGTAGGTCGGGGCGCCTCTTCGTGTACCGTGGCAAACTGGCAACCATCCACCGACTCTTCGCCTTTCCCTCTCAATTTGGAACTACTGTCACACGCTCTTCCTCCCTCCATTTGCCTTCACCCTTCCTTCTGCCATTGTTCGATCGTCTTCTCCATGGAGGGAACAAGCCGGAAACGACCCCGTTATTCTTGCCCCGATCTGAAAGATGACGTGGTGGGGGAACTCATTGATGGGTGCGATGTCATCACCTCGGCTAGCATGGCAGGTTCATTCAAGACCATTCTCGACTCAACTAATAACATCATTAGAAGGAACCCAAGGGTCCAGGAGCGGTTTGATCTCCCTTATCTTCTTCGCTATAAGCCTGTTCACATGGGCACGGACGACGGAGGCCTCGCCTTGTGCAAGTTGATGCCGCATGATAATGATACATGTGATGTCAAGATGACATCGCTTAAGGGTAAGGACTGGGCTGGAGCAAATGGAGATTGGGTTGTTTATATTGGGTACAATTGCGAGTGGGAACTTGTGAATGTGTACACTCGTCAGCAGATTCCACTTCCAAAAATCTCAGAGTGCCCTGAGGTTGAGCACACAGATGATCTACGTATGTTCAAATACGATCATGGTGGCTGTCGTCTACGGAAGATAGCAATTTGTCGAGTTCCCAACCGCTCTTGGAATTACAAGAACTATGAAGTTGTTGCTATCATTGACAAGCTTGTTGCCGTCGTTACTGATTCCACGGTTCGTCCATGGATATTGCTCAAAAATCAGTTTCTGTACACGGATGATGAGTACTATGATGCAATTGAATACGAGGATCTTGTGTTTGCTTCCACCACTCGTGGCACTGTTTTTGCATGGGATCCTCATAGTTTCGGTAAGTTTGTCTTCCACCGTAATTATAATTGTTTCATCCACATGCATGCAGGTTAGCATGTTTCCCTTTACTAATTAACCTTCTTCTTGTGTTTCCAAGGTCCTGTGAACATTCCACCACCTATACTTGAAAAAATTTATAACCAAGGGGGAGATGACGATGGTGATTGTCGGATTTCGGGTTCCGGCAGAACCTTAGGTTCGAACACTGGGGTGCGCGCGGAGATATTTCCCCTACCAGCTCATGCGTGAACGGATTGCGAGGGATCTAAACTACGAACGATGAACAGCACAGAGACACGAGGTGTATACTAGTTCGGGCCACCATTGTGGTGTAATACCCTACTCTAGTTTGTGGTGTGGTGGATTGCCTCAGGGGGCTGATGATGAACAGTACAAAGGGAGAACAGCCTCGCGAGGGGTGTTCTTGAGCTGGTGCGATGAACTGCTTGGGGGAGTTCAGTCACCTCTCTCTCTCTCTCTCTCTGGGGGGTTCGACTGGTCTTCAGTCTGTCCCCTCTCTTTGTGGTGGCTAGTCCTATTTATAGAGGGAGGCCCTGGGCCTCTTCCCAAATAATGAGCGGGAAGGGCGCCAACAATTGGCCATTTTGAAGCGGAACATCTAGTACACTTATCCTGACTAAAGTTGTTCTTCGGCTGCCAAAGGCTCTGATGATGACGCTGTCCTGGGCTCCATGATGACTTCCATCCTGCCGTTCTGCTGGTCTTGGTCTTGCTGCACCGAAGCGGCAACCTTTGCCTGATGCCTTGGCCTATGCTTGCCTCCTTTGCACCAAAGGGGAAACGAGAACACTGCGCAGGCTGGCGCCCGCCTGGCGCCCGCCTGGCGCCCGCCTGGTCTCGATCGTCATGGCTTGCGTCACGAGGCACCCTCATGAGGTACCCTGCCTTGATTTCTCCGCCTCCTCACGAGCGCACTGCGAGGCTGCTCACGAGGAGGTTCTGTCGTCCACCCGAGGCTTGGCCCTCGCGAGGTCTTGATCTTGAGCTGATGAAGCTGGGCGTGTTGGGCCCCACTTGAACCACGCCCGCAGGCGCGGTAAACAAGTGCAGGGACCCCGTTCCCGAAGCATGACGGTAGCCCAGGCCCAAAGCGCGCTGGACTTGGCTTAGCGAGAGAACCGAAGGGCAAGTCACGCGCCAGCGGGCCCCAATAGCCTGCGGCCTTGGGCGCCGCGTGGCGATTGATTGGTCGTGGGCGTCCCCACTTCCCCATGATGCCTCATTACACGCCCGGCTAAGCGGACCCGGGGTTGCATACTGCCATTCCCCTTTTGCCGTCCGCGCACTCCCGGCTCTTCCTTCTTCCTCTAGCTTCAACTTCCGCCGTCAATCCAACTCGGACTCTCACCCTTCCTGTCGTCATGGCGCCAACGAAGAAGGAAAAGGGGAAGAAGCCCTTGTCTTCGTCCCGCTCGCCTCCGGCGGTGGCCCCCGCCGTCGATCGATCTATCATACTCAACCCCGAGACCTTGGTCAAGGTCCGCTATGATTTTGCCACCATCTTCAATGAGTGCGGCAGGACCACGGCATGGCCTGCGTCCCATGCCTCCCCCGACAGGATTGTCACGGAGGTCAGGTTCTTTCTTGATGCCACGTGGTAGTGCAGTTCCCCCTTTTCCGCTTTCTTCAATGCGGTGCTCTCCCACTATCAGATCCACATGATGCATCTCGGGCCTGAGTCCATTACCCTCCTGGCTGTCTTCGCCTTTGTTTGTGAGGCAATGGTGGGCATCCCTCCTTCTGTTGCTCTGCTGCGTCACGTCTTCTCCTTACGCCTGAGTGATCCTGCTCAATGCTCGGGGTGCGTGAGCTTATTTGCGGTGCCAGAGGCGACTGCTTCAGGGATTGATTTCAGACTCCCTCCCCCTGAGACCAAGTTTAGAGAGCGGTGGTTGTATGTGGATGTTGGGGTGTTCAGCCCCCTGCTCTCGCATCCTACCTCGCTTGCTGTTCCCAACTCAGGCTGGGGTCACGAGACGCTCGCGGACACCCGGCTTGCATTAAATCAGCGCCCGCTTGAGAGCTTGAGGGCGCTCAACGTGATGGCGCCCAAGGTGGTGAAGGAGTTCCTCCAATGTTACATTGCTCCTCTCCAGCGCCACTCTCACCGGATGTGGGACTTCGCTGGGCACAAAGACCGCATGCGGCTTCAGGAGGAGGACTTGGCGCCTGAGGTGCTGAAGACGGTGCTCAGGGTCCTGGTTGGCGACCCTTCCCCAGGCAGCCTTCGACGTGACGGTGCCCTCTTGTATCTCTGTTCGGGCAGGGCCGATTTCATGAGGCAGATGCCCAGCTTTGACGAGTGGGAGCTGCGCCCGGTTGGCTTCAGGGGACCTTGCGAGAACCCAATTGTTGTGGTAGCTCTTCCAGTCGCCCAAAGTGGCTCTGTCTCAGGTGGTGATGCAGGGAGACGAGAACCATCAGGAGTTGAAGGAGATGACGTTGAGGTGGTGACGCCGCGGGAAGCCCCGAGGATGGCATCCCTCGGAGCTCGTTCCGGAATGGTGACAAGTGAGGAGCGGCCCCGGCTCCGAGTAGGGGCTCCGAGGCCCCGATCGTCCCTCATGGCGGCGCTGGGCGTCCCAGGCTGGTCCCATTGACGCCGATCTTCTTGCCGCATCCTCCATGCCACAAACCGACTCCTGCGCCGAGTGCTTAGGCCGGTTCCACGTAGACTTCGGGGTCCTCCGCAAGAGGAAGGAGGCCTCGGGCAGTGACGATCGCCCTTGCCGCTTCTTTGAAGTGCAGGAGGTGCCGCCCCTGAGATGAGTCGTCTTTTTCCCTCTTACGCTCTGCTTCTTGGTTCCCAGCTGGCTGTGACCTTCAGGGCCCTTCTGCGGGTCGCGGAGGCGGCCAGGGCCATCTCCCAAGCTTCACCCTCGTTGTCGGCCCTTGGTGCGTCGAGCTCAAGCAGCGCCCTCATCACTCGGCCGGTCGGAGAGGTGACCTGTTCGGCTGAGTGTCCCGAGCCTGTGCGCCTGCTGTCTTCCCTTCACGAGCTCTTTCGGGGCACAACCAACTTGCCCCGTGCTCCTTCCTTGGTTGTGGACGGCGGTTGGTTGAAGTCAATCTCGAGCTCTCCTTCTGGGGACGGACCGGCGCCAGGCCCTGCTCCTGGCGTGGCCCGTCCGGCGATTGTTGGGGCGTCAGCCCCATGCCCTGTGGGAGGAGGCGTGTCACCTCCGGGCCCCCCGCATGCTCCAACAACTGAAGGGGACGCGGAAGACGTGCTCAGGCGTGCTCGCGAACGCCGCGCCCTTCGTCAAGAACTTCTCCAAGGCGGCGGCAGCTCACGGTGGACCCGGCTCGGCGAGCTTCGGCTGGCGAATCGGCGTCTTGAGGCAGAGGGTTTGCGCCTTGCCGAGGAGAGGCGCAAGCTGAAGGTAGCCGTTGCCCTTGTGTGTCATTAGCGTGACCTTGACAACGTGAAGGCTGAGGCATCGCTGGTGGCCTCGCTAGAGGCTTGCTCCCGAGCCGTTGAGGAGGCCCAGGAAGCAGATCGTCGGCCCCGGTACGCGGAGGAGAGTGTGTGGGAGCTCCGAGCCTGGAGCAACTCTTTGGGGGAGCAGGTGGAGTTGGCCAGGCTGCACCTGCGTCGTTGAAGGGGGCTTCCGTCGACCAGGCAGAGCTTCAAAAGCGCGAGGAAGCGCTGTTGCTGGAGGCCGCCGAGCGCAACCTCGACCTTGAGCGGTTGGAGCGAGGCGCGCTGGTGACTCGAGGCGGAGGACAAATTTGCCTTGAGGCCCAAGCCGAGAAGGAGTCGACCGCGCGTAGCGAGGCTTCGCTCAGGCCTCGAGTGCCAGTATGAGCTGAAGTTGGAGTTGGGCACGGCCGAAGCCGAGGGCAGGACCGCGGCCCTCAAGGCCAAGCTAGATGAAGTGGCGGAGTGCGGACGCCTCCGCGCCGCCCGCCGTGCAGCGTGGGAGGTTGACCTCCTCCCACGCCGAGCTTCTTCTTCTCCGCCCGGAGGGTTGATGGCGCGAGGCCATTGCTTTCGGCGAGCGAGGTGAGATCCGTCGGCGGCGGGTTACGGAGCGAAAGCACGCCCCATGCTCCATGCGCTTCGAGAGCGGGCAAAGCGTGGCCTGGGCAACATTTGCGAGGCGGCTGCGGAGGAACGCCGCGAGACCAACTATGCGAGCAACCTCCGATGTATTGCTGACATGGTGGCGCTCACGGAGAACAGCGCGAGAGGTCTCGCTGGCTCATTGAGGAGGCGAACCTTGCTTGGCGTGTTTTCTCCCGTGTCTTCAGTTATCTGCGGGACAGGGATCCACACTTCGACTTCGATGCCGCCATCGCACCGGTGCCCATAGTCGTCCGGGGCGACTTGGCGCAATGGGTGGATAGTCACGTGGACGACCTTGTCAGGGCCTTCACGTCTGTTGACGACGGCGTGATCGTGGCTGCCGATGAAGGTGGCGTGGTGGACGGCCCGGGCGCTGGCGGAGGTGCTGGTGACGGCGACGATGTCTGCGACGCCTCCGGGGGTGACCCAGAAGGCACAGCAAGCGACATGTTCGACTGATTGTTTGTCATTGTTGCTTACCCTGTACAAAAGAGGTTCGGGCTTGGCCCTAAAGACTGTGAGAGCATTTTGGGAGGGGAATCCCCTCATGTAAAGATTTGCGATAGATGCATTGGTAATCTTAACGCTGCGCGTGAGCTTAACGGCCGGCCCGGTGGTGGGTCGGCTGGCTCTTTTACCTTTTGGCCCTGGTGATCCCCAAGCGGGGTTGTGGGGGCCATAGCGCCATATGTGTCTTTTGGGTGAACCCATTGATCCTGCGATAAGAACCTCCGGAGAGGGAGTGGCGACGGCCGTCCGAGCTTGTGGACGCGGTTGGCCCGGCCCGGCTCGCGAGGGGGGGCAGCTGATGCTAGCTTTGGACGCAGAGCCGAAACCAGAACACGAGAGATTGCTCGAATGAGACTAAACACCCCTTCCCCAAACGCACGCAAGGCTCGAACTCAAATCCAACTTAAATTCAAATCGAAGAAACTCGTCAACAGAGGAAAAATGCAAAAAGCAAAAGGCCGCATCCGGCACCTAGTCTAGTCTTCAACGTCTTCTCACCAGCGCGGAGCTAAGTGCTGCCACTGGGCGTGGGAGGGAGCCCCAGGGCCTGAGGCCGGCGCTCCTGAGACTCCGGGGCGTGTACAGCCCCACTCATTAGTACGTGAGAGTGTCACAGGGCGGCGAGCTTCACAGCACTGGGCCTTCTTCACAGGTACCGGCCTTGCTTCATATCGCCAGATGAGGGCCCCGCCTTGCGCCACACTCTACCACCACTGATGGCGGCCAAAAACCAAGGACGACGCAAATGGGGTAGAGCGGTCGCCAGCGGTTCCCCCAACGACCACAGGTCCTCTACCGGGGGCAGGCCCTGAGGCACCTCCCTGGCAGAGGGCCTACCTCCTGAGAACATCTTGTGCCAAGCACCGTGGGGACGGACTCGGATCTTGGCCCCTCTCCTGCAGCCCCCGATGCCCTCCTCCTAAGGGGTAAGAGGCTGCAGTGTCGGGGCAGCCACCTGTCGCGACGGCCTGTACCTCCTGCGGCACATGGTTAGCATAAGCTTGCTCCTGAGGAATTAATGGTACCAGATAGTTCCCGCCGCCGGCGCGGTCGTCGAGGCCCTCTTGGGGTTCCTGAAAGAGCTCAGCTTGTGGCGTCTCCTCGGCCCAAGGAACGAGCCATGGTCTTCTTCATGTGCGCACTCTTGATCCATCATGCGGGGCACATAAGCTTCTGGGAACGCCGCCCCATAGGCCTCGCCGTAGTGCCCCATGTGCCACGCAGTCCGGCCCGAAGCGCCGTCTTGAGAGTGGTGGCGCGGTGGTCGCCGAGCCCAAAGGTCGCAGCGTCGCGCTCCTTCGCCCGGCGGAATAGGGTCCGTGCGGCTTGCCGCCTGGTGCTGCTGGCCAGGTTGGCGTTGATTAGGCCCTGGAGCCCGCTTGAGGTTGCATGAGCGCGCATGGGGCCGCCATACGGCACGCTATGGGCCAGGGGTGGCAGCCGGACGCCTTGAAAGGAGGTGCTCTCGGCGGCGTCGTCGGGAAGCTCGGCGACCGCTCCAATGACGCGTCACGGCCGCCCTCTAGAAGCCGGCATTGTAGCAGTTCTCGGGCCACCGTGGCGCGGCCACAGGTTCGCTTTGCTCCCACGGGTGTCTGGCGCCGTGGTATGGCGTGGTTTGAGCTCGGCCGCCCGACCGCTTTTGCAGCGGGGTGAGGGCAGGTGGCGTCGTCGCCTTCGCCCGCGCCCATAGCGCCTTCTGGCCTTGAGCTGCACAGGTGCAAGGTTGAGGTCACCACAGGCTGGCGGCTGACTGGCGTGGGCCGAACCCGCTACCCAGCGATCAGCGTCGGCTGCCGGTCGTTGTACATCGAGCGAAAGCGATGGCTTGAGGCGGCGGAAGAAGGATTCCGGCGCACCCCTATCTAGCGCGCCAAATGTCGGATTTCGGGTTCTGGCAGACCCTTAAGGTTCGAACACTGGGGTGCGCGTGGAGATCTTTCCCCCACCAGCTCATGCGTGAACTGATTGCGAGGGATCTAAACTATGAACGATGAACAACACAGAGACGCAAGGTTTATACTAGTTCGGGCCACCATTGTGGTGTAATACCCTACTCTAGTTTGTGGTGTGGTGGATTGCCTCAGGGGGCTGATGATGAACAGTACAAAGGGAGAACAGCCTTGCGAGGGGTGTTCTTGAGCTGGTATGATGAACTGCTTGGGGGAGTTCAGTCGCCTCTCTCTCTCTCTAGGGGGTTCGACTGATCTTCAGTCTGTCCCCTCTCTTTGTGGTGGCTAGTCCTATTTATAGAGGGAGGCCCTGGGCCTCTTCCCAAATAATGAGCGGGAAGGGCGCCAACAATTGGCCATTTTAAAGGGGAACATCTAGAACACTTATCCAGACTAAAGTTGGTCTTTGGCTGCCAAAGGCTCTGACGGTGACGCCGTCCTGGGCTCCACGATGACCTCCATCCTGCCGTTCTGCTGGTCTTGGTCTTGCTGCACCGAAGCGGCAACCTTTGCCTGATGCCTTGGCCTATGCTTGCCTCCTTTGCACCAAAGGGGAAGCGAGACATCTGCGCGATTTGGCGCCCTTTGGTCTCGTCGTCATGGCTTGCATCACGGGCACCCTCGTGAGGTACCTGCCTTGATTTCTCCGCCTCCTCATGAGCCTGCTGGACAGAGGCTGCTCATGAGGAGGTTCTGTCGTCCGCCCAGCAATCTCAGCCCCTCACGAGGGTCTTGAGCTTGGTGATGAAGCTGGGCGTCTTGGCCCCCACTTGAGCCACGCAGCAGGCCGCGAGGCAGCAAGTCAGGGACCCCGTTCCCGAACACCGGCGATGATGATCACGATCATGAGGACGAGCAGGACTTATATACTCAGTGGCGGCTGGCAACTAATTCTGATGGATCACCTCTTCTTGTGTGTATATAGTGCACTGAGATTGTTACTACTGAGGGAGCACGTGTTGTCTCCCATGGTCGCCCTCTCCGGACCTATTCCAACACCCGTTGTAGGGTATTCGGGATGGATATTAGTGTGCTAGCACTAACACCTTCTCCTTGGTACAGTATTGATAGTCTTGGAACAAACCCGCTCTTCCTTGGACCAAACTATCCAATGATGGTTAAAGGCGATCCAGCTGCTGTTGCACAACGTTACTACCAATCATGAGAAGCAACTGTATCTATACCTCGGACATTGCGGTGGTTCCCTACCCTGCTCCTGATATATGACGCTTCAGCCTGGATGATCAGTCCTCCGTTGCTCTCGATATTGAAAATAGCTGGCCCTTCCCAGAACACCTATGGTTCAAAGCAAGCGTTTCCAACGCCAAGGATTGGTTGAGTTGAAGTTCATTTCATTGCTTGTTACTTGTTGTGTGATGAAAACTTCAGTATTTACTAAATTGTTTTTGCGGAAACAATCTATAATCCAATATGTATCATCGTTGTCGTTGTGTGTTGATGACTTGTTGTATGTAATGAATGGTACATTTGCAAATGCGTGTCATAGACTCAATTTATGAATGGTTTTCGAGTCACTTCTTGGAGTGTGAGTACCCTAGTAGTATAGCCAGCATCCGGTTAGTATATGAAGTTGCCACATCACATAGAGCCAACCTAATATTGGAGTATGCTAGTCCTCCACTGGCGCGCTGCTTCAAATGGCGGAGGAAGTGAGAGGTCGCGTCACCTTGTGTCCAGATCTGAGATGCCACGTGTACCAGATGAATGACTCCAAGTTCGACCACCGTGATGCTAGGAGCAAGCCGAGGAACACAGTTGGAGAGACCCCCCTCATAATTTTCCTACATTGGTCGTTCGATTCATAGGATAGAATGCTATAGGAATTTTTTTCCTGTGCAATCATGTTTTAATTGGCAATCTAGCATCCACTCCAACTTTTGTTTCACTTCCTTTGATCCTACGAAGAGAGTACTTGCTCTAAATGATGTGCCGCTGCAAGAGCCGCCTATATTAATTAACCATGCTCTAAAAAGGCGGACCAGCTTTGGCTATAGTAGTACTGTACTAGGTTAGTAGATGACCTTGCGCTTGGCTCTTCTCCTCTTCCGGAAGTCGAACAATAATGATGGTACTAATTCTGGCAATCTGACACCAAATGAACTGCTGCACGTCCACCGCTTGTAAGCAAAAGTTTCTCCTCGTGCTGCGAGCCGCCATGCACGCGTTGGCGAGGGATAAGGCATAGTAAGCAAGCTTCTCATCGTTCTGTGAGTTGACGGGACACATCAAAGTTACGTATTTATTAGTACTCTCTTCAAAAAGGGCCGACCATGTCCATGGCTACCATCCCGTGCTCTATCATTGAGTACGTACACTATTCACGTGCCATCAAGGAGAAAAAATATTGCGTAGTACTAGGTGCCATCAAAGTGCACGGCTCACTTACACACTGCATATCTGCATTTTCTTGCATGACACGCCACCTTTATGCTAGATGTCCCGGGTGTCATGGAGGCATGTAGTATGATTTTGTAAAATGGAGGCATATAGATGTCCCGTGTGTCGGCAAAAGGATGAACAAAGCTCATGTCTTAAACGAAAGAGTGCAAGAACATAGATTCCCGACGACCAAGAAGGAGCTACAAACCTCGGGGTGGAGCGTCTGCACTCATAATATTTTATAGTATTCAGTGATATAAAATCAACCAAATCTCTCCACGTTCCTATACCATTCTATAGTATGAGAGTAACTTTGAACGTAAGCCATTGATTCACTCTATTCAATGGTCATAGTTGAAAAATCCAAACAAAACCAAGCATTGGATCAACTCTTTTAGCAGTTAGATTGTTGCCGCCTGCCCACCTAGCCCACCTATATATCCGCTCACGTGTGATGACCACAGGAGCTATCCACTCAGACTGTATGTTAAAAAATAACGGTCGATAACTAATTTTGCACCTCGGGCCAACGCGTCCAGATTGCATTTTGCATGAGAAATTACACACCATGTTTCGTTGACATGTGGTCCTGTTCCAACATGTCGATGAGACGATGGCGAGTCCTTTTGTACAATTTCCGAAAGGACGTGTAGGCCGGGGCGCCTCTTCGTGTACCGTGGCAAACTGGCAACCATCCACCGACTCTTCGCCTTTCCCTCTCGATTTGGAACTGTTGTCGCACACTCTTCCTCCCTCCTCCATTTTCCTTCACCCTTCCTTCTGCCATTGTTCGATTGTCTTCTCCACTGTCGGATGTGGGGTTCCGGCAAACCCTTAAGGTTCAAACTCATGGGTCCGTGCGAAGTTCTTTCCCTCCTACCGATCAACGCCCTAGCTCGCTAAGATCTCGCGGATGAACTCGACGAACTAGTAACAGAGAAAGACACAAGATTTATACTGGTTCGGGCCACCGTTGTGGTGTAATACCCTACTCCAGTGTGTGTGGTGGATTGCCTCTTGGGCTGATGAAGAACAGTACAAGAGGAAGAACATCCTCCTGAGATTGAGGTGTTCTTGTGTTCAGTGTGTGGCTAAGGATTGGCCCAAGGCTAGACCAGATCCAGATGAGATGCCCCTACTGTGGTGGCTAGTTCTCTTATATAGGCCCTGGTCCTCTCCCCAAATATTGAGCGGGAAGGGAGCCAACAATGGCGGGCTAATTTGAAAGGGGACAACTAGTACAAACTATCTCGACAAAACTGGTCTTCGCCTGCAAAAGGCTCTGGTGGTGACGCCGTCTTGGGCTCCATGGTGACCTCCGTCCTGCCGTCCTGCTGGTCTTGGTCTCATTGCACTGATATGGAAAACTTTGCCTGATGCCTCGGCACTGCCATCAAGGCTTGCTTCCTTAGCACCAAAGAGGAAACAAGGATGTCAGATGGCCGCGCCCGCCTGGTGTCGATCGTCATGGCTTACGTCACGAGAGCCTTGTGAGGTTTACCCCGCCTTGATATCTCCGCTCCTTGCGAGGCAGCCTGGTGAGGCCGCTCCTGAGGAGGTCTTGCGTCGTCCGCCTCGCGAGGGTCTTGAATGCTTTGTCGATGAAGATGGGCGTACAGGCCTGCTCCCATAGCCACGTCGTGGGCCGCAAGTGCAAGTCTGGGACCCCTGCTCCTGTAACACCGGCAGAGAGCCCCGGGCCTGTGCGCTGGCTTGGCTTCACGGGCGGCTAAGAGCTTGCTGCGCGCCGGGCCCCAAAAGCCTGCAGCCTTGGCCGACGCGTGGCGGTTGATTGGACATGGGCGTCTCCACTTCCCCATGCTGCCTTTGAATCTGCCTGGCTATGCGACACCGCATCCTACACAGTTATTCTTCCTTCGCCCATGCCTAGCTCCCCCAATCTCTTTGCTTCCTCGAGACTCTGCTCCGCCCTTCCAATCTGGCCTGCGCTCCGCCCGCTTCATCGCCATGCCGCCAAAACAGGCTGACAAGGGGAAGAAACCTCTGTCTTCGCCAAGTGCGCCTCGCCTTCGAGAGCAGCTCGCCGACCTTGGGTGCTCAACGACGAGGCCATGGACAAGGTGCGCCCCATGCTAGCCTCCAGTTTCAATGAGTGGGGAGAGACGGTGGCTTGGCATGCGTCTCGCACTCGCATCGCCTGGGCAACCACTGAGGTCCCAATCTTCATAGATGCCCTCTAGGCTGGCCTAATTCCTCCCTTTTCCGCCTTCTTCAATGCAGTGCTCGAGCATTATCAGATCCACATGTTGCATCTCGACCCCCAATCTGTGACTCTTCTCGCTGTCTTCGCCTTTGTGTGCGAAGCCATGGTGGGCATCACTCCTTCTGTGGCCCTCCTCCGCCATTTCTTCTCATCAAGATTCGACCGACCCCAGAGAGCTCGGGGGCGGAGCTTTAGGCCGTGGTTGTGGCAGTGGGCGCTGGATCGACTTTGAGCTTCCTCCATCCACGAGCGAAGTTTCGACACGCTGGTGTTTGTCGACGCCGTGTGCTCAGCCTCTCGCCCATGCTCCACCAGGCTCGCTGTTCCCAACTCAGCTAGCCACCAGAGGCTCATGCGAGCCCTGCCTCGGCCCCATCCTGCTCAGCCGAGGAGGTTGAAGGACCACCGTGGCAGCGCTTATGGTGGTGAAGGAGTTCGCTGCAGCCGAGTCGCCCGCTTCAGCCGCCATTCCCGCCCGATTTGGGCCTTGCTCAAATCAGACCATATGAGGTTTCAGGAAAAGGGGTTCCTCTCACGACGCGGCAAACGGTTCTTACGGTGTCACAGCCCCAGAAATATTTGTAATTAGTTGCATCTGCATCCATGCATCATGTTTGATTTCAAAGAAAATTTTGAAGTGGGGATGACCAAGCCCTAGTGTCGGCGTTCTGGGAACGGGGGTCCCCAGACTTGCCTGCCTGTGGCCTCGCAAAGATGGCTCAAGGAGGCCCAGACGGCCCATCTTCATCAACGCAAGCTCAAGACCTCGCGAGGGGCCAGAGATTGCTGGGCGGACGGCAAGGAGCTTCCTTAGGCACGGCCTCACAGTTGGCTCATGAGGAGGCGGAGAGTTCAAGGCAGGGTACCTCGCGAGGTGCCCATGACGCAAGGCATGACGACCAAAGGGCTGGGCTGGCTCCAGCCCGCAAGCAGTGTCCTCCTTTCCTCTTGGTGCAAAGGGAGCAAGCGCAGCGAGAGCATCAAGCAAAGGCATCCGCTTCGTGCAACAAGACCAAGACCAGCCCCAACGGCCGGAAGGGGTCATCGTGCAGCCCAAGGTGTGTCATCACCAGAGCCTTTGGCAAAGCGAGGACCAACTTTAGTCGTGATAAGTGTACCCGCTGTTCCCTTCAAATGGCTAATTGTTGGCGCCCTTCCCGCTCAATATTTGGGAAGAGGCACAGGGCCTTCGCCTATAAATATGAGTAGCCACCCCCAGGGCAGAGGGATCGGCCCCCGGGATCCGAGATCCGAATCCTCATCAAGGAACAAGTAGCTAGAGCGACTGAACACCACCTAGCAGTTCATCGCACCCGTCAAGAACAGACCCTCATGAGGCTGTTCTTCCTTGTATTGTTCCTCATCAGCCCAAGAGGCAATCCACCACACCACACACTGGAGTAGGGTATTACACCACAATGGTGGCCTGAACCAGTATAAATCTCGTGTCTCTTGTGCTGTTCCGTTTAGTAGTTTTAGGTCCCAGCGATTCGGCGAGGAGCGGGACGGTGGAGGGTTGGATCTCCGCGCGCACCCCAGTGTTCGAACCTTAAGGGTCTGCCGGAACCCGAAATCCGACATTTGGCGCGCTGTAGGTGCGCCAGATCTCGCCTCGCCGCCTCATTCTTCCCCGACCACCGCAACCATGTTCGATGCCTGCTGGCCTGCTGCTGAAGCGCCGAGCCGCCTCCCATGTCGCCCAGACAGTTTCTTCGCGGGCGCCTCGCTATTCCTCGTCACCTGCCGCTAACGCCGCCACCGCCCGGCGGGAACGAAGCAGCAAGCATCGCCCCAAAGACTCATCCATGAGGCGGACGGCCGCACCGCCACACCTTTCGCCACCTCGCTGGTTCTTTCGTCACGGGCGCTTCGCGCCATGGAGGCCCGAAGGCACTATCGCTGCAAACGAAGCTCCTGCGCTATCGCTTCGCCGACGACGTTTACGAAGAATGGCTCGACCGAAGTCGCCGAAGCTCGTTCGCTGCTGCAGGAGGCACCCCCGCACCGTCTGCCTCGCTGCACCGCACTCCTGCCTGCCGCTGGCGATGACGCCCCGGCGCGCCGCCGCCTCCTCAAGAAGGCGCCCTGGTTTAAAGGCGCTGGGCCCTCGGGCGGAACCTGCTCCGCCAGCGCCGACGCTGCAAGAGCAGAGCTGTCAAGAAGTTCTCGCCCACAAGAAGCTGCCCGAGCGCCCCCCGCCGCAAGACGTCAGACTTCGCGCTGCCCCTACCCCGGGCGCAGGAGGCCCGCAAGACCAAGCTCTCGTCGTCCGAGGCCCCCCGCGCCACGGGCTGGGCTGCCGCGCCACCTCCGGAAGCCGCGCAGCAGCCGCGCGGCCCGCCAAGTTCAAGCAGCACCTGCCTCGCCACGACGGCACGGCTAACCCTACGGAGTTCCTCCAGCTTCTAGGAGCTGGGCATCGAGGCTGCCAACGGGATGAAAAGGTCATGGCAAACTGGTTTCCCATGGCGCCAAGGACGGAGCCCGCACTGCTCTCCGACCGCCCGTGAACGATCTCTTCCTGGGCCGAGATGCGCACTCCGCTTATCACCAACTTCCAAGGTACTCGCGATCGACACCCGCCGCGGAGTGACATGCGCCAATCAGCAGCAGCCGGGGAAACCCGCAAAAGTACATCCAGCGCTTCAACAACGCACGCCCAAGATCCCTGTGGTAACGGAGGAGGCCATCATCTCGCTTTTCTCCGACGGCGGCGCGACGCCAAGATGAAGGAGGAGCTGGCGATGCATGAAGATCGTGCACCTCCTTGAGCTGTTCAACTTGGCGACCTGCGCGCCAGGCTGAGGAGGGCGCCCCTCCTCGAGCTGCTCGCCGGATCCCAAGAAAAGAAGTCCAAGGCTAAGGACGTGAAGCGCAAGGGGCTGCCGCATTTGCGCCGAACCGCACACCAAGCGAGGCGTAGATCAGCCCGAGTCCTCCAAGGGCAGTCGGCATCATGGTACCACGCACCTCCACACCCACAACACCAATGAATGCCAAGAGCTCCGGCCCAAGGCCAAGGAAGGGTCGGCAGACGCCCGAGCGCAGCGATCGGGCTATGGCCGAGGAGGAGGAAGGAATGCAGGATGCTGGAAGACCGCGTCTGCCCGCCAAGGGTGGCGCGACCAACTCGCGAGGACCGCTGGCAAGACCCGGCTGCAAGGGAGGCCTGGAGGATCAGCTCGCGAGGATCGCCTGCAGGGAACGCAGGCTCCCTCCACTGCCGCCGCCGCCAAGGAGAAATGAGGACCGCCATCGACGAGGGGCTGGGGCTTCAGAACCGCGGCGATCGCTCAGCATCCCGGGCGGAGCTCAAGCCCCACCTCTCAACAAGATCTTCAAGCAGCTCGCCTAAGCGAATGCAGTCCTCCCTAAGCTCGAGGCCACGCGCCTCTCAGTGGTCGGGCGGCGCCATCATGTTCATTTCAGCGGATCAGCCTTGCGCGCGCCACAGCCGGAGTTCTCCGATGCTTTGTTCCCCAATCATCGCGAACGGTTGGTCACCAGACCTCATCGACGGTGGGGCAGGACTCAACGCCCTTTCCGTGGAAACATTCAACAATCTTCAAGTGCCTTACAGTCAGCTTCAGCCAACCAAGCCTTTCTCCGAGTCACCGACGGCTCCACGGTCCCGATCGGGCAGGTCCGCCTTTCCGCTACCTTCGGGCTCGCGATAACTACCACACCGAGCTCATCGACTTTGACGTCGCTTACATTCGCCGCTGCATAACGCCATCCTAGGATACCCAAGGTTGGCCAAATTCATGGCCATAACCCACCACGGCCATAACGCCCTCAAGATGCCAGAAGCGGGCGGGTCATCACGGTGCCTCGTGAAGAGAGAAACGCAGCAGTGCTCCTCGGAGCGAGCCTTTCAGCCGATCACTAGAAGACCTGCACTACAAGAGCAGGAGGCCTCCCGAGGCCGCACCCAAGAAGAAGAAGACATCGACCGCCCGGCCTCAAGAGGCAGGCTCCCTCGTGGCCCGTGACCGGCTAGGGGAGCTCCTTCCATCGCATAGGAAAGCGCCCGACGCCTCCTCAGCCGAGCCTGGGGCTCTCCCCCGAGGGCTGCCGACCTCGCCAACGCCTCGAGGGAGGCGACTCGCACCACGGGAGGCGTGAGCCAAGCACGCTTCCCGCAAAGGAGCAAGGCAAGGAGGGCCGAACCTCAGGAGTTCGCTGCCAAGGCCATTCAGAGCTACAGGAGTCAAGGGTCATGAGGGCAGCCGCCACCCACTGTGGCCCCCATCTAGGCGAGGATGGTGGGATGCGCGTCTGCATCGACATACCAGTGGCTCAACCAAGCCGCTGCCTCAAGAGCGCCTGCCTCGCGAGTGGGACGCTGCAGGGCCCGCCCCACAGCCACGCAGGCGCATGCCTCACGGCCTGCCAAACGCTGCCATCACAAGCACCAAAGATCTCATGAGGGCTATCCCGAGGCTCGAGAGGTCCGCACGCCGCAGCCTTGGCGGAGATGGAGATGGCCCCGAGGAGCCGCCAGCCGCCCCGGGATCCTCCCGAGGCCCCGGCCCTGGGGCTCGTGGAGGATCGCCCCGCAGCCCACCGAGCCTGCTACACCAACACCCCTTCGCCCTCAACATCACCAGTGACATCTTTAAGTTTTATTTTCTACTGGGAGCGCCTTCTGTGGCTGCATTATTCCCTGTCGCGTGGGTCCGTCCCTCATGCATGTATCCCTTTTATTTCATGTCATTAGCCTATCTCTCTGGGGGTGCCTCGGCTGCATAATCCCTAAGCCGCCGGGCCTGCCCCAGCTGCATGTATCCTTCTTATGCTTTCCTTAGGATTATGCCTGCTCCACCATGCTTGTTATTTGTGCCTTTTCCCGGGTGACGGAATCTTGCACGCTAAAGGGGGGTGCCCGAGCATCGCGACTGTGGCTCCTACCGTTCTCCGCCCTCACCCCTCCGGGTCTTGTCCATGGCATCGCGACCTTGCTTGCCAGCCGACGGCCGAGACCAGCCCGAGAGCCGGGACCCGAGGATGTAGAGTTTCACATCTAACCCAGCTTATGCTGCTAAAGGGGGGGTGCCTCGAGCATCACGACTCGTGGCTCCTACCGCCTCCGCCTCACCCTCTAGTCTTGTCCATGGCATCGCGACTGGCTTGCCAACGACGGCCGAGACCAGCCCGAGAGCCGGGACCGAGGACGAGAGTTGTCAGATCCGACTACCTTATGATTAAAGGGGGGTGCCCGAGCATCGCAACTCAGGCTCCTACCGCCTCCGCCCTCACCTCTGGTCTTGTCCATGGCATCGCGACCTGGCTTGCTGCCGACGGCCGAGACCAGCCCGAGAGCCGGACCAAGACGAGAGCACCGCATCCGCCAAATTTGCAGTGAACACACTCAAGATAAGGCCTGAGCCAGCGAACCCGCCTTGAGGTAGGGCCCGTGAGTCCTGCGCTGCTCACGGGTGCCCCAACACACCTCGCGAGGCCTCTCGCGCCTCCCAAGCAACTAATGGCAGAACTAATGATCGCCACGGGCAGCTCTTGTTCCATTTGTGGTGAACCTGCAGGTCCCTCCAAGGAGCACGAACGACCTCGCAACGCAATCTTCGCCGCCTAGGCACGGACCTAGCGCCGCACTGTGAAGCATTGTCCTCGACCTCGAGATAAGTCACCTCCGCACGCTTAGTTATCGCAACACCATCCCCACACTCAATGCAACCCCTCGTTAGCAACGCCGCCTCTTTTCTCACCGAATGATGGCTGCTTGAGTGTTAAGGGGACCCCGAGCATCGCGACTCAGAGGCTCTTACCGACTCGGTCGCCACCTCCCGGCCTTGACCACGGCATCGCGACTGCATACCAGCGACGGCTGAAGCCGCTTTGGGACTGGACCTGCTTGCGCAGAGCATCAAGCCCTCACGAGGTCCGGAAGGAAGAAACTAAGTTAGAACGTAATGAGCATCTCGACCGCCTCATAAAAGGGTTATATTGACAAATGAAGCTACAAACGCCTTACAAGCCCCCTGCTGGGTACATTCTTGGCTCGCAGAACAAAAGACCAATCCTAAGGAGTCCTACCTACAGGGACCACCGCGCGCACGCCATCATCAACAAGCACACCCGGTCCGGCGCCAACCCCATCCAGATCAGGGGCGGCGACGGCCGACGAGCCCGCCTCGCCCGGAGCGGTGCAGGCTCGGGGCTCAGAGGCTGCTGCCGCCGCCTCCGGGCCGCCAAGAGCTCAAGGAGTCGCTGGATCCTCCGCGCCTTTCCGCTCGAGGAGCTGCCAAGGGAGTGGTCGGTCGGCCTCTGCCTCACCACAAGCAGACCCCGACCACCTCTCCCGGGCAGCACTCCAGCCAACGACCCTCCGTCAAGACCTTGAAGGACACCACCAAGCACCATCAGCACTCCTGTGGATCGTGAGGGCGCCTCGGCCCTGCAGACCCGGCGACCTCCCCAGCCTCGAGTCATGAAGACCTCGCCTGGGCACCATCAGCGACCTCGCCCGGTCATGAGGGTGCTGCAGCCGGCGGTCAGAGCTGAGTCCTGTGGGTTCCTCACGGACGACGGAGGCGAAGAAAGAAGGAAGACGATCCAAGACTTAGGAGGCGATGACGCAAGCACGAATCTCCGGCAGATCCTCGGCGTGACCTGTGGGGAAGACGACACCTTCGTGACTGGCCGGGCGGGCGGGCGGCGCTGGTTGCGGGCGGCGCCGCCTCCTTCAGAGCCGCCAACGGCGCAGACAAGGGAAGAGGAAACTGGTGGCGGCCGCCGCACAGTGGCATGGGCGCCTCGGCGAGCGCCCCTGCCCGACACCTGAGAGTAAGCCGCTTTTGGGGGAGCAGGTCAGATCCTCTTGAGGAGCCTTCCTTCTTCCGTGGAGAACCAGCGGATCGGAGCCATGGCAACCAGATTTAAACGAGGAGGAGGAGAAGTGAAGGATAGATCGAAGGGCGCGCTGTTCCGCATTTTTATAGCCGGGCGAAGGCCAACCGTCGGCCTCCACGATCGCCGTAATCATGACCAACTCGCATGCAGGACCTCGTCAATCCGGTGGTTACCGAGGCATCGGGGAAGCAAGGCAAGATGCGCCCAATCAACCGCCACGCGACGCCTAAGGCCGCAGGCTGTTAGGGCCCGCGATGCTCAGACTTACCTCTCGCCTCCGCTGCTGTTCGGCGCGCTGTGGCCCGCTGGCTACTGTCGGGCGCTTTGGGGAACGGTGGTCCCTGACTTGTTTCGCCTCAGCTCGCATGGGCGTGGCTCAAGGAGGCCCAGACGCCCCATCTTCATCAACGAAGCTCAAGACCTCGCGAGGGGCTGAGATTGCTGGGCGGACGGCAAGGAGCTTCTCGTGCACGGCCTGCAGCTGGCCCATGAGGAGGCGGAGAGTTCAAGGCAGGGTACTCGCGAGGTGCCCATGACGCAAGCCATGATTTACCAAGGGCGCCTGGGCCAGCGCCAGCCCGCAGCAGGTCCTCCTTTCCTCTTTGGTGCAAAGGGAGCAAGCGCAGCAGAGCATCAAGCAAAGGCATCCGCTTCGTGCAACAAGACCAAGACCAGCTCCAACGGCTGGAAGGGGTCATCGGAGCCCAAGCAAAGGCCACACCAGAGCCTTTGGCAAAGCGAGGACCAACTTTAGTCGATAAGTGTACCCGCTGTTCCCTTCAAATGGCTAATTGTTGGCGCCCTTCCCGCCAATATTTGGGAAGAGGCAGAGGCCTTCGCCTATAAATAGGAGTAGCCACCCGAGGCGTGATTGGCCCCGGGATCCGAGATCCCAATCTCATCAAGGAACCAAGAGCTAGAGCGATCGAACACCACCTAGTAGTTCATCGCACCCGCCAAGAACAGACCCTCGCGAGGCTATTCTTCCTTGTATTGTTCCTCATCAGCCCAAGAGGCAATCCATCACACCACACACTGGAGTAGGGTATTACACCACAATGGTGGCCTGAACTAGTATAAATCTCGTGTCTCTTGTGCTGTTCCGTTTAGTAGTTTTAGGTCCCAGCGACTCGGCGAGGAGCGGGACGGTGGAGGGTTGGATCTCTGCGCGCACCTCAGTGTTCGAACCTTAAGGGTCTGCCGGAACCCGAAATCCGACACCTAGCACTAAAGCAATTCAAATAGGTTCAACAAAAAATATTTTTCAATGAACCCAAAAGGCCTTAAAAAATTTCACCATTTTTGGAAAATGCTGGAAACAGTAACCAGAGATATTGCACATTTTTCCATGACATTTGGATTATTGAATTAACTCATATTGTATTTGAATTGGGGCATTTAAATCCTATAAATATTTTTAAATGCTCTAATAATTCTGAAACTAGTTTTGGGTTGTTGGAAATAATTCAAACACTGCCCACCATTATTTTTAGGATTTTACAAAATGGATTAGTATTTTTACTAATCCAAAACAGAATAACAAAATAGAAAAGTAGAACAAATTATTAATAGAGAGAGAGAGAGAGAGCTGATCTGGCGCCGGTCCGCCCAACTGCCCACATCCATCCGCCGCAAGGCCGTCTCTTCCTTGGGATTGAAGGATGCCGGGCAGCCCTCTTGCGCCACGCCTGCCACCTCCCCGCCTCCCGCCGCCTCGACGCTGCTCGACGATGCCACGGACCACCTGGTCCTCTCCTCGCCTCCCTCGCTACCCTCATCCTTTCCTCCCTAGATCCTCTCTCTCACCACCGAAGCGGGCTTGTGCCATCGACGCTGCTCACCGTAGCCACCGCCTCCCCAACCTCTCTCCGCCTCTATAAGATTCCCCACGACCACCTCTTCCTCCTCGACGAAGTCACGTGAGCTCGGCCGCCTCGACGCTGCCTCGCATTGCCTTCTTCTCCTCCGGCCGCCGAGATCGCCGGAACGCCACGACGCCGTCTGCGTGCCTCCTCGAGCCCAATGAGACCGCTGACGACCTCGCTGTGAGCTCCACTCCGCTTCTTGTTTTGCTCTGCTCTCGCGTCAGACCTCGCCACATGCCCGAGCACCACCGCTCGCCATGGCTGCCTAGCCTCTCGACCCGAGCCTCCGGCCAACTCGTGGCACTGGCAGAGCCGTGGCCCGCAGATGCCACCTAGCCCATCAGCTCTCCTCGGCGACGCAGTCAAGATCCCGCGCTGTCCGAACTCCGCCACCGCCGCCGCCACCGCCGACGCCCAAAGGCACCCCACCATCGCCGCCATTGCGTTGGATGCGGAGAACTCGGGCTTCGCGATTCATGACATCCGCCGTTGATTTGGTCGCTGGAGGAGCGCTTCGACGCCTCCGCCGCCTCTCGCATCGCCGGGCGACGAGCCACGGGTCAACTCCGGCGAAGTTTGACCTCTGGTTGACCAGATTTGACTCCTCCGAAGTCATCGACACGCTGGCCCGCCCTACTAACTAATCTAGGATTAGTGCTAATTAAACCAGGATAGTTTAGTTAGTAACTGACCTACGGGTCCCACTGGTCAGTTTGACCTGGACCGGCCCCGTTGACTGCTGATGTCACCCTAACGCAATGCTGACGCATTAATTCAATTACTGGAATTATTCTTATACAGGAAATTCTAGAAAATAGCCAAAACTTCTAAAAATCATAGAAAATCAACCGTAGCTCAGAATGAAATAGTTTATATATGAAAAATGATCAGAAAAATCCAATCTACCCATCTGTACCATTTTCATGCATGTAGAACCAATTAGAGCTGCTGTTTAAGCAAAATCTTATAATGGCATTTAAACCTTCACATATGGAGTTTGAATTTGAACCTAGGGTTCAAACGAACTTCATTTAACCTGCTGCTAGTTGCATTAGCTCAAATCACATCATATTGCCATGTCATGATCATGCATCCTATTGTGCATTGCATTGATGGTGTTTCCTTCAGGTTGCCGTGTTTGTCCCTCTCAAGAGACGCACGCATCGACGATGAGTTCGATGACACCGATGAAGAACTATATTATCTTCGAAGTGCCGTGAAAGCAAAACCCCTTGTTCATTCCGATACAATCCTACTCTCGCCTCCCTGCTCTTTTACTGCATTAGGACAACAACGACATATTTGTTACTTGTCATGTAGCTGAACCCTTTTCCTCTGCATGACATGTCATTGCCACAGTAAATAGATGAAACCCACTAGCATGAGTAGGAGTTGTTTGAGCCCTGATGTGCCTACTCATACATCCTTGTTTGTCATGCCTGCTACTGCTTAGAGTTGAGTCAGGTTTGATTCATCGGTGATGAATCGAAGGTGTGTGAACATGTCCTACTGTTGAGAGCTAAGTGTGTGAACACGATTTGGTAAAGGTAGCGGTGAGAGGCCATGTAGGAGTACATAGTGGGTTGTCTCATTGCAGCCGTCCTCAAGAACTGAGTTCTGTGTTTGTGATCCATGAAACAGTTACTACTACACATTGGGCTCCGGGCACTCCAAGATCTCTCGACTTATTAATCAACTTGATCTCTGTCCAGGAGTTGCAACTAGTTTCTGGTGTTTGTAGGATATGTGTTGGGGGGCCGTGCGTAGCGCTGACCCTAGGGGTGGGCTATGTTGTAGTAGAGACACGAGGCACGGTGTACTGGGACGCCCGTTTGGTGCCTCGGGAACCCTGCTCTCATCGTTTGGGGCCGTGAGCGACACCCCGGCCAGATCTCCTCGCGGATGGAACCCGAATAGGCGATAAACCCGACTAGAGACTTGTGTGGTTAGTCGTCGTGGCCGACTCTCGCCAAAGCTTCCGCTTGAAGATTGTCGAGATACACGATGTGTACATGGTGGTAAGTGGCGAGAGCGTGTGTGAAGAAGTACACCCCTGCAGGGTTAACATCATCTAATCGAATAGCCGTGTCCGCGGTAAAGGGCTTCTGCGTTGCCTATAACAGTTCATAGACAAGTGAAAGTGGATACTCTAAAATACGCAAGATAAGCGTGAGTGCTATGGAGGGCGTTCTCGTAGGGAGACGGGAGCAGATCCATAGTGGTGTATTGATATGGTGAATATGTGGACTCATGTGCGCCACCTCAAAAGAGTTACTTGCAGTCGTAGTTCAGGATAGCCACCGAGTCAAAGCTGGCTTACTGCGCCACCTCAAAAGAGATACTTCAGTCTCGCTAATAGTTCCGCGTGGACTTTGACGTATAGCTTGATACCTCAGCTACGATCTTGTGCCCTCAGCGGGATCTGGTAGATAGTCAGGCTTCTCAGCCTTTTTCATTTGTAGATGTATGTACTGGACATGTTAAGCTTCCGCGTGTGCTTTGATTTGTATGTTTCAATGTTGGGTCATGAGACCCATGTTTGTAATATCTCGCCCTGAGCCTAATGAATAAATACTTGAGTCGAGAGTTATGTTGTGATGCCATGTTGTATTTACACATATCGAGCATATTGTGTGTATGATTGAAATGCTTTGTATGTGTGGGATCTGACAACCTAGTTGTTTATCCTTGGTAGCCTCTCTTATAGGGAAATGTAGTCTTGTGCTTCCATGAGCCATAGTAGTCCGCTACAGCCCGGTTCACCGGAGTCCTGCTAGCCCAAGACTACTGCTCCGAACACTTGACTGGCCGGGCATGTGATTCACTTCGCTCTGTGTATGTCCTTCGGGAAATGTCACGCGGTGACATCCGAGTCCTGCCTAGCCTGCTACAGCCCGGTTCCGTGTCATGTTAGCCAAAGGTTACAGCCCGGATTCGCAAGCTGTCAATCGACATGCTCGATGTTGGTTCATGTATGCCTGTCCCTATAAGTTAGTGCCACTTTGGGTTCACGACTAGCCATGTCGGCCCGGGTTCTCTGTCATATGGATGCTAGCGACACTATCATATACGTGAGCCAAAAGGCGCAAACGGTCCCGGGCCATGGTAAGGCTACACCCGTGGGAATACCATGCGTGAGGCCGTGAAGTGATATGAGGTGTTACCGGCTAGATATATGTGACTTGGAATCGGGGTCCTGACACCTTTGGTATCAGAGCCTGACTACCTGTAGGATTACCAAGCCAAACTGGTCGAAGTTGTGTCTAGAAATGCTTTAGTTATGTAAGGGAATTGATTGTGGAAGGGAACGTAAGGCTTGTTTTACTCCTTATACCTTATGCCCTTCTGATCTGAGTCAGCCTCTTCTTTTCTACAGGGATTAAGAACTAGGCCTTCTCATCTATCTATCAGGATGACGTGTTACTAATCTATAGACTTATAGAATTGATAGTTTCAAATCTCAGTTCAGTTTTTACTACTTCTGTATGTTCATAGCTGGTCTCAGAACCTTGATACTGTGACGTTGAGCGGTCATGCCACTATTTTGCAGGATGTCTCAAATCATTTTGAGCATTTACAGCCATTATGCTGTCCCAGTCATCCCAGGTTTCTAAATAGTCTGATGCATTTGCAAATTCCTTTTTACCGTTCTGAAGACCCTTTTGTGCCAGATCAACCACACTAACTAGTGTATTGAGGTATTTCATTGCCTCAGCATTTATGTTGGAGCTATTATTATGACCCTAGGTGTCTAGAGTATCACCTAGTAATTTAGCCATGCTTTGTGTTCCCAGTGTGATGATTCTGGTCGTCATTCTCGAAAGCATCCCGTGATGCCACTTAGTTAGTAGGTATTTGTCGGTGTCAAAACCCGCGGATCTCGGTAGGGGTCCCGAATCTGTGCGCCTAGGCGGATGGTAACAGAGACAAGGGACACGATGTTTTTACCCAGGTTCGGGCCTCTAGATGGAGGTAAAACCCTACTCCCGCTTGATTAATATTGATGATATGGGTAGTACAAGAGTGGATCTACCACGAGATCAGAGAGGCTAAACCCTAGAAGCTAGCCTATGGTATGATTGTTGTTCGTCCTACGGACTAAAACCCTCCGGTTTATATAGACACCGGGTAGGGTTAGGGTTACACAGAGTCGGTTACAATGGTAGGAGATCTACATATCCGTATCGCCAAGCTTGCCTTCCACGCCAAGGAAAGTCCCATCCGGACGCAGGAAGAAGTCTTAAATCTTGTATCTTCATAGTCCAGGAGTCCGGCCAACGGTGATAGTTCGGCTATCCGGACACCCCCTAATCCAGGACTCCCTCAGTAGCCCCTGAACCAGGATTCAATGACGACGAGTCCGGCGCGCATATTGTCTTCGGCATTGCAAGGCGGTTTCCTCCTCCGAATACTTCATAGAAGATTTTGAACACAAGGATAGTGTCCGGCTCTGCAAAACAAGTTCCACATACTACTGTAGAGAGAATAACCTTTGCACAGATCTACTAATGTATTCCGCTGTGTGACATCACACCACGTTCATGCCTTTATAAGAATCTTACTGTTCCTCCTCAGTGCGTTTAGCGAGGCGGTTTCCTTGGCACGTCTTATCAGAGCGGAGATCGTGCCCCCTTATTCCGGGATTCCCATCAATACGGACGTGGGTAACCCAACCGCGCCATTGATTACGGCGCTTGGGAGATAAGCGAGTTTTACCAGGCTGGCGGGGGACGCATAGCTTCGTCCGTCCATATAAGGGGATAAGGATCCACCTTTTCACCTACGCCTTCTTCCTCCTTTGCTCATCCATTTCCATGCACTCGAGCTCTAGCGCCCAAGTCCGCACATCCCTCCTCAACCTCCTTCAGCCATGTCCGGAGCGGGAGGCAAGTGGATGGTCTCCTCCGTCACGGAGGGACAAGTCAAAAAGCTGCGGAAGGCTGGATACTTGTCCAGCGACACCGCTGCACTGCCCCCGACGAGGGGCAGCTCATTCCCAACCCCAGCCCCATGAGAGGGTGGTGTTCCTCACCCACTTCCTCCGCGGACTAGGTTTTCCACTTCACCCATTTGTCCGGGGGCTCATGTTCTACTACGGCCTGGACTTCCACGATCTGGCCTCGAATTTCATCCTCAACATCTCGGTGTTCATCGTCGTGTGCGAGGCCTTCCTCTGCATCCAGCCCCACTTCGGCTTATGGCTGAAGACCTTCAATGTCAAATCGAAGGTAGTGGGTGGCCGCCAAGCGGACTGCGGAGGTGCCATGGTTGGCAAGATGGCCAAAGTCCTATCTCTCGAGGGCTCCTTTGTGGAGACCATAAAGGGGTGGCAATCGGGGTGGTTCTACATCACCGAGCCGCGCGACTCTCAATGGGTGGCGGCCCCAATTCGATCCGCTTCCCACACGGCTCACATCATGGAAAGAGACGGGCCTAACATGGGGTAATTCGGAAGAGCTATCCGACTCCAAACTGCGTCCAAACCTGGTGGATAAGAATCTCAGGCTTGTCAATGTAGTCCAGGTTATGCTCATCCGCGGATCCTCCCATGACAACAACGGGCCTTCAAGTTGTGGGAGTTCGATCCGCACAACACCAAACTCTGAAAAGGCTCTTCGACACTACGCACGAAGATGCCCGAAGGTGCTGTTCAAGGCGCCGAGGCTCCTACATCCGCCATCAAGATCACGGATTCAGCTCGCAGCGCCAAGCTACCGAGGTAAGCTATATTACCCTTCTGGGACTCTTGTTTTTCATAGTTTGACTCTATGTGGGATCTAAAACTCCCTAACCTTTGACAGGACTGGCTGAAGACATCCGGACAGATTAACTGTCCTGCCCCCTTGCCAGAAGACCCAGCGGCCGATTGACGGGGCTGCAGGCTCCGGCACCTCATGTGGTGCCGGAGAAGAAGGCCAAGAAGAAGGCCACGGGAACTCGAAGGAGCTCCCGGCGCCAGGTGTTGTCGGACTCATCGTCCGACGACTCTGAGGCGGAATCCTCCCCTGAGGACGAGGAGGAGGAAAAAGAAGCCTCTCCCCCAGCGGGGGGAGAGAAGAAAAGGAAGGCCGCCCCGACTGGGGAGGCCGGAGGGTCCAAGAAAGGAAGGACCCTTCCTCCGGACTTCTCCACCAACACCGACAACGACGAGGAGGAGTGGCCACCAAGGGCCAAGCCCCTGGCGAGATCGTAAGTGTCCGGACTCCGGAATAGTTCATGACTTTTTATTTGTCGCATAGTGTCTCCTAACGCCGAATATGACCATGTAGACCGCCCAAGGACGAGCTCGCCGCTTCGTCGAGCGGCTCCCTGGATTCGTTGGATGTGAATAGCACTTCACTTCCGACCGCCTCCTCTCCTCGTGATGCAAACGACACCGCGGTGGAGTCCCAAAAGGGGCCCAACCAGGAGGAGGTGGTCCTGGAGGCGCCGCAAGGCGACCTCTCGGACTCCGGGCGCAAAGGGGGCGAGACCCCAGAGGGCTCTAAGTCCGGCCGTGTGCCGGACTCTTTACCGGAACCTTCGAGTGGTTCCGACGTCCCCAAGCGGCCCCTTCAGAAGAAGGGCAAGATCTACGACGCCGGTGACCTCCGGCCCATCCGGAGGCACGGATAGCTTGTCGGAGGCGCTTAACGGCGCCCATCGACGAGGAGCACCGCACTGCTATGAGTGTGGTGATCAGAAAGTTCAGTCCGCCAAGAGCGGGCTGATCAAGCTGCACCAGCCTTCTAACGTGCTTTGAGGTAAGTTTAGAATATGTAAAATATTACTGCATAGACAGAGCACTGATGCTTAGTTCGTGTTCGGAAAGAAAACCGGACTGAGGATCTAAAAAGATATACGCAGGAGTCTAACATAAGTATGTCAATATGGGAATGCAGGCTGCACTGCTGACCTCGCCGACCGATCATGGAGGTTAATGCATTGAAGCAGAGCCTCGAGCGGTCCGAGAACGAGCTCGGCCTTGCCAAGAAGCGGCTCGAGGACAAGGAAGGTAAGTAACACCTTCTTAAAGTAATACCTTATAGAAAGGATTTGGTTGCAAGAATGACAGGACTAACGTGGGTATTGTAGGGGCCACGAACGAGGTGGCGACCCTAAAGGAAGCGGGGTCCACGACCGAAAGCAAAGCGGCCGCAGAGCGCACCGAGCGAGACAAGCAGGAGGCGCGGGTGGCGGAGGTGCGGCAAGAGCTCCAGGTTCTCGTGGAAAAACACGAGAGTTTGGAGCGTGACTCAAAGACTCGAGAGTCCGAGCTCGCCTCGGCTCTTGAGAGTGCCAAAGCCGCTAAGGCCGAAGCCCAAAAAGCCCTCCACTAAATTGAATCATTAATGAAGATAGCGGCGGGTAAGGCATTCTTTATGCAAAGCAAGCATGTGAAAGTGAATTATCTATTACTTACCCGAATCCGGAGCTCTCCAGGAGCATTCGCAGATCTGCCCCGTAATGTGTCTGATGCTGCCGCGTTCTACCGCGCCAAGGAGGGGAGCTCGACGAAAAAGATGTTCTGGTCTTAGTATGTCGAGGTCGACATCCGGTGCCTCGAGCGACCAGTCAAGCAGCTGGTCGAGCTCCACAAGGTCACCGAACAGGCCATGAAGGGCCTCATAATTCGGGTGTGGCCATTGGAAGCCATGCCCGGAGCTACGGGCTAGTGCGGCGGCTGGTGGACGCCTCGTCCATGGATTGAAGTCATCAAGCGCCCGTCTCGCATTGAAGGTGCCCAGGCCCTTGCCGTGCTAAAGTGCACTGGGCAAACTGGATGCCGAGAAGCTTGTGACGGACGGGCCACCAAGGGCAAGGAGCATCGCAAGTCCGAAATGTACTATGAGGGCGTCCAGGAAGGGTGCCCGCCTTTATAGCGGTGAATGCTCCAAAGATGTAATTTTGAATAGACTCGCATTTGTTATCCCAGACGCTGAAAACTTGTCCAGATGCGCTAAGCAACGCCAGAATTTAAAATATTACCTTCAGGCGGCCGCTTATCAAATTTGAGAGATGGCAAGTCGTTGGCTTCAGCCCCCATGCCACGAAAGTGTTGGGGTGTTCGGATAAACTTGAGCGCCCTTGTTCCCATTCTGGGTCCTTCAAGGAGGCGCCAACGAACTAACAAGGCAACCGGACTATAGTGCTTGAACACTCTCACTTAGCCATAGAATTCTATAATTTTAAATTTCGTGAAGCCCCTAGTGTTTAGAAGACCGAGTTCGGGCGCTATCCACGCCTTGGCCGGACAATGCCGACTCCTCGCTCTAAGCGGCATAAGTCTTTAGGGACCCGAAAAACCTCGAAAGCAGCGATCGCTCTCGCCCTATCATGACGGCCAGTTTTAGCTTTCTCCATTGAGGTGCTCAACCCAGCTCAACCGGGCACAATCGCAGTGGTTCTCCCGCTACCTTAGCCGATATAATGAACGTAAGGTACCAATACATGGGAGCAGGCAAACCCAACTATTGACCCAAGACATGATTCGAGCCGATGCATATAATGATATAAGTTCGGGGTGCCGCACTAGTGAAAGTGTTTGGACTTATCACACCATATTTTTGGGGTACTTAAGCCCCTGGTGTATTGGTCGTACTAAAGTGTACGGGTGCAACATGTCATGAATGAACATATATATAGATAAAGAAAGGAGTGCAATAATAGGCAAAAGCTATGTATTGTTTATTCAAAAAGGTACTGCAATGAAAGCAGAACGATACAAATAGTGCGATAATCCACTACTAGGAAAAGGGCTATAGATGGGAATGACACTAATGGCGCACCGGAAAGATGGTGCGCCATTAGTATATACTAATGGCGCACCACCATCCGATGCGCCATTAGAGTTCAAACTACTAATGGCGCACCATGCTTTGGGTGCGCCATTAGTATCAATTTTTTTTAAACTAGTGCGCCTGTTCAAACATACTAATGGCGATCCTGCCCAAGTGCGCCATTAGTAGTTGTAACTACTAATGGCGCACAGTGTGGGTGCGCCATTAGTATAGAAACTTTTTTTGAACTAGTGCGCTTATTCAAACATACTAATGGCGATCCTGCTTAAGTGCGCCATTAGTAGTGGTAACTACTAATGGCGCACCATGCAAGAGGTGCGCCATTAGTAAGTGGGCAGCAACAAGATATTTGGGACAGCCTCTCCTACCCACACACTCACTTTCTCCCCACTTCATTCTCTCCACCTCCTCCTTGTCTCGGTGCCTCCTCTTTTCACCTCATTTCCACCATAGATTCATTCAAATTAAGTGGTTAAATTACCTTGTTTTAATAGGTAAGTAAGGGGAAGCTATATTTAGGTTGTTCTCCTTACAACAATGTGCACATGCACTTTTTACGGCCTAGCTAGATCTATGTATGTTCGTGGTGTTGCATATGTTTGTGGTGTTTGCATATGTGTTTGTGTTTGAAGGTGTACCGGTATTTGAAATGCGATAGTTGCCAATATTTTGCCGGAATGTTGATTCATTTCCGTTTCGGAGAGAATTTTGGCATGCATTAAGCATTCTTTTTGGTCCTATTTTTAGGGAAAGTCATGCCAAATTTTGTTTGGTTCTAAAATATCGTTTTGCTCTACCCGCAGCGATTGATGGTCCGCACGATGACCGAAGGCATCGTGAATAGGTTTTTGAGGTCCGCGAAGGCCGAGATGCTTCAAAAGAACGAGACGGAGATAAGATGTCCGTGTCGAAGATGCAAGTGAAGAGCCTTATTGCGGACCCGGATTCCGGCAGGTGCGGGACCACCTGCTGTTGCGTGGTTTCATGGATGGCTATCGGTGGCAAGGTGATGAAGATGACTACGAAGTCGCCCATGCGGGCCGGGCAAGAAATGAGGAAGGGCAGCAAGACAACCACCGCGCTCGGGCGGGCGAGAAGACGAAGAATCCTCGGAGATGATCACGACCGTGATGTTGTACACAGTCATCATGTAGAAGATGCAGGACATGATGATGAGGAAGATGCCGGAGCAGGCGACGGGCATGATCATGAAGATGATGATGCCGGGCGGAGCGCACGACGCTGGACCATCGATGGGCTGGGTGCAGGACCTCATATTCAAGAGCTGCTTCTCAAGCAGACGGATAACGCAAGAGCTGCCGCCGAGAGAAAGCCAAGATGGATCAACTTGAGTTAGACGCGTTACTCCATTGTATGAAGGATGCAGGCCCGAGGATACCCGCTGAAAGTAACGCCATGGCCCCGAGATGAAGGTAAAACACAAAATGACCGACGATGCTTCGACGAGAACATGTCATTTCGCACGAACGCCTTCCCAAGGGGAACAAGTGCCCACCAGTTTGGAGGAGGCGAAGAAAATCGTGTGTCCTCTGGATTTACCGTGACGTGAAATACCATGTGTGCATGAACAATTGCATCATTTATCGGGACGAGCACGCTGAGTCTACCATATGTCCGGTAAAGCGGCGCCACTCGATACAAGAAGAGGAAGAAAGCTCCTCGAAAAGTGGTGTGGTACTTTCCGATCACTCCTCGTCTGCAGCGCTATTTCATGGACCCTAAGGTAGCAAAGCTCCTGCGCTGGCACGCGGATAGGGAGGAGAAGAAGCGGAAGATGACGAAATGATCCGGAGATAGATAAAAAGACAAGATGCTGAGTCACCCTAAGGATGCGAGCGCTGGCAAGCGTTGAACTTCAAGACTCGAATTTGGGAACGATCCAAGGAACATCGTCTTTGGGCGCGAGCACCGATGGAGTCAATCCGCTTGGCAGCCGAGAAGCACACATAGCACCTGGCCTGTGTTTGTGTGGATGTACAACCTTCCCCTGGTTGTGCATGAAGAGGAAGTACATTCACATGAGTATGCTAATTGAAGGGCCGAAACAACCAGGAACGACATCAATCAGATCCGGGCTGCTGAAGAGGAGCTTGACACGCTGTGGAAAACGCCAGCCAATACGTGGGACGCCGCAGAAAGAATATTTCCCTATGAGAGCCGTGACCGCTCACGACGGTGCACGACTATCTCGGTTACGGATATGTCGCGGGCAGGTAGTCCACGGATTTTCCGGATGCGTAAGGTGCATGGATGACACAACGACGCCAGCTAGATAGAGATCCCGGTCTTCAAAACCGTGTTCATGGGACATCAAGGTGGCTTCGCGACGATGACCCGTGGAGGAAACGCAAGGATCTGTTCGATGGTGAAACCGAACCTCAAAACGCCTGTACGAGGAGCGGCGAGGAAATAGACAAGCTGTTGGAAAATTGGAAAGACTGCCCACCGCCGAAAGAAGCAAAAGGCGCCAGAGCCGAAAGAAGCGAAGGCGCCAGAGCCGCTGCTGAAGGTATGGAAAACGAGGTCTGTTTTCCGGGACTTGCCGATCGAAGATCCACCGTGTGCCTCACAGCCTTGATGTCATGCATATCACGAAGAACGTGTGCGAGAGTCTGCTTGGTACCCTGCTCAACATGCCGAGAGGACCAAAGATGGGCCGAAAGCAAGGGCAGACTTGAAATCAATGGGCATCGTGCGGAGCTTCACGCTATATATGATGATGATGATGATGATGATGATGATGATGATGATGATGATGAGGCGAAGCAGGACACGTAAAGTCGCCGCAAAGGCAAAAGGCCAAGAAGACCGGAAATGACTACCCTCCCGCGTGCTTCACTCTAAGTCGAGGAGATCGAGCAGTTTTTCACCTGCCTCCTAGGAGTAAAACTTCCTTACGGTTACGCTGGGAAGATAAGCAGATACCTAGACCCAGTGAAGCGAAGTTCAGCGGGATGAAGTCTCACGACCGTCACGCGTCGATGACGCAGATACTTCCAGTTGCAATCCGTGGGATCATGGACGCGCACGTCTGCGGAAACGCTATTTGGCCTATGCAACTTCTTCGACGCCATCTCTCGGAAGTCGATTGGCGGAGGCAACTCGAAGGCTACAGGAAGAGATCGTGGTGATACTATGCGAGCTTGAGATGTACTTCCGCCCGCATTCTTCGACGCTATGGTGCATCCGCTGGTCCATATAGTGGAGGATATCATCCAACTCGGGCCGACGCTCCTGCACAAAGATGATGCCGCTCGAAAGGATGAATGGTGTCATCAAAGGATACGTTCGCAACATGTCACGCCCGAAGGAAGCATAGCGGGGCTTTTCGATCAAGAGTGCATCTCCTACGCACGAATTATCTAGGCATCGAGAACCCCGCTGGTCTGCCCGTCAACAGCACCTCGGCAGGCTCGCTGGATGGGGTCACCGTGAGGGTCGCCACAAATGCATGTCGACTTCGAGGGTCGACTCGCCGACTTTGAAAGAGCAAACCTAGTCGCCCTACAACACATAGACGTGGTCGATCCTTGGGTGGTAGAGCACAAAACCTTTATTAAAAAGACGACAATGACCGAGGCCAACAGAGGACGGACGGAGATACACTCAAAGAGCACAACTCATGTTTCACGCGTTGGTTCAAGCATAAGCTTCGTCACATCTTTACATGAGGATTCTTCCGCGGAAGAACAACTCATATTCGCCTTTGTCACAGGCGCCGAGCACAACCTCGATGACCTATGAGGCGCACGATATCAACGGCTACACATTCTACACCGAGGCCAAGGACATGAAGAGCGATGGTTATCGAACTCCGGGTAACGATGGAATCCTACACCGTAACGACAAGGACAGATACTACGGAAGGATCGAGGAGATCTGGGAGCTGAGCTACGCTGGAGAGAAGGTCCCGATGTTCCGTGTCGATGGGCCAAGAACGTCATAAAAGAAGACCGTATTTCACCACCATGGTTATACCCGGTTAATCCAAGATCATGGCATAAACGTCACCGCTAAAAATGAGCCATGGGTACTGGCTTCCCAAGTGGACCAATGCTTCTTCATTACCGACCCGCCAAAGCCCGGCCGTGTTGTCGGAGGAGAGGCAAAAGGAAGATCATCGGAATGGATGGAGTAGCCAATGAGCAAGACTTCGACAAGTACGGCGACCGAGGATCGAACATGACGACGATGATGAAGTAGCAGCATACACCACAAGAAGAAGCAGGACCACCCTACCTAAAGGACGTCTGCTCCACGTAAGAACTCCATTTGCGAAAAAGAAGGGCAAGAAGATTGTGAACAGATAGCTAGCTAAGATCGATTGTATTTAAATCGTAGCCTTCATTTCTCGATTGTATTTCATGGGTACTTTTGAACTATCATGAATATTTTTAAATTTCATGGACACTCGATCTCGATCCCCTCCATCTCGATCGCTATCCCACCTCGCCAGATCCGCCCCCCCGCCGAGCACCCCCAGTCCACCGGCCGCCACGACCCCCCGCACCTCACAAGACCGCCTTATAAAAAATAAGTATCAAACAGCTTTTTAAATGCTACTGTCTTATAAAAAAATATTACTGTTATTATTTAAACAAGTTTGAACATTTTAAACACAAATAAGTATCAAACAGCTTTTTAATGCTAAAAAATTTGTGGAGCCCACCTCGATCCCTCCATCTCGATCGCTGTCCCACCTCGCCAGATCTGGTCCCCGCCGCCGAGCACCCCCAGTCCACCGGCCACCTTGTGACCCCGCACCCTCGATTCCCCTACTCAACCGCCACACCCCCGCACCTCACAAGACCGCCTTATAAAAAATAAGTATCAAACAGCTTTTAAATGCTACTGTCTTATAAAAAATATTACTGTTATTATTTAAACAAGTTTGAACATATTTAAACATAAATAAGTATCAAACAGCTTTTAAATGCTAAAAAATTTGTGGAGCACTGGGAGTCGAACCCAGGACCTCCCGGTGTGAGAACTGGCTCACGACCGGTCGAGCTAGTAGAGTGGGCTTGACATAGATAGGTTCGGTACTACATAACCTTTTGGCTCGAGTTGAAATAAAAAATACTAATGGCGCACCACGGTGAGGTGCGCCATTAGTATGGACATGCTAATGGCGCACCACGGTGAGGTGCGCCATTAGTATTGTGGCCCCTTCGCCCGATCCCCTTCGCCCGATCCCCTTCGCCCGATCCCCTCGCCAGTTCTCTCCTCTCGATCCACGCCCGCCTTGCCTCGCTCGCCGCCCTCGCCCTCTCCTCGCTCTCCCTCGCCTCGACGCCGCCTCGACGCCGACCTCGACCGGGCCCCGGACGCTGCCCGCACGCCCAGCGACGCCTCGACCCTCCCGACGCTGCTGCCCCACCTCGACCCCGCCCGTCCACACCCACTGCCGCCTCCCTCGACGCCACGGCGCGCAAGAGACCTAGACTAGACGCCCAAGGTACGACCACCTCCTCCTTACTTCTCCATTCCGCAAGTCCATAGCCTCCTCTCACGTGCTTGCTTCCTTCTCCATTCCATCGATTCTGGTTAGTGTGTGTATGCTTATTGATGGCAAATAACAAAGTTGAATCATATTAGTTTTAGATTCGTTGAAATATTAAGTCCTTAGTTGAAAGGTTGCAATGAGCAGTTTGCATTGTCCATTTGTGCCATTTTCGCTTCTAATTTTGTTGGTTCTTCTAGCAAGCATATTCCATTGATCCTGATTGAATTCCCTTACCATTTTGTCTATCTGTGGTTCTTTACTCGATGATGTAATCATTTTAAAGTTTGACCTAGATACTATAATTAATAAACAGTTGTGAATAGTATATATCGAGAGGACTCCACTATGCAACCTTTGACATGCTCATCACATACTGTTATTTATAGTGAACCTTCTTTACTTGTATTTACAGGAAACAATTGGTACAATTCTGTTCGGGGCCACAAAGGATGTACTGTGTATTCAGGAAACCCTAGAAATGTTATAGGTCTCTCTGTTGGTAGGTAAAATTATGCCATGGAGAATTACTCGATGATCTTTCTTTATGTACTTTACTAACTTAGAACCATTTAAATATTATTTAGGTCAAAAGTCTTCCGACAAGTTCGTGCTGAAATAGAGACGCCATTAGTGCTGTTTCCATTAGGAGGATTCCAAGGTATATACCCCAATTCTATTTAAATATAAATTGGAAAAATCTCTTTCAAAATTTGGTACAATTGCTTGAATTTTTGGAGTACACTTAATTATGGGCTAGTGATGATCATATGCACTAGTTACTAGTAGATGCTTCTCGACCCAATTTGAGCAGCAGAGCACTAGCACCAAGCTCGGGTTTTGTTCGTACACTCGAGATGTAGATGCCCGAAAGATAAACATGTTGTTTGTCTACAAAAAAACTTAATTACTATTATGGGCTAGTGATGATCATATGCACTAGTTACTAGTAGATGCTTTTCTATCCTCAGATTGGCGCCTAGTGTTCATAGAAATATATGATTATCTTTGTTGTATAAACTGACCGGCTGCCAAGTTACAACTTCTATGGTGAAAGTTCATTTTTTTATCGCTGGCATATGAGTGGCGAAAAGTGGCTAGCCTCGTCTCGCATATATGAGCATATAGATCAACAAAAATAAACCCATTCGACAAGAACATTTATGCACCTATTTACTAGAAGAATGAATAAATGAATGTCGGGCTAGAGATCATTACTTTGTTTGTTATCCAGAAATACAAAAGTTTGGATTGTTGAATGCATTCTGAATTCTAGCTATATAAGGGTATCACTTGATTGGCCACGTCTGATTTACACTAGTCTTAACAATAACAATCAAAATGAAATTCCAACACTTTTGCCCTTAATCACAGATCAAGACCATGATTTACATGAAAAGAAAATCCCAGTTCACCAAGTAGATAGCAATGCCAATCCCAGTTCTCCCGATTGCAGTTGATTAATTAGTATATATGTTGTAGACTTGTAGCATACCTACCTCTATATGGTTTTATATTTCAACTTGATTTCTGAATATTCCAAACCACACGCCAAGTCCTTTCTTACAAGAAGAAGTTTCTCTTCATAACAGTGAACAAAACTACCATCAATCAGCTCAGTTCTAGTGCTGTTGGATTTTTTAATTGGCTTCTTGCAGTTTTGAAAATTCAGTTTATTCGTTACTGAAAATTCAGTTAATTCAGTTAGGCACACAAATTTCAGAACTTTTGTGTGCCCTAGTACTTGGTGTTTGTAGAAAACCAGGAGTGTCAATGGGACTAGAATTCACTTGTTCTTATATGGGTTTGTAAAACTTGTTCATGTACTGAACTACTAATGCCTTGTGATGCTCTGAATTACTTGTGATGCCTCTGAATTACTTGTGATCACATTGAGAAAGACTTGTAAAGATGATGATCATCTTTAATGTAAAACAATTTGTGATGATTTTGCTAGTTTGTTGGGTTTTGTCTCCCACCATCGTGTCGTGATGATTTTGCAGGTACCCCGAGAGGCCCTTGAGTTTGCGGAATGTCGATTAACTTCCGCTCCGGCAATTGGTACTTTATATGTCCTATTTTCAGCAAAGGTCATGCTGAAATTTTCCGTGAATTTTAGCATGACTTTGCTAAAAATAGGACATATGGGGTACTTGTGACTAATGCATGGGCCGGGTATCTTAGTAGTTAATTAAGTAGGATCAAGTGCCCGGCGCATTTGTGACTAATGCATGGCTTTTAGGGTGCCTCGGTGTCGATAAAACCAAAATGATGAAAAGTTAGGCTTTTAGGGTGCCTTGGCCGAAAAACCCTCAATGATAAAAGCTTAGATTTTAGGATGCCTCGTGTCGACAAACCCTAAATGATGAGACCATGATCTTGTTCCTTGACAATAACCAACTTTTGACCAAACTTTGTTTCTATTTAGAGAGAAACATGGCCCACAACGATGAGGCCGGGGTTCGGGCGGCAAGGCATTCAGGAGCTGTCCCAGAGATGGAGGAACAACCTCACTTGTATGAGGCCGCCGCCTTCCCCACCGATCCCGAGACCACGGATGGTGCCGCCGAGGATGACTACACCGATGCCACCACCGATGGAAAGCCGAGGATGCCACCATCGATGATGGCGGCGCACGCACAGATGGCAGCCACCAAGAGGCAACGGAAGGACTGGCGCCCGATCGTGCTTCGCACCCTCAAGGAGGAAGTTATCAAGTGGACTCCAACGGAATCCAACGCGCCGAACGAATAGTCAAGGGTACTCGCTTCAGCTCGGGTGCATTGTCCGAGCACCGCCTCGATCAACACCGAGAACCTGAGGCATCCTGACCGAGGGAATTTGTGCAACCTCCTCTTCACGAAGCTGCACGAACGATACAAGTTCCCCGCTGAATTTGAAAACACAAGCCTCAAAGGGAATAAAGTGAACAATGCTGCCCTCACGAAGATGAGCAAGGCCCTGTCTACTTGGAAAAGCAATGTGAAGAGAATGATCGAGAAAGGTGAGAGTTATGAGAAGATCAAGGAGAAAAATCCTTCGATCACCGAAGATGACTACAACGACTTCAAGATCAATTGCTCGAGCACCGCAAGCTCCCAATCAAGTGAGTGGGGGAAACAAATGCGGGAGCTGAACATAGGGGAACACACACTCGGTCCCGGCGGTTACAGAGTGGCGGAGCCTATATGGGACAAGGAGGAGGCGGACCGTGCCGAGCAAGGCCTACCGCCCCTCTTCGATACATACGGCGGTGACAAGCAGACCAGGAACTTTGTCAGGGCCCGGTACAAGAAGGACCCGAAAACAAAGGAGCTTACCACGGATCCGAAGACCAGGCAGCTTGAGCTTGTTCTGGTAAGGAATACACCCCCGCGTAATTAGCTCCATATGGTTGCATTCTAATTAATGAAGCCAATTTCTAAATGGTTCACATTCCTTCCGCAGCGATCGAAAGCGAGAGCGCTGGGTCGACTCAGAGCAACCCTTGGGACACCACTCTAAATAGGGGTTGAATGTAATGAAGAACAAGGATAAGCTCGAGAAGTCGACGTCACCTGGTCGTGTGGCCGCAAAGGCTTGTCGACAAAATGGGGTCATACTATACGCTGGTGTGCGGAAGGAGAAAAGACCAGCTCGGAAAGCCAGCGCGAGAGGTTCAAGAACTCAAGGCACAGGTGGCGCGGATTCGGAGATTGTCCAAGAGCAAGTGGAACAACGACTCGAGCGACGATCACCGCCCTTGTGCCTACCTTGATCTCGGGTTGAGGCGTGGATTGCGGGCGCCAACGAGGCCGCCCGATTCCTAGCTTCACGGCCAGCAACTCGTGATAATGCGATGGCGGGGCCATTGGTGCCTCCAGCGGAGGCGGCATTGGTGTCTCGACGCCGCACGGAGCTTAATGCACCGGGTGTACGCCGCGGCACCTCTCGCAGCAAGCGCCCCTCCGTAATCGCACGCCGCCGTTGGCGGTGCCTCTACATTAGCCGAGCTCGACGCCATCATCACGGTAACTAATTGCTCTCTCGCCGAGGACTTCATCTCCTTGCCTTTGATGGGCATCCCCGACGCCCTACATGTTTTCGCAGGGCGCCGCCGACGCGTGCACTCTCCTCCACTTCGTGAACAACGAGTTGGTCGATGTCGCCAAGGGCAAAATCGCTCAACCGGCAACCCTTGTTCCACGGTACCCAGATGCCACCCAACTTGTTTAGGGTTCAACTGGTTCGGTGCTGCCAGGCTGCGACGACTTGTTACCTCCGAATCGACCCGTCGGGGCCGACGATGATGACGTGATGACCTCGGCGCCGCTGAGCTGGCCCTGCTTTGGTCAAGAGCCAGATTCGTTTGGGGCGGGGACACCACCCCAAAGACAACACCGCCCCGTCGTGCGGCGCCAAGTCGGCCCCATGGCAAGACCGCCCGAACGGTGCGGACATCCCTATGCCATCGATCCAAACATGCATATGGCACAGGATCGTAATGACGACGACGCGACTATGATACATTTGGCAACGCCGATCAAGACTTTGCCGAGCATGGGTACGATGGCGACTTCATGGGGCCTCCTTCTCAAGAACCAAACCCAACAAAAGACGTGTGCGATCTAGCTCGTACCGCGGAGAAGCCAAGTTGCAACAGGCGCCGTCTGGCGTTCAGCTCTCAGGAGACGCCTCCAGCTGCCGACTTCACCGAGCCTCAGATAGGCGAGGTGTGAAATATTATCAGCCCCAACACACTCAAGAAGGCGGTCTGTGAGCAAAACTCGGTCCCATTACAGGAGAAGAAGAAGGCACGCAAAAGAAAGACTAAGAAGGGTGCGAGCCAGCCGGCACCGAGTACGATCCGTGCTCGGGACGGGCCACCTTCACCGCAGGATATCTCGAGGAGGGTGCATGTGGCGGGTAGGGCGATGCTACCGACAAATATGCTCAATGCTGCAACCGTGCTATGCGGAGTCTGCATGACAGTGTTCTTTCTTTGGAGAAGCGGCGTCTCGTGGAGAAGGATGTGGCATACCCGGTTTCGCGGCCAAGGTGCCGAGGGCAAGGGCTTTGTGGATAACTCCATCGGGCATACGATCGTCCTGCGTTTTGATGACATCCACGCTATGTTGAACCTTCATCCGCTGCACTACACCTTCGCTCGCTATTTTCGCTGAGTATGGAGATGCGGATCATTCGCGACAAGACCCCGGACATCGTGATAGTCGACCCTTCTACATGCGTGCCAAGATCTTGGGCAGCGCTGGGACCGCAAGTCGCGAAGTTCTTACCTCAAGGCGCCATTCGCAAACCAAGATAAGGATAACTTCCTCGTGCCTTACTTTCCCGAGTAAGTCCTCCCTCAACCGCCCGTAACATATGAATTCTTACATTTCGATCGCTTTTTCTTTTAACATTCCGTGTTTTCTGCAGTGACACACGTTGCACGCCATCCTCCTAAGCCCCAAATATTCCATGGCCACGATTTCGACCCGGACCGTCAATCGAACGTAGACTACACAAATGTCAAGAAGGTTCTTGATGATGTTCTCCTGCCACGCCAAATCTGGAGGCACCTTCACCAGGCCTATTCGTAGCACGGCAAGCACGTGTTCTCCCACAATACGACGCTCGCTGCGTCAAGCAGCCACCTGGCGGTCGAAGGGTGCCTACTACGCCATCCATCACATGCGGGCGATCGTGCGGGACCATCATCAACTTCGCTACCGAGTAAACCCAAGATTGGGCCGCGAGCGTGTCGGCAATCCAGACGCGGACCTCGACAAGAATTCTTTCGCATCCAATGGAGTTTGCGGAAATCATCCATCAAGATGTCCTTCGCACTCGGGCAGTTCTACCTCGAAATCAACCGTCCAACAGTGACATCGACACAATGCTACAAATGCAGGATGACAACGCCCGCTCTTTCATGACTCCCACGATAGACGGCGGCTTCATCCACGCCCGTCCCTTGAGTCGAGTTGTCTAGTTCTGAAACATCGATTGGCTCATGTTGTAATTAAACTTTAATGAACTTGTAGTATGTCTCTTTGGTTTCGAGAGTCGCTCAACTTAGATGTAATCGATGCTATTAATGTCTTGCTTTTTCTTCCGATCGCTCTGTTGCATACTTATATATTGCTTATGTATTGTCTGTGAATTGGTACTAACGCTTCGCTTGGCTAGTGCATAGCGATGCCGACGTATGTCGTGTACAAGGGTAAGGTTCCCGGAGTCTCACGATGATGGGAGGAGTGTCGGAGACAGGTTCACCGATTCAGCGGTAACAGTTACAAAGGGTACACCACTAGGGCCGAGGCCGAATCTAGATACGCCCGCTATCTAGCGGAGAGGGAGGGAGCGTTGAGGAACCGGATGAAGACGAGTTTCATCGTGATGATGCTCATCGTGATGACCGCAGCTCTCTTCTATGTGATGGTAGTTTAGATGATCGATATCGACTTGTAATGCGAAGATAAACTCGCTACTCGCGGTCTCGAGACTTGTAATATAATGTTCTATCTTTGTTCGGTCTTTTCAATTCGGAGACTAATATGATGAATTGTATTCGGAGACTAATATGATGAATTGTATTCAAAGACTAATCTTCTATTGTATTTGATGAATCTATTGTTGATGTGTGCTGTCTATATTTTGTCAAATTATACATTTTGTAACCTGTGCAAAAACAGAAAATAAAAAATAAAAAACCTAATATTCATACTAATGGCGCATCACATGATAAAGGCGCCATTAGTATGACGAGGCATACTAATGGCGCATCACGGGTAGTGCGCCATTAGTATGCTCTTGTTACTAATGGCGATCAGAGGTGGTGCGCCATTAGTATGCCAAAGCACTGGTATACATGCCCTCGGGAGGCATACTAATGGCGCACCCTCAAGATATACTAATGGCGCACCAGGTGGTGCGCCATTAGTATACTGATACTAATGGCGCACAGGTGGTGCGCCATTAGTAAAATTACTAATGGCGTGCTATCAATGGCGCACCTGTGATGCGCCATTAATGGCCATATTAGGTGCCCCATTAGTAGTGGTATTTCTAGTAGTGATCAAGGGATGGGATTATTTGACATGTCCCCCTCCAGGGGTTAGCTGCGGGATGGTATGTAAAACGGGTATAATGCTCGTAGTAGAGACCACCTGGACACTCGAGGTAGCTTTCTGCTTCCCTGGCTGTTGCATCGTGAGTTCGGCAATCCTAGAGCCGGACAGGGCTTCTGAAACACGGAGTCCTGAAAGTAAGAGAAAAGAAGAAAGGAAAAGAATGACACAATCAGGAGCCCCTAGTGCGGTTGAGCCGCATTATGGGCGTTCCATGGTCATGCCCCTCCCCTTATGCCCATGGTATCTCCAGAGCGTAGTTATGTACGCGTAGTACTGGCTTCGCAATTTCGCGAGGGCTGGGGTTGGGGCCGGATTGCTATGCGTGCTCGGATCATGCCAGGAGGTCTTGTTGTTGATTACTCCGGGCGCGCTTGACGGTGCTCGGACGTTTAGTAGCCGGACTCGAGAATTGCTGTTAGAGGCTGCTTTGCACCTCCGCCGCGAGGGCCGCCGTATGGTCCTCCGTTCAGAGAGAGCGTTCGGTGTTTCCATTAACCGTGATTACTCCTCGAGGGCCTGGCATCTTGAGCTTGAGGTATGCGTAGTGCGGCACCCCATTGAACTTTGCAAATGCGGTTCATCCAAGCAAGGCGTGATAGCCGCCATGAACGGGACTATGTCAAGATTAACTCTCGCTTCGAAGTTATCCGGGATCCAAGACCACTTCGAGTGTAACTGAGCCTGTACAATTGGCCTCTACACCTGGTATGACGCCTTTAAAGGTCGTATTTGTGGGTTTAATCCTTGAGGGGTATGCCCATTTTGCGCACTGTATCCTGATAGAGCAGGTTCAGGCTGCTACCGCCGTCCATCAGGACTCTAGTGAGTTGAAATCCGTCAATGAGTGGGTCAAGAACCAATGCGGCGAATCCGCCCTGGCGGATACTAGTGGGGTGGTCCCTTCGATCAAAGGTGATCGGGTAGGAGGACCATGGGTTGAACTTTGGGGCGACTGGCTCCATCGCATATACGTCCCTTAGTGCACGCTTCCGCTCCCTTTTGGGTATGTGGGTTGCGCATGTTCACCGTCCGCACTTGTGGGGGGAAGCCCTTCTATCCTCTATTGTTCAGCGGCCGGGGCTCCTCCTCGAAAGCGCTATGCAGCCCCTTGTCATTGAGTTCGGCATTTAACTTGCCTGCCTGTTTGAAGACCCAACAATCCCTGTTGGTGTGGTTGGCTGGTTTTTCGGGGGTGCCATGTATTTGGCACGAGCGATCGAGTATTCGGTCTAGATTCGACGGGCCCTGAGTATTTCTTTTGAACGGCTTTTTCCGCTGACCGGGTTTAGAGCCTCTGAATCCGTCATTGACTACCGTATCTTCAGCATTATCACCGTTAATGCGGCGCTTGTGCTTGTTTCGACGCGACCTGCCATTGTTGTCCTTGGTATCCGGACTACCAGGGTTTTTGGTCAAGTTGTTACTACGAGCTAGCCAGCTGTCCTCTCCCGCGCAAAAGCGGGTCATGAGCGTTGTGAGGGCTGCCATGGATTTCGGCTTTTCGTGTCCTTGGTGCCGGGCAAGCCACTTGTCACGGATGTTATGTTTGAAGGCTGCAAGGACCTCTGCATCCGGACAGTCAACGATTTGATTTCTCTTGGTTAGGAACCGTGTCCAGAATTGTCTGGCCGATTCTTCTGGCTGCTGAATTATGTGGCTGAGGTCATCGGCGTCTGGTGGTCGCACATATGTGCCGTGGAAGTTATCGAGGAATGCGGCTTCCAGGTCCTCCCAACAACCAATTGATTCTGCTGGCAAGCTGTTAAGCCAATGCCAAGCTAGTCCTTTAAGCTTGAGTGGGAGGTATTTGATGGCGTGTAGATCATCACCGCGGGCCATGTGGATATGGAGGAGGTAGTCCTCGATCCAAACCGCAGGATCTGTTGTGCCATCGTATGATTCGATGTTTACGGGTTTGAAACCCTCGGGGATTTGATGATCCATCACTTCGTCTGTGAAGCATAGTGGGTGTGCGACGCCTCTGTATTGAGCTATATCACGATGCAGCTCAAATGAGCTTTGTCTACTGTGTTCGGCCCGGCCGAAATTGCTGTATCCGGCGTGATGGTTATCATCACGTGTCGTGGGGCGCCCACGCGATCCGTAGATCGATCTTGTTTGCCTTGCCTTGCCCTCCAATATATCTCGCAGGTCTGGCGCGTTTCCCTGTGCCTTGGTACTTTTCTAGCGACGCCGGGGTGTGGCTTGAATGGAGGGTCTAGAGGCCTCTCTGTCGCGGCCACGGGGTGGCCGGTCGGCCGCATCATGCGCTGGTGATGTAGGTTTAGGTGCTGCTTCCTCTAATTGGGGTAGCAGCCTGCGTTTTGGGTATCTCTTGGAGGGGCGTTCGAGTTCGTACTCTTCGGCTGCAAGGACTTCAGTCCATCTGTCAGCTAGCAAGTCTTGGTCAGCTCTAAGCTGCTTGCCGTGGCCATAAGCCTGCATTTGAAATGCTCCTGTTCGGTGGGATCCTCAGGCACGACAAATTCTTCGTCGTCGAGGCTTGCCTCATCTTCGGAGGGAGGCATATAATTATCGTCCTCCACCTCCCTGTCTGCCGCTCTATCATGAGGGCTGGCTTCTCCCTCCTCCTGTGTTGAATCCTGCTGGAGGGGGTTGTCTTCGGCACTATCTGGGGTGTTATTATCTCCCGTGCTGGAATCATCATTTTTGCTATGGCGGGATTTAGAGCGGCGCCGCTGACGCCGGCGCTTGGGCTGTTTCTTGGAGGGGTCATCCTCCGCTATTCCATCGCCGTTCCCATCTTTTGGGATGTCCACCATGTATATGTCGTATGACGAGGTGGCCTTCTAGTGCCCTGTAGGCGCTGGTTATTGGTCGTCTCCAGCATCGTCGTCCATACCGTCGATGTCTTCGGAGTCGAAGTCAAGCATGTCGGTTAAATCATCGACAATGGCTATAAAGTGGGTGGTGGGTGGGCGTTGAATTTCTTCGTCGTCCGCATCCCAACCTTCCTGACCGTAATCCGGCCAAGGCTCTCCTGATAAAGAGAGAGACTTTAGTGAATTCAGGATGTCGTCAAAGGGCGAGTGCTGAAAGATGCCCGCGGCAGTGAACTCCATAACCGGCGCCCAATTGGATTCGATTGGCAGGGCGCGGAGGATTCGGATTCGGAGAGGAGTCCGCACCTTGGAGTCACGGTCTTCGCAGCGACAGGATGGAGTTGGCTTAATCGCCGTAGAGATCATAGCCCCGAGGCAGTGTCCAACCACTCGCCCTCGATCGCGGAGTCGGCTCGAGCTAAGGGTCGGAGCGACGCCGGTGCGCGACCTCGTGGCACTGCTCGCGGCGAGCTAGATCGTGCCCATCGAGACAAGGCGGCGCGCTTGGTTGTGGCTCAATCCGTCAAGATCAAGTCTCCGCGATGTCGGCCGTGTAGTTAAAACTCCCAAATCTAACCTGATGGCGGGCGTAGCTTTCGATCTGCTCCGGATGGCCAAGTGAATTGGCCCGCAGCAAAGCCGCCGAACACGAAGATCTGTCCCGGAGAAAAGTCTCACCCGGACGCGTCATTGTTGATGATCGAAGGAGCCATCGGGCCTAAGGATGATGACACGAGGAACTCTCAATGAAAGCACCAATGTCGGTGTCAAACCGGAGGATCTCGGTATTGGGTCCCGGCGTGCGTCTAGGCAGATGGTAACAGGAGACAAGGGACACGATGTTTTACCCAGGTTCGGCCCTCTCGATGGAGGTAAAACCCTACTCCTGCTTGATTAATATTGATGATATGGGTAGTACAAGAGTGGATCTACCACGAGCTCGGAGAGGCTAAACCCTAGAAGCTAGCCTATGGTATGATTGTTGTTCGTCCTACGGACTAAGACCCTCCGGTTTATATAGACACTGGGTAGGGTTAGGGTTACACAGAGTCGGTTACAATGGTAGGATATCTACATATCTGTATCGCCAAGCTTGCCTTCCACGCCAAGGAAATTCCCATCCGGACGCGGGACGAAGTCTTCAATCTTGTATCTTCATAGTCCAGGAGTCCGGCCAACAGTGATAGTTCGGCTATCCGGACACCCCTAATCCAGGACTCCCTCAGTATTCTACTCCTGGGTTCTTGAACCCGAGATTCACTCTACTCATTCATGTTGATAGTGTTTGCTAGTTCCTTTAGGATATTAGTAACCTTTGCGATAGTCCTCGAGGTCCGTGGTATATCCTTCTTCCAAATACCATGAACCAATAAGGCATAAGTTCTTTCAATTAAAAGATCACAACCAGAGTACTCTTGAGGAGTCCTCCATTCTATATTGTGATTCTGCCAGTTCTGCCTTTCTGCATGGGTTATCTGGAAGAAACCTGTTGAACTTGGTTTGACATATTAATCTATGCATCCACAACTCAAAAGATATGTGTTCCCTTGAGTTGTCCCTCTTCATTTGTATTCCGACCATCGTATATCAATTGATAGTCAGGAGTAATTGTTCATCCGTGTTATCGATGCTTATTATTCTTGTGGTCCGTCAAGCCATTCTGCTCTGGAATGACCAGGAGAAACAAACTCCAGTACCTCATCCATATCCAAGATTGGGTCAAAGCAGTTGTAATCCGCAAATCAAATGCCAAACCAGCTTTTGATTCTGTTCTACCTCGGAGTATTACCCCCTTTATGTCAGGATTGTCATGAGGATTGCACCATTTCTCATGAATTCTTGACGTAGTGATACTTCTCGCTATCATTATTCATTCCTCGGTCCCGTCTTGTCGTAACCGGAATGCCGACAAGTGAACTGTGATGTGTGAAATCGATACTCCTAGCAACCTCGTTGCTTGGTAGTTAATGGACAATATTCTCATGCTTAGCATGTTGGTTATTAAATCATCATCCTAAGATTGATTGTGCTACCTAGTCCTTATTTCTGGTGCACTCTTCGATAAATGAGTTAGGATTGTGTTAATCCCTCACTCTTTTGATCATATCATCTTGCCCTGAAAAGCAAGGTTGTTCTCGAGCTTAGTAACATACCGGTGGTTCGTGATTTTCTGAATATCTTCTCGGAAGCATTACCAGGTTGTCCCCTAACTGTTATGTTGAGCTCGTGACCAAGTTGGTTTCTTGTGAACCACCCTTTCTCCAAGAATCTGTGTTGGATACCAATGAGCTAGTTGGCTGAGCTAAACAACAACTTGGAGAGTTGGAAGATAACAGCTTGTCTGACTTAGTTCATCACTAAGGGATACCCTTGTGTGTGTGTGTGTTGAAGAAAGATGATATCTCCATCGGTTGGTCCTCGTGATCAGTTGTTGGATCTATTGCCTTGTCAAAACTTTGACTTGAGTATGGGCCATCGTCAAGTCAAATCAGAACCAACGATGTTCGTAATGTTGTCTTACTCGTGGTTGATCCCTCGAGCATACACCATTACATCTTTTGGTCTGACCAATGCTATCACCGTGTTCACATGATGGTGGAAGTCCAGTGATATGGAAATTCCGATGAGTTGTTGTTGAACCCCATCAGCAGCATTTTGTCTCCCCCGTGATTCATGCTGAACATCAACCTAGTGTTGAAAATTTTATAAGAAATGCCTTCATGTTCCGTTCATGAAGCTTATGCTTGGATGGAAGGAGTGACTTTCTCGAATTCATGTGCATTTGGTGCAAGATGCCGCCGTGAGTTCGACAAAGATTGTTTTTGTTCCTCGGGAATCATCCCAAATCAGTCATGCATATGTGCGAAGTACGCTATGGTTTGACAGGCTCGCTACCTCCATTCCATATGTATTCCCTAGCACCCCAAGCCACTGATTGATTTGTTCAAGGAAGAAGAGTTGCTGTGAGAATACTAGTTCATGCATAAGACTTCGATATCCTTGTTGATGGTTCCCCACCTGAACTCGGTAGTGTTTTATATAAGACTACTACGTGGTTATGCTTGTCTGGGACAATGTGTTCACATGTATGTAGAAGAACCAACTCATGTTTTGGAGCTTGCTATCTTAGTTCATTCCCCGAGAATCCCGCAACTCTGTCTCGTCGGTTTGTGTTGCAAACTTTCTTTTCCAGACATGCTGTCTGAAATATCCTGTTTCCAACCAGATCTGAATCTCAGGCAGATATGATGGTTGGAACATTTCCAACATATGCATGTTGTTCCCAGCTTGCACCCCATCATGCCAATTTTCCATGGGCTGTCCTTCTTAGCAGTTGTTGTCCAGGATCATCTTCAAAAGTGGTCTTGTCATGGGTCCCATTCATTTCCAGTGATAAGCAAAAGTCATCCATTGCATTGTCTTCAACAAGGTAGTCCACATCATCCATCCTAGTGTGAGTATGCCATTTCTTTGAGATCTTTCAATCGATCAATTATCAATTGCCTTAAGATGGTATGAAGAGTTTCAATGATCTATGGATCAAAAGTAATTCTTTTTGCCACTTAAGGGAACAGTCCAACAAGTCACCTCTCCTAAGGTGCCCCGTTATGGAACCATGGCAATTATTTCCTCGCCACCTTGACACCATCCACCATCTTTCTAAGCATGGAATTGTTGCCCACCAAATCAAACCCCGTCGTTGTTCTTCCATCCCTCTCGATGTGTTTTGTGTCTCAACTCGAGATGTTTCAACATCTCATTCCACGAGTTGATATGAAATAGCTCGATCTTCGAGAAGATCAATCATAGTAGAGTTTCTTTCCGTCATCATCGCGTGGATGAAGATATCAAAAGCAAGGATGTCAAGATCAACGTATGCAACGAATCAACAACCTTATGAGGTGCAACCTGGATCGTGAAGATTGTGTTGGTCTTGTGCCCCTCTGTCTTCTTACCTCACGTATTGAATCTCGGGACGAGATTCTTGTTTAGTGGGGGTGAGTTGTCACAGCCCCAGAATTGTTTGTAATTAGTTGCATCTGCATCCATGCATCATGTTTGATTTCAAAGGAAATTTTGAAGTGGGGATGACCAAGCCCTAGCACTAAAGAAATTCAAATAGGTTCAACTAAAAATATTTTTCAATGAACCCAAATGGCCTTCAAAAATGTTCACCATTTTGGAAAATCTTGAAGCAAGAAGCGAGATATTGCACATTTTTCCATGACATTTGGATTATTGAATTAACTCATATTGTATTTCAATTGGGGCATTAAAATTCTATAAATATTTTTAAATGCTCTAATAATTCTGAAACTAGTTTTGGGTTGTTGGAAATAATCCAAACACTGCCCCTAATTATTTTCAGGATTTTACAAAATGGATTAGTATTTTTACTAATCCAAAACAGAATAACAAAATAGAAAAGCAGAACAAATTATTAATAAAGAGAGAGAGAGAGAGCTGACTTGGCGCCCCCTGGTCCGGCCCAACTCGGCCCAGTCCATCTGGCCGTGCCAGTCGTCCCCATCCTTTTGACAGAAGGACGCCAGGCGTGTGCCCCTCGCGCGGCCACGCGCCTCGGCCACGTCCTGCTTCCCGCCGCCTCCCCGACGCGTCTGGACGATGCCACGCACCCCCTGGTCCTCTCCCTCGCTCCCCTCGCTCCCCTCGTCCTTTCTCCTCCCCTAGATCCCTCTCTCTCTCACCACCGAGCGGGGCTCGTCGCCACCGACGTCGTTCACCGTAGCCACCGCCTCCCCCTGAACCTCTCTCCGCCCCCATAAGATTCCCCACGACCACCACTTACTCCTCGACGAGACACGTGAGCTCGGCCGCCCTGCATCGCCGTCTTCTCCCTCCGGTCGCCGAGATCGCCGACAACGCCATGACGCCGTCCGTGCCTCCCCGAGCCCAATGAGACCGCCGACGACCTCGCTGTGAGCTCCACTCCGTTTCCCCTCCCTTGTTTTGCTCGTTCCCGTGCCATAGCACCCTCGCCACATGCCCGAGCACCGCCGTCCGCCATGGCTGCCTAGCCTCCTCGACCCGAGCCCCTCCGCTCGAACCTATGGCACCGGCGTGTTTCTGGTGGCCCGCAGATGCCACCTAGCCCATCAGCTCCTCCCCTGGCGCACACAGCCGCATCCCCGCGCGTGTCCGAACTCCGGCCACCGCCTCGCTCGCCACCGCCGATGCCACAATGCACCCCAGCCGCTGCCGCTCGTTGCGTTGGATGCGGGAGAGCCTGGGCTTCGCATTCATGCCATCCGCCGTTGATTTGGTCGCCGGAGGAGCGTTTCCGCCGCCCTCCGCCGTCTCTGGCATCGCCGACGACGAGCCATGGGTCAACTCCGGTGAGTTTGACCCTGGTTGACCAGATTTGACTCCCCTCTGAGTCACTGACACGCGGGCCCGGCCCTACTAACTAATCTAGGATTAGTGCTAATTAAACCAGGATAGTTTAGTTAGTAACTGACCTACGGGTCCCACTGGTCAGTTTGACCTGGACCTGCCCCGTTGACCGCTGACATCACCCTGACGATATGCCGACGCATTAATTCAATTACTGGAATTATTCTTATACAGGAAATTCCAGAAAATAGCCAAAACTTCTAAAAATCATAGAAAATCAACCGTAGCTCAGAATGAAATAGTTTATATATGAAAAATGATCAGAAAAATCCAATCTATCCATCTGTACCATTCTCATGCATGATAGAACAACTTAGGGATGCTGTTTAGGCCAAATCTTATAATGGCATTTAAACCTTCACATATGGAGTTTGAATTTGAACCTAGGGTTCAAACGAACTTCATTTAACCAGCTGCTAGTTGCATTAGCTCAAACCACATCATATTGCCATGTCATGATCATGCATCATATTGTGCATTGCATTGATGGTGTTTCCTTCTGTGTTGCCGGTGTTTGTCCCCTCTCAGTAGACGACGTACCGATGATGAGTTCGATGACACCGATGAAGAACTATATTATCTTCGGAAGTGCCAGGCAAGCAAAACCCCCTTGTTCATTCCGATACAATCCCACTCTCTCGCTTCTTCTCTCTTTTACTGCATTACGATAACAACAACAACATATTTGTTACTTGCTGCGGTAGCTGAACCCTTTTCCTCTGGATGACCTGACATTGCCACAGTAAATAGATGAAACCCACTAGCATGAGTAGGAGTTGTTTGAGCCCTAATGTGCCTACTCATACATGCTTGTTTGTCATGCCTGCTACTGCTTAGAGTTGAGTCAGGTCTGATTCATTGGGGATGAATCGGAGGTGTGTGAACATGTCCTACTGTTGAGAGCTAAGTGTGTGAACACGATTTGGTAAAGGTAGCGGTGAGAGGCCATGTAGGAGTACATGGTGGGTTGTCTCATTGCAGCCGTCCTCAGGAACTGAGTTCTGTGTTTGTGATCCATGAAACATTTACTACCACACATTGGGCTCCGGGCACTCCAAGCTCTCTCGACTTATTAATCAACTTGATCTCTGTCCTAGAGTTGCAACTAGTTTCTCGTGTTTGTAGGATATGTGTTGGGGGCCGTGCGTAGCGCTGACCCTAGGGGTGGGCTATGTTGCGGTAGAGACATGAGGCACGGTGTACTGGGACGCCTGTTTGGTGCCTCGGGAACCCTGCTCTCATCATTTGGGGTCGTGAGCGACACCCCGATCGGATCTCCTCAAGGATGGAACCCGAATAGGCGATAAACCTGGACCAGAGACTTGTGTGGTTAGTCAGGTCGTGGCCGACTCCCTCACCAGGCTTCCGCTTGAAGGTTGCCGAGATACACGACGTGTACATGGTGGTAAGTGGCGAGAGCGTGTGTGAAGAAGTACACCCCTGCAGGGTTAACATCATCTATTCGAATAGCCATGTCCGCGGTAAAGGACTTCTGGGTTGCCTATAACAGTTCATAGGCAAGTGAAAGTGGATACTCTAAAATACGCAAGATAAGCGTGAGTGCTATGGAGGGCGTTCTCGTAGGGAGACGAGAGCAGATCCATAGTGGTGTATTGATATGGTGAATATGTGGACTCGTGTGCGCCACGTCAAAAGAGTTATTTGCATTCGTAGTTCAGGATAGCCACCGAGTCAAAGCTGGCTTGCTGCAGTCAAACTCCACCACCCCCTTTGTTGATACCGATGCATATGTAGTTAGTTCTGATATAAGTCTTGCTGGGTACATTTGTACTCACGTTTGCTTAATTTATGTTTTGCAGAGAGACTTCAGTATCGCTAATAGTTCCGCGTGGACTTCGACGTATAGCTTGATACCTCAGCTACGATCTTGTGCCCTCGGCAGGATCTGGTAGATAGTCAGGCTTCTCAGCCTTTTTCATTTGTACATGTCTTTAGAAGCCTTTGTAGATGCATTTTTCATTTGTAGAAGCCTTTTTCATTTGTAGATAGTCTCGCTAATGGTTCCGCGTGGACTTCGACGTATAGCTTGATACCTCAGCTACGATCTTGTGCCCTCGGCAGGATCTGGTAGATAGTCAGGCTTCTCAGCCTTTTTCATTTGTAGATGTCTGTACTCAGACATGTTAAACTTCCGCGTGTGCTTTGATTTGTATGCTTTGAATGTTGGGTCATGAGACCCATGTTTGTAATATCTCGCTCCTCGGAGCCTAATGAATAAATACTTGAGTCGTAGAGTTATGTTGTGATGCCATGTTGTATATACACATATCGAGCATATTGTGTGTATGATTGAAATGCTTGGTATGTGTGGGATCCAAAAACCTAGTTGTTTATCCTTGGTAGCATATCTTATGGGGAAATGTAGTCTTGTGCTTCCATGAGCCATAGTAGTCCACTACAACCCGGTTCACCGGAGTCCTGCTAGCCCAGCACTACTGCTCCGGAACACTTGTGTAACACCCCGGATACAACTTTCCATATTCGTAACTCCGACTCTTGCCCTTTCCGGAGATGTGATTTATTATTTCCTTCGTGGTTGGGTTTGTCGGTTGTTTTGCATTTTGTTCTTGTTCTGCATCTCATCTCATGGCATCATCTGCATTTCATCCGCATGTTTTTCAAAACTTGCATCCGTTCGGGTTCCGCCGTTTCTCTCCGTTGTCCGTTCCGAGTCCGGATACACTCGCACGCGCCCGCGGCACCTCCGAAATTTCATTTTATTAGTGGTTTAATAATGTTCTCGGAATGAGTTGCAACTTGTCGTGCGGTCTTATTATAGTGTAGACAGGCCGCCTGCCAAGTTTCGTCGCATTCGGAGTCCATTTGATAGCCCAACCGTTAAACCTACTACCGCGATATAGCGGTATATTCGTCGACGTTTTGGTCTCCGGAAGCAGATACCGGCCCTCCTCTCTCTTCTCCCCTCGCAGGTCTCACCACAGCCCACCTAGTCCATCCTCCTTCCCTCTTCGCTTCGGGGTTGTCCGACACGACCGCCTTGCGGTCCGAAACCCTCTCGCACAAATGCATCAGACCTCGCGCGTCGTCAAACCTCCCGAACCCGACCCGGGCACTCGTTACCGTTGTGTCCGGATCATCTCCTAACATCTACAAAACATCTCCGTTTTGTTATTTGGGCTCCCTAACTATTTTATTCGCGACCGTCCGATCACGATCGGAGGGACCCAGACGACCCCTACCCTAATCCCCTGCCTATATAAGTCTAACCCTAGACCTAGCCGTCCCATCCATCAAATCCTCCCCCGCCGCCGCCACTCTCTCCCTTGGTTTCAGCGCCGACCAACCACATCATCGCCCGATCCTCTGTCCCATCCATCTCAGATCCATCCCTCCAACCGCAGCCTCGAGACCACCTCCGTGATTCCCAGACACGCAGCCAACCCCGAGCCGCCCTCACCCTCGAGCTCCACCGGAATCGCGCCCCTGGATCCTCTGCTTCGACCATCTCCATGGAGCCGAGTTCCCCCGCACCTCCTCTTGTTCTTCCCGAAGGCCAGCAGAGCCCACGCGTCTCCTCCGCCTCGTCCCTGCCACCGGCAGCAGGAGCAGCTCACGCATCCCCGAACCCCGAGCACATGCACCGTCGTCGTCTAAGATGAGCGCCGCCCTGGTTCCCTTTCTCCCTTTCCTCCGGTTCGCTCTTCTCATCTCTCTCTCTGTTCGTTGCAGCAGCAGCCCCGCGCAATGGAGCTCCAAGTCCGTCGGCCTGCCTCCGTTTCGATCTGGCACAGAACGGCACCCCGGCGACCTCCCGTGTCCGGATCCGGCCTCCCATCCCCTGCGCCCGAGCTCCCTTTACTAAAGCCGTCGCCCCGCGCCAAGTTCCTCGTCGCGCCGCCTCGCCAAGTGCCGCTGCTGCTCTGCTTCGGGACCCTCACCTCCGCCCGGTTCCTTCACCGCCAAGTCCTGCGCCACGCCATGCTGTTCAGCACCAGGCCGCCACCCAGTTCACCCACGACGCCGGGAACCGCTCCGCCATGACCGGATCTGCCGCGTCTGCCGTCTGCCTCCTTCTCCAGGCGCCTCCCTCGCCCGCTCCCGCGTTCGGTCGCAGTCGTCCTCGCCCTGCTGACCTCGCCGGAGCCCCGCTCCACCGTCCCCGGCCTCGTCAAACACCGCCTCCTCCTTTGCTTCGAGCAGGAGGACGAGACGCGCCCGATCCGCCTCGTTTGCTCGTCAACGCCCGCACCCCTGCCTCGCGTTGACCGCGCCAAGTTCCACGGCCGCACGCGCCTGGGCCGGCCTCGCCTCGACCCGGTAGCTCTGCTGCCCTTTCCTCTCCACGGGCCAAGGCCCATGGTGAGCCTCGGCGCCTGCTCCCGTGCCTAGCAGATTTCGCCCGATCTGTTTTTTTCAGATCTGTGATTTTGCCAATTATCCGAGAATTACCGTTTTGCGAATAGTCCCCTAGATCTTGCATTTAATAACTTCCTAATGGTGCATCGGATTAAAATGTTTTGTATATGTAATTTGCTCAGGAAATTGTGTAGATTAATATTTTGCCACTTTCATCTATGTTTAAAATGTTTAGCTTGCTGTTTATTTAACTTTGCTAATTATGCCATGTTAAAATGATTTAATTCATAACTAAATAACCGTAACTCGGAATTAAATGTTCTTTATATGTAATTGGGGTGGAAAAATGCCTAGATTAACATGGTCCACTTTATGTTGATGTTTAACAACTCTAAAGTTGTGTTTAGGGCAGATCAGGACCGAATCTAAAATATTGCTCATGGGGATTTTCCGGAATTGTTGTTTCTTATTTCCGGCCTCATTTAACTTGCCTAAATAGCTAGTTTAATTATGCTCCACCTCTTGCCATGTTTAACAACATTTAATATTGTTGTGTACCTAACCGAGATCAAACTAAATAAGTGTTGTGGTGTTCCGTCAATATGCAACTCGTTGCATATTGAGCTCCACTTAATTTGTAGGATTGTTTGTGCATATTGCCATGCCATGCCTCTTTAAACCGGACATACATCATACTTGATTGTGCATCATGCCATGTTTATGTGATGGTTGTTTTACTATGTTGTTTGTTTGTTTCCGGTTTGCTTCTCTCGTTAGCTTCGGTTTCGTTCCGGAGTTGTGAGGATTCGTTCGACTTCGTCCGTTTGTCTTCTTCATGGATTCGTTCTTCTTCCTTGCGGGATTTCAGGCAAGATGACCATACCCTCGAAATCACTACTATCTTTGCTTGCTAGATGCTCGCTCTTTTGCTATGCCTATGCTACGATGCCTATCACTTGCTATATCAAGCCATCCCAAATTGCCATGAACCTCTAACCTTTTGCACCCTTCCTAGCAAACTGTTGTTTGGCTATGTTACCGCATTGCTCAGCCCCTCTTATAGCGTTGTTAGTTGCAGGTGAAGATGAAGTTTGTTCCTTGTTGGAACATGGAGATTTTGTTCCTTGTTGGAACATGTTTACTTGTTGGGATATCACAATATATCTTATTTAATTAATGCATCTATATACTTGGTAAAGGGTGGAAGGCTCGGCCTTATGCCTGGTGTTTTGTTCCACTCTTGCCGCCCTAGTTTCCGTCATATCGGTGTTATGTTCCCGGATTTTGCGTCCCTAACGCGGTCGGGTGATTTATGGGACCCCCTTGACAGTTCGCTTTGAATAAGACTTTTCCAGCAAGGCCCAACATTGGTTTTACCATTTGCCTCACCACCACCTATCTTTTCCCTTGGGAGTCGCTCTCTCGAGGGTCATCTTTATTTAGCCCCCGGACCAGTGCTTTTCTAAGTGCTGGCCCGAACCGAGTAGATCATGGGCCCCTCGTGGCAACTCGAGGTTTGGTTTTACTCAGAGGATGTCTCATCGGTGTTGCCTCGAGAACGAGATATGTGCAGCTCCTATCGGGATTGTCGGCGCATCGGGCGGTCTTGCTGGTCTTGTTTTATTGCTGTGAAATGTCTTGTAGCCGGGATTCCGAGACTGATCGGGCTTCCCGGGGAGAAGGTCTATTCCTTCGTTGATCGCGAGAGCTTATCATGGGCTAAGTTGGGACACCCTGCAGGGTTTGAACTTTCAAAGCCGTGCCCGCGGTTATGTGGCAGATGGGAATTTGTTAATGTCGGTTGTAGAAAACCGAAGTTGATCTTAATTAAAATACACCAATCGCGTGTGTAACCGTGATGGTCTCTTCTCGGTGAGTCCGGGAAGTGAACACGGTGTTGGAGTTATGCTTGACGTAAGTAGCTTCAGGATCACTTCTTGATCATAGTTGTTCGACCGTGCTTTGCCCCTCTTCTCGCTCTCTTTTGCGTATGTTAGCCACCATATATGCTAGTCGCTTGCTGCAGCTCCACCTCACTACCCTGTCCTACCTTGAAGCTTAAATAGTCTTGATCTCGGGTGTGAGATTGCTGAGTCCCGTGACTCACAGATACTTCAAAACCAGTTTGCGGTGCCGATGAAACCGTGCGGTGATGGACCCGAGCTCAAGGAGGGCTCGATGAAGATCTTGTTCTTTGTGTTGTTTCGTTTGAGTTGATCAATAGTGGAGCCAGTTGGGACGATCGGGGATCTGTGTAGCATTTGGGGTAGTCTTCTTTTATTTTGGTTCCGTAGTCGGACCTTGATTGTATCTGTATGATGTAATGTTTTACTCATGTATTGTGTGAAGTGGCGATTGTAAGCCAACTATGTATCTCTTTTCCTTATGTATTACATGGGTTGTGTGAAGATTACCTCACTTGCGACATTGCTTTCAATGCGGTTATGCCTCTAAGTCGTGCTTCGACGACGTGGGAGATATAGCCGCATCGAGGCGTTCAAGTTGGTAATCGAGCCTTCCCGACTTAGGAGCCCCTACTTGATTGTTTCTTGACGTTGTTGAGTCTAGAATGGAAAATGTTTTGAGTCTTAGGATTATATATATCGGAGAGTAGGATTTTTTTACTCCTCAGTCCCTTCGTCGCTCTGGTGAGGTATCCTGACGTAGATGTTTTGTCTCTTCTCTCCTCAAATTTCACTAAATTTTTTTTTAGGATCACGTGGGTATCTTGGAATCGTTCCGATGGTTTTGTGACGAGAACATTGTTCTTGGTGCCTCCTGACATTTAGGGGTTGTGGCAGTGTCCCGGGGAGTTGAGCTCCGAGGTGTTGTCGTCACAATTTTATCGCTGATTCTGGAATACCGAGTTTTGCCGACATCGAAATCTCTTTTGTGCAGTTGTTGGTGAGATAACCCCGATAGCCCGATCTTGTGGCGAAAAGGGAGTATTGCCATGACTTGTATAACGGATGTTTTTCAAGGTCGAGGTACACGATTTCGAGGATTTCTTGGTTATGTGTTGACGGATGGATACAAATGGATCTAGGTATTGTTAGTTTGGGTGATATATTTTGTGTCCCCTGTATCCCCAACACCAGATTGCATAACCAGAAAGTTTGGGAGTTTATAGGTGGAATTCTAGTAGCTTACGGGATATTCTTTCCGACGGATGTATGATTTGAGATTGGGGTTCAACGTCTAGTGGTCCGCCCATTCACGGTCGATTCTGATGGTCGCGAGGCGTCTTAAAGAATCCTTGGCTATGCTGATTCGGGACGTCTTATTTGTCATTCGTGACGTCCGCTATACGTCGTGTCCGTGTGGGCCCCACCACGAACACTTTGGGCGAAATCTCTATCATGTGTTTGTTCCGGCTCATTCTTGAAGCCAATCCTTTGTTTTTGTTTTGTTTTGTTTTGTGGTATTCAAGTTGCTTCAATGCCAAGTGTTGATTCCATACCTTTCCTAAATGGTGTTCTCATATTGCTATGTGAATACTAATCCTTTTTTATCACTGAGCTTGTCATGTTAATTCTTTTTCCCAACCGGCATGCTTCTCTTCAAGTGAATCCGATCATTCCAACATTCGAAACATCAATTCTAAGCTTTTTCTCAACGGTGTTCGTTTCATCCGACCCAAGTTGTTTTGATTTCCCGCCCTCCCACCCTTTTTCTTCAAGGACTCAGATTTCTTAATCAAGTATCCATTTTATTGAGTGAAGTTTCTTCATTCTTTTCTTTCAATGTTCTTATCCGGTGTTTTTCCCATGAAGATGCTCAACAGTTTCAAGTTCATCATTCATCATTCTCGTATTCTTTTCCGGTGGACTCAAGTCAAGTTTTCAGTGTTGATCGTATTCTTTTCATCATTTCAAATGCTTTCCCATGTCGGTGCATCTCTTAATCATCCATTTCTCGCTATTCAATTGTTCCGGAGCGTTGAAGATATCTCAGAAGATTCTAGTTTCCATTCTCAATTCACTCAAGTTCTTTTGAGGATGCTATCTCATTCAAGCCATTTAATTCAACCGGTGCAATATCTATTTCAAACAATTGTTCAACGGTGGTTCTTTTGAGTGGGCCCTAACCCACAGGTCTTTTCGAGGATCTTACGACGACTTTTATTTTTCGGAGTTATTCTCAAATTCTTTGCAAAGTTTGACGTAAGAATGATTTATCATCAGTCAAATGTATTTCTCCAAGATCTTCCAAATTATTTTCATTGTTGGTTCAACCTTCCTAATTTGCATTCCGGAGTGCTTCAATAATTCATGGTGGTGTTTCTCGTCGGCATTCTCAAATTTTGAAGATTAAAGAAGAGTTTCTCTTAAATCTCGCTTCTTTCTCTTCAAGATTCATTGGTTCTAGCTTCGTGCCATCCTCATAATTGTTTTGATTGTGAGAATTCTTTTAACCCACCCGGAGCATTTCAGGAGTCTTTTCAGTTTGATTCTTCGGAGCCCATCATCTCAGAATTATTCATTCAAGCGTTGAACTCTGGTTTTCCAAATCTCACCGGTGCATCGTCGAAATATCCTCTAATCAGTTCATGATCTCTTCGTTCTAATGTATCTAAATTTTGTCAAGCATCTTTATTCGTTTTCCAATTCTTCCCGGCGAATTGTGCTTTTGCTACGTTCATTCTCAATTATTATGGTGGTTTGTTCAAGAGTTCTCTTCCTTCGTGATCATATAGACTCATTCGTTCTTTCCAATTCCACCGGTGAATTGTTGAAGACCTTCCCAAGTTTGCGCTATATCTATCTGTAATCATTATCAATGAGAATAAGTAGTATGCCTAATCCATTTTGTCATCAATTTAATTGGTGAAGGATGAGCATAATGTAATTCTTATTCTTGTTTCATCGAGTAAGTTCAATTCCTTATTCCGGAGGATCGTCAAAAATTCTTGATTTCAGATGTCCATCTTTTTCTTTCCGGAGTTCCAACTTTTCTCGGTTATATCATTTCAAAGCTTCATCTTATCACTGCAAGGCTTCACCTTGTGTTGTCAACTTCTCTTTCTTTTATCACCCTTTTGTTTACCGGAGTTCTCCATGGAGGCTCTACATGATGGTTCATCAAGGATTCTTTTAATTATTAATTGGTCATCAAGATTTCTCTCGGAGTTATGATCCGCCAAGCTATACTCAAAATTGAACATGGTGCTCAACACATGTTTTGTTTTGAGGAGTTCAAGCATTCTTCTTCTTGCATTCCGAAGTGCTATTCTTTCTACCTTATCTCTTGAGATGGTGTTATGTCACTCTTGGCAATTTCTCCTCGTGTTTCATGATTCACATGTTGTCAAGAATGAGGTATTTTAAATCCATCAATCTCTTCATTGGACTTATCTTGGGCTTTATTTCACCTAAAGCTTTCCCTAAGGATTGTTGCTATTTATGGTGCTTATTAATGACCCAAGTTCTTCATTTGTCCTCCCGGTGAAATAAGTTTCTCGTCTCCTTGTTGATATCAATCCAATCATTTGTTTCCGTTGGTGGCAGAAGCTCACCTCATAATTTTGAGATGGTTTCCATAAGCCCACTACAAGCTTAATCATTTCGTTGTTGGTTTTCCAACAACTCCGTTCAATTCTTCTTTGCAAGGGTGCTTTTCCAAGTTCATTTGCGGCAGAAGTTGTCATTATCTTCTCCGTTCTTTTCTTTCCAACCATCTAGTTTTTCATTGCATTCTTTCATTTCTATCGGAGGCTTTGTGATGCTGCTCTCTTCGACCCATCATCTTTCTTTTGTCAAGATCATGTTCTTTTCCTTGCTTATCGTTTTTAACCGGAGTGTCATGTTTTCATTCGAGTTTTCTCATCTTATCAAGTTTTGCCTGCTTCCTCAACCGGAGAGCTGTCTGAAATCCTTCTTACCCCTTGTGCCACTCTTTCTATAGTTCCGGAGGCAGTATGTTGTTGATTTCATCAAGTATCACCCCATCTTCTCAAGTTCATGTTATATTCCTTCCATGCTCAATCGGAGTGCTGCCCGAATTCTTCCTCTCTCATCTTGTTTTAAACGGAGTGGTTTCGAATTCTATCTTGTCCATTAAACTCTTGATTTATGCCTTTTCAACCTTCAAGTTATCGTAATGTTCCTTGTTCCTCTTTTCTAACAGAGTGTTTTCAACTTTGTTCATCTTCGTTGCTCTCTTTCTTTCATTTTGCTCAACCTCTCAAGGTTCTTTGGTTTCACAAGTTTGTCAAAGAAGCAACTTAGTTTTACCTCTTCTCTGCCTCTTCCTTTTTCCCCCGGTGCCATCCTAGATCTCGGGACGAGATCCTCTCGTAGTGGTGGAGTGTTGTAACACCCCGGATACAACTTTCCATATTCGTAACTCCGACTCTTGCCCTTTCCGGAGATGTGATTTATTATTTCCTTCGTGGTTGGGTTTGTCGGTTGTTTTGCATTTTGTTCTTGTTCTGCATCTCATCTCATGGCATCATCTGCATTTCATCCGCATGTTTTTCAAAACTTGCATCCGCTCGGGTTCCGCCGTTTCTCTCCGTTGTCCGCTCCGAGTCCGATACACTCGCACGCAGCGCTGCACCTCCGAAATTTCATTTTATTAGTGGTTTAATAATGTTCTCGGAATGAGTTGCAACTTGTCGTGCGGTCTTATTATAGTGTAGACAGGCCGCTGCCAAGTTTAAATCGCATTCGGAGTCCATTTGATAGCCCAACCGTTAAACCTACTACCGCGATATAGCCGGTATATTCGTCAGACGTTTTCGGTCTCCGGAAACAGATACCGGGCCCTCCCTCTCTCTTCTCCCCCTCGCAGTCTCACCACAGCCCACCTAGTCCATCCTCCTTCCCCTCTTCGCTTCCGGGGTTGTCCGATACGACCGCACGGTCCGAAACCCTCTCGACAAGGCATCAGACCCTCAAGCGTCCAAACCTCCCTCAACCCGACCGGGCACTCGTTACCGTTGTCCGGATCATCTCTAACATCTACAAAACATCTCCGTTTTGTTATTTGGGCTCCCTAACTATTTTATTCGCGATCGTCCGACACGATCGGAGGGACCTGCACGACCCTACCCTAATCCCCGCCTATATAAGTCTAACCCTAGACCTAGCCGTCCCATCCATCAAATCCTCCCCCGCCGCCACTCTCTCCCTTGGTTTCAGCGCCGACCAACCACATCATCGCCTCGATCCTCTCTGTCCCATCCATCTCAGATCCATCCCTCCAACCGCAGCCTCGCACCACCTCCCGTGATTCCCACACGCAGCCAACCCCGAGCGCCGCCTCACCTCGAGCTCCACGGAATCGCGCCTGGATCCTCTCGCTTCACCATCTCCATGGAGCCGAGTTCCCCGCACCTCCTCTTGTTCTTCCCGAAGGCCAGCAGAGCCCACGCGTCTCCTCCGCTCGCCCCGCCACCGGCAGCAGGAGCAGCTCACGATCCCCGAACCCCGAGCACATGCACCCGCTGCGCCTAAGATGAGCGCCGCCTACGGTTCCTTTCTCCCTTTCCTCCGGTTCGCTCTTCTCATCTCTCTCTCTGTTCAAGCAGCAGCAGCCCGCCGCAATGGAGCTCCAAGTCCGTCGGCTGCCTCCGCTTCGATCCGCATGAACGGCACCCCAGCGACCTCCGTGTCCGGATCCGGCCTCCCATCCTCGCGCCGAGCTCCCTTTACTAAAGCCGCCTCGCGCCAAGTTCCTCGTCGCGCCGCCAAGTGCCGCTGCTGCTGCGCCGGGACCTCACCTCCGCCGTTCCTTCACCGCCAAGTCTGCGCCACGCCATGCTGTTCAGCACCAGCCGCCACCAGTTCACCCACGACGCTGGAACGCTCCGCCATGACCGGATCTGCCCGCTCGCTGCCGTCGCCTCCTTCTCCAGCGCCTCGCCTCGCCGCCTGCTCGTCGGTGCGATCGCCTCGCCTGCTGACCTCGCCGGAGCCCCGCTCCACCGTCCCCGGCCTCGTCAAACACCGCCTCCTCCTTTGCTTCGAGCAGGAGGACGAGACGCGCCCGATCCGCCTCGTTTGCTCGTCAACGCCCGCACCCCTGCCTCGCGTTGACCGCGCCAAGTTCCACGGCCGCACGCGCCTGGGCCGGCCTCGCCTCGACCCAGCTGGCTCTGCCTGCCCCTTTCCTCTCCACCGGGCCAAGGCCCATGGTGAGCCTCCAGCGCCCTGCTCCCGTGCCTAGCAGATTTCGGCCCGATCTGTTTTTTTTTCAGATCTGTGATTTTGCCAATTATCCAGAGAATTACCGTTTTGCAGAATAGTCCCCCTAGATCTTGCATTTAATAACTTCCTAATGGTGCATCGGATTAAAATGTTTTGTATATGTAATTTGCTCAGGAAATTGTGTAGATTAATATTTTGCCACTTTCATCTATGTTTAAAATGTTTAGCTTGCTGTTTATTTAACTTTGCTAATTATGCCATGTTAAAATGATTTAATTCATAACTAAATAACCGTAACTCGGAATTAAATGTTCTTTATATGTAATTGGGGTGGAAAAATGCCTAGATTAACATGGTCCACTTTATGTTGATGTTTAACAACTCAAAAATTGTGTTTAGGGCAGATCAGGACCGAATCTAAAATATTGCTCATGGGGATTTTCCGGAATTGTTGTTTCTTATTTCCGGCCTCATTTAACTTGCCTAAATAGCTAGTTTAATTATGCTCCACCTCTTGCCATGTTTAACAACATTTAATATTGTTGTGTACCTAACCGAGATCAAACTAAATAAGTGTTAGAAATTCGTCAATATGCAACTCGCTGCATATTGAGCTCCACTTAATTTGTAGGATTGTTTGTGCATATTGCCATGCCATGCCTCTTTAAACCGGACATACATCATACTTGATTGTGCATCATGCCATGTTTATGTGATGGTTGTTTTACTATGTTGTTTGTTTGTTTCGGTTTGCTTCTCTCGTTAGCTTCGGTTTCGTTCGGAGTTGTGAGGATTCGATTCGACTTCGTCCGCTTGTCTTCTTCATGGATTCGTTCTTCTTCCTTGCGGGATTTCAGGCAAGATGACCATACCCTCGAAATCACTACTATCTTTGCTTGCTAGATGCTCGCTCTTTTGCTATGCCTATGCTACGATGCCTATCACTTGCTATATCAAGCCATCCCAAATTGCCATGAACCTCTAACCTTTTGCACCTTCCTAGCAAACCGTTGTTTGGCTATGTTACCGCATTGCTCAGCCCCTCTTATAGCGTTGTTAGTTGCGGTGAAGATGAAGTTTGTTCCTTGTTGGAACATGTTTACTTGTTGGGATATCACAATATATCTTATTTAATTAATGCATCTATATACTTGGTAAAGGGTGGAAGGCTCGGCCTTATGCCTGGTGTTTTGTTCCACTCTTGCCGCCCTAGTTTCCGTCATATCGGTGTTATGTTCCCGGATTTTGCGTCCCTAACGCGGTCGGGTGATTTATGGGACCCCCTTGACAGTTCGCTTTGAATAAGACTTTTCCAGCAAGGCCCAACATTGGTTTTACCATTTGCCTCACCACCACCTATCTTTTCCCTTGGGAGTCGCTCTCTCGAGGGTCATCTTTATTTAGCCCCCCCCGGACCAGTGCTTTTCTAAGTGCTGGCCCGAACCGAGTAGATCGGGGCCCCTCGTGGCAACTCGAGGTTTGGTTTTACTCGTAGGATGTCTCATCCGTGTTGCCCGAGAACGAGATATGTGCAGCTCCTATCGGGATTGTCGGCGCATCGGGCGGTCTTCTGGTCTTGTTTTATTGCTGTGAAATGTCTTGTAGCCGGATTCCGAGACTGATCGGGCTTCCCGGGAGAAGGTCTATTCGCCGTTGATCGCGAGAGCTTATCATGGGCTAAGTTGGGACACCCTGCAGGGTTTGAACTTTCGAAAGCCGTGCTCCGCGGTTATGTGGCAGATGGGAATTTGTTAATGTCGGTTGTAGAAAACCGAAGTTGATCTTAATTAAAATACACCAACGGCGTGTGTAACGTGATGGTCTCTTCTCGGTGAGTCCGGGAAGTGAACACGGTGTTGGAGTTATGCTTGACGTAAGTAGCTTCAGGATCACTTCTTGATCATAGTTGTTCGACCGTGCTTTGCCCCCTCTTCTCGCTCTCTTTTGCGTATGTTAGCCACCATATATGCTAGTCGCTTGCTGCAGCTCCACCTCACTACCCTGTCCTACCTTGAAGCTTAAATAGTCTTGATCTCGCGGGTGTGAGATTGCTGAGTCCCGTGACTCACAGATACTTCAAAACCAGTTTGCGGTGCCGATGAAACCGTGCGGTGATGGACCCGAGCTCAAGGAGGGGCTCGATGAAGATCTTGTTCTTTGTGTTGTTTCGTTTCAGTTGATCAAGAGTGGAGCCAGTTGGGACGATCGGGGATCCGTGTAGCATTTGGGGTAGTCTTCTTTTATTTTGGTTCCGTAGTCGGACCTTGATTGTATCTGTATGATGTAATGTTTTACTCATGTATTGTGTGAAGTGGCGATTGTAAGCCAACTATGTATCTCTTTTCCCTTATGTATTACATGGGTTGTGTGAAGATTACCTCACTTGCGACATTGCTTTCAATGCGGTTATGCCTCTAAGTCGTGCTTCGACACGTGGGAGATATAGCCGCATCGAGGGCGTTTCAACTTGACTGGCCGGCATGTGATTCACTTTGTTCGTGTGTCTGTCCCTTCGGGGAAATGTCACGCGATGACATCCGGAGTCCTGCCTAGCCTGCTATAGCCCGGGTTCCCGGAGTCCTGTTAGCCCAGTGCTACAGCCCGGATTCGCACGCTGCTGACCGACATGCTCGATGTTGATTCATGTATGCATGTCCCTATAAGTTAGTGCCACTTTGGGTTTACGACTAGCCATGTCGGCCCGGGTTCTTTGTCATATGGATGCTAGCGACACTATCATATACGTGAGCCAAAAGGCGCAAACGGTCCCGGGCGATGGTAAGGCGAGACCCGTGGGAATACCGTGTGTGAGGCCGCAAAGTGATATGAGGTGTTACCGGCTAGATCGATGTGACTTGGAATTGGGGTCCTGACAGCCGGTCCTGGCGGGTGTACCTTTACCGGATGAAATGCCCAAGAAGAGTTGTCTGATGTACCGTTGCGAGAACAAAGCCGAATTTACCGCGAGCATGCCCTCCTTTCATGAGTGCGCCCGATCGGTCTGGTGGGGTCCTGCAAGAACCCCGTCGACGTGGTCCCCTTCCTCGCCGCCGGTGCCGAGCTCGCCCCAAGTGAGGGTGCAAGAGGGCGAGCTCCGATGGAGATTAGTGGCCCAAGCGCTGAGGAGCACATGTCGCGTGGTGATCCTGGGGCGTCATCCTCGGGAGGCCGCGATCCCTCCCCTGGGGCGTCGGTTGCTGAGGTGATGCAGCACGCGGTTCCCGAGGTCAAAGCCCCGGAAGCCTCAGGATGTCGTGGTGAGGCGGCATCCGACTGCTCACCGCAGCTGGGCACCCCTGAAGTTGTCCCTCCAAGCTCTTCCTCGGCCTCGCCCCGCGCTGGTCGCCACGTCCAGCGCTTCGGTCGGCTTTGCATGGACTTCGAGGAGCTCCGCAATAGGAAAGGATCCCCGAGCGGCAACAACATCTTTGGGCCGTTGAAGCAGCGGAAGTACTTTGCTGTCGACGAGTAAGTACTGCACCTTGCGATTTCTTGATTGCTGCTTTCTTTCCTGACGCTAGCTCTTCAGGACCCCTTCTTCCAGGACCACTGGGTCCATCGTGAAGCAATCCTCGCCTTCCTCGGCACCCCCGTTGGCCTTGTGCACCCCGAGCCTGCATGCCGCGCCCGGAGCCGGGCCGGCCGAGGGGGTGCACTCGCCTTCTTGGAGCCTCGAAATCACGAACTCGTTGCCCTTCCTGCATGGTCTGGCTTGGAGCCTGGCGGGCGTTCCCCGTTCTCCTCCTCTGGTTATGGACAATAGCTGGTTGGGCTCGGACTTCAGCTCCTCCTCCAGCGACAGGCCCCGACTGGCTAGGGCCCCCCGCAAGGACTGGCTGGCACCTGGGGCAGCACCATCCCCCAGCCCCCTGCCAAGAGGTGGCGCGTTGCTTGATGTCCCGCCTGCAGTCCCCGGGATGGAGGATGAGGTGAGCCACGCGTTTGAGTTCGAGCGCGGGTCGTTCGCCATGAGCTCTTCCAGGACGCGATGGGCGCGATGAACCGACTTGGCGAAGAACTTGCGGGTGTCGACTCGCATCTCGAGGCTGAAGGTCTTCGGCTGGCGGAGGAGTGGCGCAAGCTGAGGGTGGCTGTCAACCTGGGCCGCAACCAGCGTGACCTTGACAATGCCAAAGCCGAGGCGTCCCTCAAGATTTTCCGCAAAGCTTGCTCCCGAGCCTTGGAGGAGGCTCGCGAGGCTGACCGCCGTCGCGAGGCCGCGGAGAAGCGCGCGCGGGAGATCCAGGCCTGGAGTGCATCCCTAGAGCAGCAGGTGGAGGCGCGCAGAGCCGCCCTTGCGTCGCTAAGGGGGACGCCTGCCGAGGAAGAGGAGGTCCAGAAGCGCGAGGAGGCGCTGGCTCTGGAAGCCGTGGAGCGCAGCCCTGAGCTCAAGCAATGGGAGACGAGGGAGCGTCAGGTTGCTCAAGCAGAAGATGCCGTCGGGGCTCGTGAGGCCAAGGTCCAGGAGGAAGTCGATCGCCAGGTGGCCCGGGTTCGCGCGGATCTCGAAGATCGGTACGACCTGAAGCTGAAGCTTGCAGGACCAGAGGCGGCGGGCAGGACCGCCGCTCTCAGGCCCAGGTTAGACGAGGCGGAGAGGTGTGGGGAGGCCACGGCGGCTGCCTTGGTCACGGCGCAGGCGGAGTTGGCCTCCGCCCGCGCCGAGCTGCTTCTACTTCAGAAACGGGTTGATGATGCCGAGGCCGTCGCACGGCAGAACAGGGAGGAAGTGCTTCAACGGCGGACGCTGGAGCGCGAGCATGCCCCCATGCTTCAAGACATCCGGAACAGGGCTAACACCGCCATGGGCTTCATCTGCGACGAGAATGCACTGCCCCCCCCCACCACTCGAATGACTACGCCAGCCACCTAACCTTCTTCACCAACATGGTGACGCGCCTGGAAGCCCAGTCGGACAGGGCCCACTAGCTCGTGCAAGAGAGGAGCCGGGGCCTGCTCGGGCGTGCGTTCTCCCGCATCTCCAGCCACCTCCGGAACACCTTTCCGGACATCGACTTTGACGCCGCCATTGCCCCCGTGCCACAGGCCGTCCGAGGCGACCTGGCGCAGTGGGTGGAGGACAACATGGAGGCGCTGGTCAGAGCCTTCGCCTCTGACGATGATGACGCGGTGATGGTCGTCGCGGACGAAGGCGACGTGGTTAACGACGGCGACGGAGGCATCGCCGAAGGCGGCGGAGCCGTCGCCGAAGGCGGCAACGGTGAGACGAAGACAACGGCGACGCGAGTGACGCGTCCGAGGGCGATGTAGCGAGCGACATATCTGGCTGATCCCATGTCCTCTTGTCGTTTCATCCTGTACTCAAAAACTCAGGCATGGCGCCTAAAGATTGTGAGAGCATTTTGGGAGGGGAAGCCCCTCATGTAAGCAAATCATGATTTCTACTCCTTTATGCCGAACCGAGGGTGCGTTTTGGTTGGTCATGAGTCCGGCGGCAAGTTTTACCGCTGTGGCTTACCTTAGCTGGAGCGAGCCCTCGATCAGGTTGTGAGGTCGAGAATCGCTACGGGGCTCCGGAAGGGCCTGCTGACCCGCCCGAGAGGGCCTCGCGAGGTTCATGCGCCAATAGTGGTGCTACATGTGCTGCGCCCAGCCCCGCTCGCGAGGGGCCCGCGAGGGGGAGGAGACAATCGTGCACTTCGTGACAAAGCAAGAGCCGGACAGCAATAAGTCACTCGAACAAGAAAAGGTACCCCCGCGTGCATCAAGGAAAACTCAACTTCAACTTAAATCCAAATCCAGAAAGCTAGGCTACAGAAGAAGAGATCAAAAGCAAATGGCCACGTCCGGCACCTAGTCTAGTATTCTGGTCTTCGAGTCTTCTCACAAACGCGAAGCTAAGTGCTGCCACTAGGCGTTGGTGGGAGCCCCAGGGCCTGAGGCGGGCACCCCTAAGACTCTGGGGCGTGTACATCCCCACTCATTATTACGTGATAGTGTCACGGGTGGCGAGCTTCACAGGCACTGGGCCTTCTTCACAGGAACCGGCCTTGCTTCATATCGCCAGACGAGGGCCCCGCCTTGTGCCTCCCTCGACCACCTTTGAGCCGACAGGCAACCTGGACGACACAAAGGGGGAAAAGGGGACGCCAGCGGTGCCCTTGGCGACCACGGGTCCTTTGCCGGGGGAAGGCTCGCCGGCACCTCCCCGGCAGAGGGCCTACCTCCGGGCGCTGCCTGGCTTCGCGCGAAGTGGGGAGGGGCCTTGCTCCTGACTGCCTCCTCGTGCCCCCCAGTGTGCTTTCCCCGGCGAAAGAGATGCCGCTATGTTGGGTTCGTCGACCGACGCTGTGACCTGGTTCACTTGCAACCTACTGCTTGCGTAAGCCTGCTCTGAGAGATTAGCGGTACCTCAGCTGTTGTTCTTTGGCGCGATCGTTGGCTTCTCCGTTGGTTCTCGGAAGGCTTCAACTTCTAGGTTCCTTCTTCCCAATCTTCTCCAAGGAATGAGCCGAGGTCGCCCTTCCGTGCGTACTCTAGTCCATCATGCGGGCACGAGGCTTCCGGGTCAGCACTCAACACCTCGCCGTAGTGCCCCACACTTCATGTCACCCGGCCCAGCGTGGCATCCTGAGGACGGTAGCGCGGCATCACACCTTGACCATGGGAGGCGACGCTTGTGCTCATAGCTTATCAGTGGGCGGCACGGGCGGCGGAGCCGTGCCGCCGCCGGGCCGCGGTCTGTATTGACGAAGCCCCTGTGCACACCTGGCGCTGCAGGCGGCGAGGCCTGCCGTGAGACCCCGTAGTGGCCTGAGGAGGAAGCTGGTAGCAGAAGGGCGGCGCTCCCGATGCCACTGCATCCAGCAGCTCAGCGACGCGTTCCAGCAGCGCATCCCGGCCGCTCTCCATCACTCGGCACCGCAGCAGCTCTCACGCCACCGTGAGCGCTGCCCGCATGTTCGCCTGCTCCCGCCGTGAGTGCGGTGCCGTTGCTGCGCCGTTGCTTGCTGCCCTGGCAGCGGCTCGTACTTGCCGTGAAGTGAGGGTGGATGACGTCTGGCCGCGCCGCCCGCGCCCGGCAGCATTGGACGGCGCTCGCGCCTCCTGGAGCGCGGGCTCGAGGTCTTCATGGACAGGTGACACCGCTCGGGCTGGCCAAGCTGCCCAGCGGTCAGAGTCTGGCCTTGGGTTGCCGGACATCGGGGTGTGGGGCATCAGTGGATCGATCGGCGGGGAAGAGGCTCCGGCGCACCCCTACCTGGCACGCCAAATGTTGGATGTGGGGTTCTGGCAAACCCTTAAGGTTCGAACTCTGGGGTGCGCGCAAAGTTCTTTCCCTCCTACCGATCAACGCCCTAGCTCGCTAAGATCTCGCATTTAACTCGGATTTAACCGGCAACACAGAAGACACGAGATTTATACTAGTTCGGGCCACTGCTAGGTGTAATACCCTTACCCAAGGTGTGTGTGGTGGATTGCCTCTTGGGCTGATGAAGAATAGATAAGAGGAAGAACAGCCTCCCGAGGTTGAGGTGTTCTGTGTTAGGTGTGTGGCTAAGGATTGGCCCAAGGCTAGACCAGATCTGCATGAGAAGCCCTACTATGGTGGCTAGTTCTCTTATATAGGCCTTGGTCCTCTCCCCAAATATTGAGCGGAAGGAGCCAATAACGGCATGGCTAATTTGAAAGGGGACGGCTAGTACAAGCTATCCCGACAAAATGGTCTTTGCCTCAAAAGGCTCCGTGGTGACGCCTGCCTTTGGCTCCATGGTGACCTCCGGCCCGCTGTCCTGCTGGTCTTGGTCTCACAGTAATCGACACGGAAACCTTTGCTCGATGCTCGGCATTCAGCTACTGCGCTTGCTTCCTTAGCACCAAAGAGGAAATAAGGACGCTGCTACCGGCACCCGCTTAGTGTCGATCGTCATGGCTTACATCACGAGAGCCTCACGAGGTTTGCCCCGCTTGATATCTCCGCCTCGCGAGGCAGCTCCGGTGAGGCCGCCCCGAGGAGGTCTTATGTTGTCCGCTTCGCGAGGCTTTGCCCATCGCGAGGGTCTTGAATGCTTTGTCGATGAAGATGGGACATACAGGCCTGCTCGCATAGCCACGCCGTGGGCCGTAGGCAAGCAAGTCTGGGAAACCTCGTTCCCAGAATGCCGACATCCACGGACACTACAAAAAAATACACTTCCGTGATGATACGTGTTTGACACTGTAGGTTACGTTTTCTGTCATGCATGTACATCCATGACAATTTTATGACAGAATCACGATAGTCATACCTATGCTGTCGTAGAAGTGTTCCATGACATTACCAAAATTATCATCACGGAAGTGTCCACTTCCATGACGATAAATCACGCCCACGTAAGTGCTTTCGTCAGGGTGACCGACACGTGGCATCCACCGTAACGGAACGCCGTTAAGCTTATCGGGTCCGGTTTTGGATCCAATAACCCGCTAACAGCCCGGACCAATGGGGATTTTCCACGGTAATTTCTGATTCACGATGTAAACATGTGTCACTCCAGTTGGCATGTGTCACTCATCCAATGGGCGAGATGCGCCTATGATATGTTGACGTGGACCGCCCAAAAGTGGCCTGTATCGTTTAAATGGGCCGCCCAACTAAAGGCCCGCGAGATTTTGTGGTCCATAATGGGCCGACCCAGCTAAAGGCCCACGAGATTTTGCGGACCATAATGGGCTGGCCTTGCTAAAGGCCCACAAGATTTTTGAGCCATAATGGGCCGCCTGTAAAGGCCCACAAGATTTTTGCGGGCCATAATGGGTCGGCCCAGGTGAAGGCCCACAAGATTTTTGTGGACCATAATGGGCCGGCCCAGCTAAAGGCCCACGAGGTTTCACCGACATTAATGGGTCGGCCCAGCTGTAGGCCCACAAGATTTTGAGGACCCTAGTAGGCCGGCCCATTAACTGGCTGCCATGTTTTGGGCCAATTGTGGGCCCATATTTGATCCGGTCCATTAATGGCCTACCACGTTCCGGTCCTAACAATGGCCCATATGAGATCCGGCCTGTTAAAAGCCTACCACGTTCTGGGCCAAATTACGGCCCAGATCAGGTCCGGCCCTTTAAGAGGGTTTGGGCTAAATTATGGCCCATATCAGATTCGGCCCGTCAACTGGAGGCTATGCTTTTGGGCCCACTTTCTAAAGGCCCATTTAGTAATTCGTCCTAATATTAGTTTCGGCCTGTTAAGGGCCTGCTTAACATTTCGGCCCTATATTAATTTTGGCTGTTAAAGCCCATCATATAGTTGGGCCTAACTACGCCAGGTTTGCATCCGCCTGCCTGCAACCGATTATCTTTTTGGGCCAAACAAGGACTGAGACAATTTTGGCCTATTAAAACCCCATGATTTGATTGGCACAATCATGGGCGAGTGGTCCATTTTTGGCTTCGGCTGCCCGTGAGCTGTTCGCACGCGTTTAGCCCAACCTACTTCTCAACCCTACTAAAAGCCCATTGAGTTTTCTTGCAAAAGAGGGTCGTGCGGTTTACTCGGCCTATTAAAGGTCTGAATCTACTAGTGGGCCAGCTTTAGATTTAGCCTTCTAACGGACCAAGATGACGGGACCATGATGCGGATCATACATCGTGATTGCATGACTGCCCGATTATGTACCTGTAATTTTACGGTTTGGCCGGTTTATCGAAGACAGGATATATATATATATATATATATATATATATATATATATATATATATATATATATATATATATATATATATATATATATATATATATATATATATGTGTCGGTGTACTAGAGTAGGGTACCTAGTATCCCGAACTCGTGCCGGCGATTGCAAAGCACCCAGCGGCAAGGCTTGCTGGTGACTGCTAAGGTCCTCCATGGTTCCTTTGGAGCCATTCAAGAACAAAGTATTTAAGCTAAGGAGACAAGGCCCCTGCAAGAGGAGCTTGCCGAAGGCCAACCAAGGCACCTAGGAGACAAGGCTCTCAAGAAGAGGAGCTTGGGGAAGACCCGTGAGTGACAAGCTTCCGGACGCGACAAGGCAACAACAGCGGCAAAGGCGCTTGCAGCGCAGTATCACCATTCTATTCCTGCGCTCCAAGACATCCACTAACGATGTCGCCTCGCACCTTTCAGCGTAGCTGTGGCAAGAGGTCTGTCGGCCGGAGCACGGTGGCAAGCGGCGCCGACAAGATTGCCATCGTGGTAAGCGGTGGCGCCCCGACGGTCCCTGCTTGCACTGCTTGGGCGACATAGACGGCATTTAATGCCTTTGTCCCTCGCCATCGTGGTTAGGTATGATACACTGCATGTAGCTGTACCAACCGCAATTCCTTTTCCATTTTTACCCTTGTCTACATTGCCACCGTCGGAGACCCTTGAGCAAAATAAAAGGAGGCCCATGCTAACGAGAGGGGGGTTCGAAGGTTCAAGCCGTAAAACACTCACGCTTAGGTCTCAAGTAGCAACCGTGTATATCGTAGCACCTCGGCGTTCCTCAGCTGTAACTCAATACACTCGACATGCAGCAGAGAGGAGTGTTATCTCTCGGAGAGCTCCGGTTGGGTAACTGCTCGTGTTTCGCCACCGATCCTTCTTCGTGCGTACGATTTCCTCGCCGAACCGAAGGGGCTCGGTCCGCCGTCCCATAGGTGTTCGTGGGTCGATCAGCTTCGACATCTTTGGGGCGCCAGTAGGCGTCGAGATTGTGTGAACTCTGATCCGGCGTTCACACGAAGCTAGATCTTCATCTTCTTCATCGACATGCCACCAAGAAGAAGGCTTCGTGGCAGCTGATCCGTCCATCGATCCCACCACCACCGGAGCAAACGGGTGGTGGGTAGACGCCGCGTAAGAACGGCGTCGACAAAGGAGCCCACGGTGCTGCCAAGTCCAAGGACAAGGCTGCAGCAGACCTCAGCGTCTCAGACATGCACCGCGCCCATCTCAGAGGCGCGGACCGACAGCGCCATGGTATTCACAATGCCATACGCCATGGACCAAGATCGAGCTGGTGGATCTCGGATGCTCAAGACCAGCATGCACGCCAACATGCAGATCGAAGCGAGGCACGGTCGCTGACGGGATATCGCTCCTTCTAACATAGTTAGAAGTCCGAGCATATCCCGCCTCGCGCCGCTCGCCATCGCCGCCACCACTCCAGCGAAGCTTTGGCGAGCTCAACCGCCCTGGATTATCCTCCAACAGCCGACAAGGTCGATGAATGGAGGGCCACCATCCGTAGTCTCATCGGCTTTGCTAACGGCGACACCCGCGCGCAGCCGAGTACATCGCTGCCATGGAAGGACTGCTACACGAGCCGGTGGCGATTTAAACCGTGGGGGTGCAACCACCATGCACTCTCCACCTCAAGGCTAAGATCGCCAACTCGCCGGATCCACCTCGACAGCGACTCCACCGCCATCGGATCCACGAGCTCGCCGCGATCAGCGCCAAGTTCTTCACGAACGACAAGAAGAAGACGCCGAACTCGCATCGAAGCGTCAAGAGAAGCGCGTCAATCCGACCAGCCGCTGGGCCCTCTGTCGACATGCATGCGCCGGGGAACCAGCGATTTGCCGACGTGGTAGGTTGCCCTGCGCTCACTCGTGAGCTGCGGCAAGTCCAAAGGGTCCCAGCAAGAAGAATTTCTGCCGACGCATGCAGAAGCACGACGGCAAGACGCATCCGTCGGAGTTCCTCAGCATCTACACCATTGCGGTGCAAGCTGCCGGGGGGCGAGACGACAAGATCCTGGCCAACTACTTCCCGCTGGTACTCAAGCCCAATGTCAGATCCTGGCTCATGCACTTGCCGGACAACTCCATATCCTCTTGGGCGGATCTATGCCATCAGTTTGTCGGCGCCTTTACAGGCGGCCACAAGCCTCATGGCCAAGAGAGCGATCTTCATCTGCTGCGCCTGTAGGAAGGAGAGCCCGCAAGTACATTCAGAGATTCAGCCACAGACAAAGACAACATCCCAGATGTCCACCCCTGCCGGTAATCAGCTGCTCCATCGAACATGCGAAACCGTGAGGATGCGGAGGAGATGGCGATGTGCAAGATCAGAGATGTCATGAGCTATATGCCCCGCCGACAAGTGTGCGCGTGCTAAGGAAGGGAGGAGACACCCCGGAGAGAATACAGAAGCAGGAGGATCTGATAGTGAGGAGGCTGCCCCGGCAAAGAAAAGTTGGCAGCGGAACAACAGGAAGAAGAAAGGCAAAGATGTGCTAGTCGCTGAGCAGTCCGGCAACGGAGGTGGCGCCAAGAAGGCCAAGGATGGTAGCTCCGGTAAGGAGGTTGCCGCGGGCACCAACTGCCAGGCTGTGGCGGTCGCCGACAAGCAAGACGGCACCAACAAGCAGTACTGCAAGATCCACCGCACCAAGGGCCATGACCTCCAGAGCTGCAAGAAGGTCGAGCAGCTTATCGAGCAGCAAAAGGCTGAATACGAGCGACGCGACAAGGAGAAGGCTCAGAAGGTGCTGGAGGATAGCAAGAAATGCCCGCCGAGGAGGACGCCGCGGCAAGGCTAAGCAGCGGCAAGGAGACAGACCTCCTCGCCGCCGCCATAAGGATGAAGATGACGACGCATACGATGAAGATATGGATGATGACAAGACCGATGAGCAGGAGTTCCGTAAAGCCACAGAGGTCTTGTGCGTTGACGGCGGTGCTTCTCGTGATACTTCACACCGCCAGCTCAAGCGGTGGATGCGGAAGTCAATGCGCGTAACCATCCGTCGAGTCACGCAAGCCTCGAAATGGTCCAGACGCTTATCATCTTTGATATTGAGGACCACCTCGATCGATAATCGGCGTCGGTGCTTGCCGATGTTGGTTTCACCAACTATCCGCAACCTCAAGGTCACTAAGATGCTAGTTGACGGCAGGGCGGCTTGAACCTGATCTCCTCCGCGTACTCTACAAACTCCAGATCCCTGATGGCGAAGCTCAAGAGACCGCACATTCCAAGGAATCAATCCGGGAAGGAGCAAGTCAAGGAAAGATCACGCTGCCGGTGACATTTGGCAGCGAAGTTGAACTTCAGGACTGAGAGGGTCACTTTTGACGTTGCTGACTTTCCATTGCCTTACAATGGGATACTTGGCCGTCTAGCACTCGCCAGATTCATGGCAGCCTCTCATTATGCATACAACATGCTGAAGATGCCATGCCCGATAAGTGTCATCTCTGTCCCTGGCGACAAGAAGGATGCTCTTATCTGCGCCGACAAGATCTACCGGGAAGCAGCAGCCGCAACAGATCGCAAGTCACTTGCCGTTGAAGCTCCCGGGGCGAAGAAGAAGACCAAGCCCGCAAGAGTTTGATGCCCACTCGCAAGCGCACCTCTTCGAGTGCTGCGCTACCGTCGAGGACGCACCATCTAGCTCCACCGCAAGTGTAAGAAGACGATGGCAGCTCCACCAGAGACCAAGAAGGTGTCCGCCAAGGAGGACGGCACTGGTGGTACCTTCACCATCGCTGCCACTCTCGACCCTAAATAGGAAGCGCTGCGTTGCTTTCCTCATGGGCTTAACGCCGACGTGTTTGCGTGGCAACCGTCCCGACATCCCCGTGTTCCCAGTGAAAGTAATCGAGCACCATCTTGCCGTCTCGCCCCTCATGCGCGCCCGCCAAGCGGTAAAGTCGTGAAGCAGGCAGTGGAGCGCCAAGAATTCATCGCGAGAAGAAATCAAGAAATTGGAAGCAAGAGGCCTTGTCGAGGGGTGCTCCATCCTACATGGTTGGCTAATCCATGTAGTCGCGTAAGAAGGCAAACGGGAAATGGAGGCTTTGTATCGACTTTACCGATGTTAATAAAGCTTGTCCTAAAGATCCATTTCCCTTGCCGCGCATCGATCAGATTGTTGACTCCACGGCCGGATGTGACTTTCTTTCATTTCTTGATGCATACTCGTGGTACCATCGATCTTCATGGCTGAAGAGGATGAGGAGAAAACCGTGATTCATCACCCCATGTGGCTACATAATGCTTCAGACGGATGCCTTTCGGATTAAAGAATGCTGGTTCAACATTTGCAAGAGTAGTCCATGACGCTTTTGAGCCGCAAATACACGTAAATGTGGAAGCCTACATGGATGACATAGTGGTCAAGAGCAAGAGACAAGGCACTCGATTCAAGATTTAGATTAAACCTTTGCAAATCTGCGCAAGATCAACCTCAAGCTCAACCCCGAGAAGTGTGTGTTTGGAGTCCCCTCGCAAGCTTCTCGGATTCTTCGTCATCTCAGCGGGAATTGAAGCCAATCCCGACAAGATCAAGGCCATTGAGCAGATTGAAGCACCAAAGCGCGTCAAGGATGTACGAAGACTTCCGGCTATGTAGCTGCTCAAGACGGTTTATCTCTAGGTCTGCTGAATGCGCGCTGCCATTTTTCAAATATTGAAAAAGGCAGGTCCAATGAAAATGGACTCCGAAGCGGAGGCTGCTGCTTGCAGACTTAAAAGATACCTGTCCTCCACTCCAACACTTGTCGCACTCTAGGCCACAAGAGAAGTTGTTGCTATATATAGCGGCAACCAATCAAGTGGTTAGTGCTGCGTTAGTAGCGAGAGGGAGGCGGATGATGAGCTAGCAACCACGGCGAGATGCATCCGGCGACAAGCAAGGGACTTCACCGCAAGCTCTAGTCCCGATAAAGATGGATTCGCGTGACATGCGGATGAGAAGATCGCAAAAGAATGGTGCAAATACGCAGTTTACTTTGTCGGTTCCTTTTGCGAGGGCTAGGTCAAGGTACTCGGTGTGTAGAAATTGCTTTTCGCCTTCTCATGGCTCCTCGAGAAAGCTGCGCCATTACTTCCAAGCACATGAGATCACGAACATCACTCGCTTTCCATAAGAGGATATGCAAAAATCCGTAGCAACAGGCAAGATTGTCGAGTGGAGCATCGAACCCCATCAGCTTTGGCCTCAAGTTTGAGAGAACTTCAACTATCCAAAGCGAGCATTGGCGGAGTTCATAGCAGAATGGACGCCAACACAAGATGAAGAAATTCCAAACAAGCATCCCGTCAAGGAAGCAAGCAAAGAGTGGTCTGATGTACTTTGATGGTGCCTTCGCTGCAAGGCCCGGTAGGAGCATGCTACTTGTTCACCCACCGGAGAGCACCTCAAGTAATAGTCCGGATGCACTTTCCCAAGGAGCAAGCAACGAACAATACCGCAGAGTATGAAGGTTTGCTTGCCGGTCTCGTGATCGAAAGCAGACCTTGGGATCAAGAAGCTCATTGTCGTGGGTGACTCACAATTGTGCGTCCGCCAAGTGAACAAGAATTATCGAGTCCATTGATGGAAGCTTACGTTGATGAAGTGAGAAAGCTAGAAGAGCACTTTGACGGCCCATACTGATGGAATATGTTCCAAGAGCTCGTAACGACATTGCCGATGGCACCGTCGAAGGCGCCACACTTAAGTTACCTCATGGAACCAGTGGATCTTTGTGCTCAAAGGCTGACTCAACCAAATGCGTAACATGCCATCAATCTGGACAGAACAAGAAGAGGAAGATTGATCTCGGTGACTATTTTCCGCAGAGCTCCCCAAGCAGCCTCCAAGAAGGTCCCCAAGATCAACACCAAGAGTCGCTGAGGAGCAGCCTGGCTCCCACAAGCCCTAGGGTTTGTTCCGTTCAAGCGAGACGCCTCGACAAGTTTTGCTCCGGCAAGCTTGACGGGGCGTCAAACTGTTCGGCTGAGCGCGCGAGTTCTCGCCAGAGAAGCGGATGTTCCCGCAAAGCAGCGGATGTGCCTTTTAGTCCTTGTTGTCGAGCCATAGTCTCCAAAGATGGCGCAGCAGATTGTCCATTTCCTTCTGACGGGAGAACTTCCCAAGAGCAGAGAAGAAGGAAAGAGTAGCCCGGCAGAATCAAGTATGTACCAGTTTGTCGATTTACAAACTGCTACGTAAGAAGACTCAACGGTGTGAAATTGAAGTGTATTCACCGAAGATGGATGAAGCCGCTAAGGAAGATACATGGAGGCATATGTGGTCACCACATTGGCGAAGAGCACTTACGTCAAAGCGTGCTCAAGCAAGGTTTCTTTTGGCCGACAGCCCTCCGGATGCAAGCGCACAAGTAACCAAGTGTGAAGCATGCATTTCCATTCCAAGCAGATACACCAGCCCGCTCATTAAGCTCTCCGACGATCCCTTTATCCTGGCCATTTTCAGTCCTGGGGCTCGACATCCTCGGCCCCTTTCCCCGAGCTGTAGGGGCTTTGAGTACTTGTACATTGCAATCGACAAGTTCACAAAGTGGCGGAAGTGGAAGCAGGAGGAAGGTGACAGCCACGAACAGCGATCAAGTTCTTCAGTCGATTGTTTGTCGCTTTCGATCCCTAACGGGATCATCACCGATAACGACACACACAATTCCACGAGCCAAGACCTTCATGCGATGCGCCCAAGATCTTGGCGCCAAGGTCTGCTACATCGCTGTTTCATCCGAGAAGTAACGGTCAAGCGGAGAGGCGAATCTTTGAAGTGCTCGCGGACTCAAGACCAGGACTTTCGACAGGCTGCACAAGTCGCGGAAGAAGCTCGGATTGAGGAGCTGCCGGTGGTTCTTTGGTCGATTAGGATGACGCCAATCGAGCCACCGCCGCACACCTTTCGCTCTAGTCTATGGAGCAGAGGCAGTTCTCTCACGGAACTTCAGATAATGGGTCACCTCGAGTGCTAAACTTATGATGAGTTTCGAGCAAGAGCAGCTATGCGATAAGATGACGCTTTGCTCCTTGAGGAAGGACCGCCTTCAGGCCGCTGCACGAGCTGCTCGACATCAAAGAAGCTTTGCGCCGCTACATAGCCCGCAAGGTTAATGCCGGTATCAAGGAAGGCGACCTTGTTCTTCGTAGCGCTCGAGTCCGCCAAGAATTCCAACAAGTTGGCGCCAAGTGGGAGGGCCCTTAACCGGTGAAACGAGTCACTAGGCCCTGGCGGCTGTCCGCTTTGAGACCGAAGATGGCATTCCGGTGAGCAACTCACGGAACATCGAGCATCTTCGCAAGTTTTACCAGTAGAAGCACGGTTGTTTGAGACCTGTTCCGCAACCACCTTTAATACAAGTCTTGCCGATGTTGCATGTAATCCTTTGTACAAAGCGGCCAGAGACCCGTGCATAAGTAAAGTTCATGTGCTCCGCACATCTTGTCAATTTCATGCTTTCTACATTTTATTGCATCGTTATCTCGACACTTTGTGCAGCACCTACCCCTGATAGCAATAACGAGCCGCAAGGCTCCATATCTTATTATCTCTTCTTTCTCTTTCTCGAAGAAAGGAAGGTTCCCTCGCCCACAGAAGTTTGCCGGGGCAAGGAGAAGATAATGGTGTGGACCAAGCGCCGCTCAAGAAAGTTTAAGCCTGCAACCGAAGCAAACGACAGAAAAGCTATGTTGCTAAAATTTGAGCAATCAGTTTTAAAATTTTAAGTTATCTTCCTCGAACGATCGAGTGCTTTGTATGGAAAACCTGTGCAGCGGAGGAACCAACTCAGTAGATAGTTGTGCCCTTACTTTGTTTCGAGTCCGCTCAACAACTTAAGTGAGCTGCGATTAGTTACGATAAGGTTTCTTGTCTGGTAGCGGCATTGCCAAAGAGGTCACCGACGTCTCAAGACTACCAGGCAAAGGTGCCATACCACAAGTTCCTAAAAGCGAGGGCAAAACATACAAAGGAAGGAATCAAGTAAAGGAAATAATATAGCAATCAATAACCCGAAATAGAGTTATACAAGATAGCTTGTCGCAGCTCTAATAGATTGTTCTCATAACATGACCAGCAGCTGCAAGAAAAAGAGAAACGGGCGGCCTAATCTACGGGTCGCCATCAACCCTCTTGATCTTGCTCACCTTGTCCACAATGGTGCGCATAAGGGTCTTGAGCGCTCCACATCAGCATCCGCGGCAAGGACTTGAGGACGCAGTGAGGTTGAGGCCTGGATTATGGAAGGCCACCTTCATCAAGATTTTTGAAGAGCTCTCACAGATCCGGCGCGACTCGCCGCCAGCTGCTTTGGGATCTCTTCCGAGTCGCGGAGGGCGTCGCCACGCCTTGAAGAACAAGCTGAGCTTGGCGCTGGGTTGGAGGTGCTCATCGGAGGAATACCCAAGATCCTCCATCCCCAGCCGCCAACTCCCCGTCGATGGCTGCAGAGGATCCACGAGACCTCGGTCCAGGCTCCACATTCTCCTTAAAAGCGCTTCGGGCGGCAAGAGCACTCGCCAAGAACGCCCGGGCCTTGATCTTCTCCTTCAAGGTCACCTCCTCGTCCTCGGCGCCGCCCAAAGCCCGAGTCAAGGTGGTCAGCTTCAACTCAAGATCTGGTTGGAGTCCTTGGCGGTGCCGAGCTTTGCCTCCTCGGCGAGACGGCCCTGCACCGCCAAGAGTGTAGGCGCCCTCTCACGCCATGCTTGAGTGCAGCAAGCTCCTCGCCGCTTCCTTGAGATTGGCCTCCAAAGCGCCACCTTCGCTCCAGTCCTTCTTGGTGGCTCTCGCAGCCGCGGCAGATCCTTGCTTCCTTGAGAGCCCCGCCAAATGTTTGCTCGCGGGCAAGATGTCCGCCATGGCTGTCAAGATTAACCTTCCTTCCGCTTAACTCGCCTTCCTCGCAGCAGATAGCTTCTCGGGCGGAAGCTGTTGTTCTCAGCTCAGCCTTCTCGAGGAGGAAGGCTTTACGCCTTCGGCGAAGTCGCCCCGCCTCCGCCAAGGACCGGAGAGCTTCTCGATTGAGGCCCCGGAGCTCTTCGCTTCGATGTTCGCTTCCCGCCATGATAAGCGCTTCCGGGATTCCAGCTTGGCTTGCCGGGCGCGTAGAGTGACAACAGCTTCCGAGCAGCCTGCTCCTCGACTCGCCACTGCCGCTGCTGGCGCACGACCAGCCTCCGGAGGCGAGCAGCTCTTCGCAAAGGTCTCCTTCGACCGAGCCCCGGAGCTCGACACCTGGGAGCTTGATGAAGACGCCATCGCCGCCTTCAAATAGGCGCGGGCTGGGGCTCGAGCTCGACGCGCAGCAGCGCGGAGGGATCGGCGGTCGACGAAGGCCAGACGCTTCTCGCGCCTCAGGCGCAAGGCGATCGCTGGACCTCGCTTCCAAGGCGGCAGCTTTGGCTCTTCGCAAGGGCTCTGCAGCCATTTTTCTTCGATGAGGCGGCGTGCCAAGATAACACGCTGCCCTCCTCGCGGCGCACTCGGTCTCCATTGGCTCAGGGCGACGGAATCGACGACCGAAAATGAAGAAAAGTCAAGCAAATATTCAAAAGAAAATCAAGATCAAGAACACAAGGGAAGTTTTAAGGAGGATTACCGGTGGGCT